>CM032327.1:88766352-89309218 GCA_019022515.1 Quercus aquifolioides
CAACTATTTTTTAGTTATTAATTATTAGTATAGATTTGTAAAGAGGTAACAAATTTTAGTTGTGATCAATTATATATGGGCACAACATAAGTTAATCAGGTAGTTTGTAAACAAAAATAAGGTTTTTTTCCATGTGAAAATGAACCAATCTTAAATGTGCAATCTAGTTTAGTGATGAATTCGAGTTTTACTAGTATTCTAAATAAAATTAAATAAACAATTCTAGACTTTTTATACTCAACTTGTTTACAACTCTATATGCACAACATCATTGGTTAGAGTGAAACCTAAAACTTATTATAGAAGGGAGGGAGTACAAAAACTATTATCAAAGGGGCACAAGTACAATAATTACCCTTCTTTGTAATTACTCATTTATAAGGATAGGATTTGTGTTAATTTTTATGAATGTATTTGTGCATAGTGACTTAGAGATTAGACTTCCATGGCCAAATTCAGTACCAATAAATTACAAAATTCTTGATAAATATTTGCAATATTGAATAGTTGTCCTTATAATAAATTATGAAAATTCATGGTAACTATTCACACAGATATTTGATTTTTATTAATAAGATGGATTTTAAAAAGAAGTGTAGGGAGGATGAAATCTATGGGAGCCTAATCAACCCCAAGACTTCCAAGAGAAAATACTTATTATTTAATCATTCACCATTCCGTTTGAAGTATAATAATTTCCCTCCATACTCTCGGCTCATGTTCACTAGTGTTCTTAATGAGGCTGGGTGCACAGTTATGGCTCGTTCAGATCTCTTGCTCTTGCAAGTTTGGGCCCAACGAGTAAGGTACTACTATGGTAACACCTAGATTGAAGACGCTAGCTCAGGTCGTCCCTTTATCCATTTTTTCTTTCATAAAAAAAATTCCCTAAAAACAATCATTCATTGTTCACTTTACTCGCAAACTCATATTCATTTCGTGGAACCCTATGTGTTACTGTCGCTGTTGCTGCATTGTCTATATACGGAATTTGACCAACATATTGCTTGGGGTTCAAGAAGTCGTTTGCGCGTTGCAAATTGAGACTTTCTTTGTTGTAGAAATTTTTGGTGTTTTCTTGCTTACTTTTTTTAAAGATGGCCCAACAAAAGCCATCCAAATCCATTTTTGTCCCAACTTGCAGCCCACGTAATCAAACCCAGTCCCAATTTGCAGCCCAAGTGATCACTTCGACTTATGAAAAAGAAGGGAATAATAATTGGGAGACCATTTGTAAATGGAAGAAAGTGATGAGTGTGAAAATTGTGTCCTCATGCGTTGGTCCCAAGACAGGAAAAATACCATGGCTTGGTCCGCAAGAGTATACTGATACCCAAGTGAATTAGGGATGGCCAATTGGCCATGGACTGAGTTTGGGTCAAGTATACCCAAACTCGACCCAAAACAATACTCAAATTTTAATACCAATTATGTACTTGTACCTGATTTTTTATCCATGCATATCCATAACTGCTTTGAAGTTTGAACTAGGTTTTTTTTTTTTTTTTTTTTTTTTTAAATAATAATTTTAGAATAATAGTCGTATCTCGTATGACCACACTGTGTCGGACTACTAAGAACTATTGTTCCCCAAAGAGTTCTACGGTAAATTAAGGGCACTACTTAGCTAATCATCAAAGTAGTACACTTATATTATTGTTCATGGTTCTACTATCAAATGGAGTCACTAATCGATATAACTAATGCCATTGTGCCTTGAAAATAAAAGAGTTCGTTGGATATCATATAGTTAAAGAACGAAATATTGTCATCTTGATGAAACTTTGACATGTATCAGATTTTAAATGTTGTATGAAATTGATTGGTGTGGGTTTATTTCGATTGGACATTCAAATATTTAGCTAAAAGATGCAACAAAGTACAATATGACGCCTTTATGATTCTCTTTATTCTTTTTTCTTTGTTACCTATTCTTTTCTCTCATTCCTCTGATACTTTCTTGTAATTCAGTGGCGGAGCCACATTGAGGCCCAAGGGGGCTTTGGCCCCCTCAAATTTTTTCAAAAAAAATTAAAATATATGCATCTATATGTCTAAGATCCCGAAATATATGAAAACCAATCTCCCAATATAAGTTCCCAGCCCCTTCAATCTCGCAATTAAATTTATATTCTTTTCTAACTTTTTGTTATAAAAAAAAAACACAAATAGTTATCTGGACATCAATACAATAAAAGCTTTTTTTTAGAAATGGCACCTACAAAATATTTTCACAACAAATTTTAAGTGGCAGATTATTATTGATTGTTTTTAAATTGTAAATTCAAATTAGAACAAATAACAACTTACTAACTATAATTTGTTATGAAAAAATTGTGGACGTAGAACTTTTTTTTTTCAAGTATTACGTACGTAATATTTTCACAACAGTTATCTCATAAAATAAAACAGACAAAAAGGGGTTTCAAACTTCCTCGTTCAACAAAAATTTCTTTAGCTTACTTTGGAATTAACGTTGGAAGGAGGTTGTGTTCTGTGCACTTGTCTCCTTTGTCTTCAAAATACAACACTAGTTGATTTGCATTTGGGCTAATAGGCAACCTATTCAACATCCATAGGTGAGTCTTTTTTACGCTTTTTAGTTTTTCTCCTTCCTCTCTCACTCTCTCTTCCATCATTTTCTCAGTTTTTCTCATTCATCTCTGTGTCTGATTAGCTTTTTCTTCTTTCCTTCATAGTTGTTTTATTCTAGAGTTTCTCAGATTGCTAAGCTCAAACGCCTTCCAATTCTAACCTCCACAGCTCCAAGTGTGTGGTTAAAATATTACGCGCTTCAAAAGTTAAACACTATTTTATCTATTTTATTTTATCTACCCCAGGTGTGTGATGTGACTCCTCTTCAACTTTTTTTTTTGCCTTTTTATTTATTTATTTGAGAAGATCCTTTTTTTTTATAGGACTTTTTTGTTTAATTGTATGTGTAGGGACTGGGAGTTTGAGCACTTCTACTGTTGAGTGAGTGGACTCAAGCCTAACTAGCCCAATATAATGAATTTGTAGAGAATGGGTTCAAGAACTTGGCCCTAGCAAGCGGACAACGTCCAATGCAGTGTTCATCACCATTCGAACGAAGACGAATCGAAGTTATCCTCAAAAGTCTGTCCTCGGCCCGATCCGAGGAATATGATGGTAGTCCTTCTCTCATGAGAAATGGTCCACTTCTTTAATCTGTTTCTTCTCCTTATATAGTCCTCTTCCAACGATCCCTTTCCTCTACTTGTTGATCATCCATGCTTCTCTCTGACAACCCATCCCATCAGCCACCTTACCAAAACTCCCTGTGAGTTGCAGCAACCGAGGCAGCACTGCTCATGGGTCATTTCTCCATTAATTCTGCCGGAACGTTAGTCATGCGCATTTAATGTGGAAGTGACAATTCAATCCTGGTTTTGCTCCTCGGCCACTTTTCCACGGCTGATGTGTTGTACTTGG
Source organism: Quercus aquifolioides (assembly GCA_019022515.1). NCBI lineage: Eukaryota > Viridiplantae > Streptophyta > Magnoliopsida > Fagales > Fagaceae > Quercus > Quercus aquifolioides. Next base: position 88,769,806 of record CM032327.1, read on the forward strand.
TCTTTCTCCTTAGATGCCCTGGAGGGTTGCCTATGGTAGCCCGTTACTTCCTCCTCCCATTGTCTTGGTTGGCCGAGGACATGGTTGTCCTCGGCGAGGGCACTGGGCTTCCTCCTCCTTGGCATGGGCCTTGGGTTTGGTATAAAGTGGGCCACTGGGTTGCCAAATTCTCCGTCCCCACAATAGCCCCTCAAAATCCTGCTGTCCGGCTCCTCGGACGGGGAGGAGGATTTTGATGTCCTCGGGCCTATACCGTGGCTTGTCTAGTCCGGCCCCAAGTCAGCGCTTGAAGTCTTTTCACCTGTTTAACGCACGTTTCTGGCGCTTCGATATGCGGTACGCACCCGTATTAAATTTTGGCGGCTCCATACTCCCCACGTTCAACCGTGCGATGGTAATCCAACGGCGTGGATCCTTTGCCATTATGGGCAGGAAGCCTTGCACAGTTGTCTTTGGTGAGGGGGTAAATACCCATTTGAACCGGTTTGCCTCTTCACTTCTGCATTCAAGGATTCTTATGCACACACCCCAAATCCGGTCAAGTTTCCAACCCAATTCGCGTCTCTTCGCAGCCTAAAAAGCCTGTTCTGAGCGCCTTCCCTCATTTCTGTAAGTTTTCTTCTTACTCTATCTTATACTTTTCCCTTTCTGATTTTCCTCTTCCTCTACCACTCTCTTCTTTTCGCCCTTCCCCGAGTCTCTTAGCCGTTCTTCAAGATGGGTAGGTTTAAGAAGTTGGTTGGGTCTGAGGAGGCGATGGAGGAGTTCATCGCCACTTATAGGATACCTGGTAACGTGGGTCTAAGGTACTGCGAGGTGGGGGATTGGTATATCAAGAGGGAGGTTGGTGAGGTAGTGATCCTCATAATCGCCTTCCTTGAAGGTGGTATGAGGATCCCTATGGGGTCGGTGATGAGGGGCTACCTTAGGCATTTCGATTAGCCCCTACCCAGTGCGCCACTAACGTGTTTAGGATCCTGGGTTGCGTGGATGCCTTGAACGAGAAGATGGGGTTGAGGTTAACTCATCACGACGTGAATTGGTGCTACAATCTCCAGCACCTAACGGGTAAGTCTTACTACATGAAGACGAGGGACGACAGAGTTAGGCTCATCCAGTGTCTCCCCGAGTCTAGCAAGGGGTTGAATAAGGATTTTCTCATAGTGTTGGGGGAATGGGATGACGGCCTTCACTGCTCGACAGTAGAGGGAGAGCCAGGTAGGGTACTTGGAATAGGGGAAGGTTGATCTACTATGTTTTCACTGTTTGTACTACTTGGTTGTTAACAGGGGCTACCTTTTTCTTTTGCAGATTTTGAACGACACTTCAGTTTGGTCAACAAGGAAGACTTGGAAACTGTACCCAGGGCGAAGGTCTTTGTGAACGAGGTTGACAATCAAGTTAGAGCCGCTCACAAGATTCTTGGATACAGACCGATTTAGAAGTCTTTCTCGGCTCCTAGATGCGTGATCAGAGCTAAGGACCCTAGGCTTCGCTAAATCACTGTGGTGGAGCAGGGTTCTCGTTTTCTGAAGGATCTTCCATCCCCGAGGGCGTCCCGTTGGCAGGCTCCTCCTCGTCCCACCAAGCTGCGGAGGCCGAGGGAGGAAGTTTGGAAAAAGAGGGAGAAGTGGTTGACCTGGGTTCGTCCGATGACGAATTTGGTGCGTTCGACCAAGTCCATCTATTCGAGGATCCCTCTGGTGACTTGGGCGATCCCCATTTATCTGAAGCAGACCTTCTGTCACCAAGGACTGGTATTCAAGCTGAGATGGGTTTCAAGAGACAACCCCAAACCAGCCTGTTCGACCTACTTGAGGGCCAACCGGGGAAGTCACAATCCAAGCCTTCTTCTCCTCCACCCAAGCTTCCCCTTCCCCTACCTACGTTTTTGCCTACGCAGACTAAGTCGTCTTCCACTCTGCCAACCTCGGACCCTCGGCCCGAGTCCATCGATCCGAAGAGGAAGAGGCCTTCCAAGGGCAAAGACCCAGTGGATGGGGGGAGATCTCGTTCCTCCCAAGAGGAAGATGAAGCTCGCCGACCTTCCAAGCAGCTGAGGATTGGTGGCCAGGACAAGGGAAAAAAGGTCATTCAGCAGTCCGAGCCCCAGGCCTGGCTGCCTACCGCCATGCTTCATGGGAAGCCTTTGATGGATGACGCCACCCTCAGGGACTTTCGAGGGGGAGAGGGCACTCGCGTGGCCGATGCCCTGGAGAGGTCCCTGCTTCTTCTCGCCGACATGGCCGAGTTGGGGGGCATAAGGAGGCAATAAGTTGCCCGTAACCTCAAGAGGTACCTGGGTATGGTAAGATTTTCGATACTTGTACCTTTGTTTGTATTTTATTCCTCCGTACCCAACTTATGGCGTACTTGTTTTGATTGGCAAGCTGTCCAAGCTACTTTTAGGCTGGAAGAGGAGATCGATAGCCAGGGTAGAGCTCTGGATTAGGAGCGCGACAAGTACTTGGATGCCGCGAACACTCTTAAGAAATCTGAGGCTGATCTCAAGAAGGCACGGGAGGACCTGGAGGAGACGACGAGGGCCCGAGACAGCGCGGCATCCGACATAGCCGGCGTTAAGAAACAGGCCGAGGACCAGACAAGGCGCCTGCGGGAGGTTGAGGGTCAGCTACAGGTCGCCAAGGAGCATATCGCCGACTTGAAGAAGAAACTGGCTAAGGCAGAGTGGGCCAAAGGTGTTGCCGAGTACGCCAGGGACGAGGCTTTGAGGGCTAAAGAATTGACCGAGTTTGCGAGGACAGATGCTGAAAGCTCCAAAGAGCAAGCGGAGGAGGAGGCCTTTGCTGAGGGAGTGGCTAAGACCGAGGCTAGTCTCAAGGTTCAAGTGCCCGAGGTGTGCAGACGCTACTGCTCTCAGACTTAGAATGAGGCCCTCAACCAAGCTGGGGTCGAGGCCTCGTTTGAGCTCAGGAGGGCCGAGAGGGTGTACTATCCCCCCGCCATTCGCGAGGCTGCCTCCGCTGACCTTGAAGTTGGCACCGCCTCTAGAGCAACGGACGAAGGCCAGGCCAGTGCTGCCAATGATCCAATGTCAACTGACAAGCCTGCTGAGGAGACTGGGCACCAAGGGTCGTCGGGGAAAGAGGAAGTCAGTAACCCAGCAGCGCCCCAGGACGTGGTGAAGCCTCCTGCTGACTCCCAGGCCACCCCTGCTGACTCCCAAGCTACCCCTGCCGAGAAGGAGTCCTCCGAAGTTGCACCTCCGAGCCAGGATCCCGAGGCGTCAGATGAAGCTTCTCGGCGGACCCCCAAGGACAAGCTGTCTATCAAGTTGAAAAAGTAGGCAATCTTGTCGGGCCACCTTGCTTTGTTGACTCGTGCTGTTCTAGTCTTCCTTCCTCTTCGCCTTAATTTACTACTGTATATTTTGTTTTGGTTTAAAGCACTGTAATGCTACTTTTAAGTTGGATGCATGAATCCTCTTTTTTACTTGGTGTTTGTTGTTATTGTGATGAGTTTTGCTACTTATATAACCTGGGCTTTAATTATTAGCTTCACAATCTCAGAGGCTCAGCCTGTTTTTCATTCTAAGTTGACAACCAAAAAAGGTAAAGCCCCCAGCGATAGTTCCCACTTGGACCTTGATCGATAATTGAACCACCTTAACACCACGACCTATTTTTGCCGGATTGAATGCTGAGGAAACGTCTTCACAATATTGGTTCTACATCTTATGAATTGGTTACTGTAAACGGTAAATAATGCTTAAGAAAGTCGTTAGTTGCTGATTATACTAAGGGGTTAGGTTCAATGTGCCTCAGAATGCCTTAAGTGATGCTCATGGGCTTGTGTTTGTTTACTCATTTGCTGAACGTAGCCAGTCTCTCTGGGGACCCGAGTCTGAGGGCTGTGCGAGACCCTGGTGCTGCCGAACCCTTCGGTTCTTCTCTGAGCAGCTAGTTTCCCCATAGGTTTGAGTCCGAGGACTGTGCAAGACCTTGGTTCAGTCTAATGCTTATGTTTTTTTGTAAGTAACTAGTTTCCCTATAGGTTTGAGTTCGAGGACTATGCAAGACCTTGGTTCAGTCTAGTACCCAGGTTTTCTTGAAGTGGTTAGTTTCCCCATAGGTTTAAGTCCGAGGACCATGCAAGACCTTGGTTCAGTCTAGTACCCAGGTTTTCCTGAAGTGGTTAGTTTCCCCATAGGTTTGAGTCCGAGGACCATGCAAGACATTGGTTCAGTCTAATGCTTATATTCTTCTGTAAGTAACTAGTTTCCCCATAGGTTTGAGTCCGAGCACCATGCAAGACCTTGGTTCAGTTTAGTACCCAGGTTTTCCTTGAAGTGGTTAGTTTCCCCATAGGTTTGAGTCCGAGGACCATGCAAGACCTTGGTTCAGTCTAACGCTTATGTTCTTCTGTAAGTAACTAGTTTCCCCATAGGTTTGAGTCCGAGGACCATGCAAGACCTTGGTTCAGTCTAGTACCCAGGTTTTCTTTGAAGTGGTTAGTTTCCCCATAGGTTTGAGTCCGAGGACCATGCAAGACCTTGGTTTAGTCTAACGCTTATGTTCTTCTGTAATTAACTAGTTTCCCCATAGGTTTGAGTCCGAGGACCATGCAAGACCTTGGTTCAGTCTAGTACCCAGGTTTTCCTTGAAGTTGTTAGTTTCTCCATAGGTTTGAGTCTGAGGACCATGCAAGACCTTTGTTCAGTCTAGTACCCAGGTTTTCCTTGAAGTGGTTAGTTTCCCCATAGGTTTGAGTCCGAGGACCATGCAAGACCTTGGTTCAGTCTAACGCTTTGTCGTCATTGCTCGGGGTGAAGGAATTTGTCCTCAACGCTGGAATGTTCGCTTCTAGAGCGATAACGATCTCGGCCTCGTCTTGCCGAGGAGGGACTCCTCCTTAGTCTGGGCAATTGGCCCAATATTGACCTGGACGAGGGCGACTTGTCCCTCCCCCTTTATGCACAGTGGTAGCCCCGTTGCTCCAATTTTTTTGCCACTTCTGATTACGAAGCGTCCTTTGGCTGTTCGAGTTGTGCGCCTGACGCTTCGGAGTGCGAGACGCGCCTTCATTAATATTCTAGTGGATTAACGCAGATCCAGTGGCTGGTGGCCTCCTTGGAAATTGGTTGGGATTAATGTTGCTGGTAATTCTTCCTTTGAATTCTGTGCGGATTAATTCCCACCAACCTTCGCCTTCTATATAAGGCTTTCTGGGGGAATCATTCTCCCACACTTCACGAATCCTTAAGTTCAACAGGAACTCTGAGCCCCCAACCCTCTAAGCACCTTCGATAACCTTGCCAGGATTGTGATCAGGGCTTGGGGGAATGGGACGGCCCTAGATGAGGGTAAGGGCAAGGAAGACAATGGTGTTCCTACCTTTCAACCGAGCAAAAAGGGTGGTCCTCCTTCCTCAACCGAGAGCTGTGGCGATTGTAGATCGCGTCAGACTTTCAGCGCGGCAAGGCTTGGGCGTCATCCTGGTGGTAGTGCGCCTGGTAGTTAGGAGGGAGGTTCATGAGGAACATAATGTTTTTCTCCGGTACGCGTCCATGCCTGCCCTTCAAGCTGGTAGTGATTCGCGCCCAGCTTACCCGCCGATGGAGGTTCGCAAGATTACGTTACGATCGGTGCTCGGGTGTTGCCGCCTCCAATGCTTAATTATCATGAGGTTGGGGGAGCATCAAGGGAGCGTCCTGGAATGGGGCCGTCCGGCGTTTCCACTCCTTCTTCTTTCTCATCGCCGGTACCATCCATACAGGCTCGGGAGTTGTTGGTAGCCTTAAAACAAGCCTGACTCAGCCTCCGCTTGTACATTTAGCTTTAGAACAAGCCTGTCCAAGCCATTGTTTGTATTTTTAGCTTTAGAACAAGCTTTTCTAAGCCTTCGGGCATATAATGTACTTTTTTCTTCATTTAATAAAAGGTCGTACTGTTTACTTGCTTCATTCTCTAAACCTTTCATTTTTCTGCAACAACTATTTCTTGAGTGGGTGCATTGTTTTCTCTTTTTCTTTTTTCTTTTTTTTTTCTTTTTCTTTTTACCGAGACTTGGAATCGGTGTTATCGGCGGCGATGAAAAATTTGCCTAACTTTGTGCAAGCTAGCAACGTAGGAACAATTGACCATTGCGCTTGCTAACACACTAGTTCTTCCCACAGACGGCGCCAATTGTAGGGACTGGGTTTGAGCACTTCTACTGTTGAGTGAGTGGACTCAAGCCCAGCTAGCCCAATACAATGAATTTGTAGAGAATGGGTTCAAGAACTTGGCCCTAGCAAGCGGACAACGTCCAATGCAATGTTCGCCACCATTCGAATGAAGACGAATCGAAGTTATCCTCAAAAGTCTGTCCTCGGCTCGGTTCGAGAAGCATGATGGTAGTCCTTCTCTCATGAGAAATGGTCCCCTTCTTTAATCTGTTTCTTCTCCTTATATAGTCCTCTTCCAACGATCCGTTTCCTCCACTTGTTGATCATCCATGCCTCTCTCTGACAACCCGTCCCATCAGCCACCTTACCAAAACTCCCTGTGAGTTGCAGCAACCGAGGCAGCACTGCTTAGGGGTCATTTCCCCATTAATGCTGTCGGAACGTTAGTTGTGCGCATTTAATGTGGAAGTGACAGTTCAATCCTGGTTTTGCTCCTCGGCCACTCTTCCACGGCTGATGTGTTGTACTTGGTTTTTCTCTTTAGATGCCCTGGAGGGCTGCCTATGGTAGCCCGTTACTTCCTCTTCCCATGGTCTTGGTTGGCCGAGGACATGGTTGCCCTCGGCGAGGGCACTGGGCTTCCTCCTCCTTGGCATGGGCCTTGGGCTTGGTATAAAGTGGGCCACTGGGTTGCCAAATTCTCCGTCCCCACAGTATGTATTATATATATAATATATAACATATAAATTGCCTAGTATATCATATAAGTATATAACCTTAAGTCTATGTAAATAAATAATTTCACAAAAAATTTGATATCTCCCTAAGTAGCAAGCTATTAATAGTTGATAATAAAATAATATCAGTGGTTGATCCAAATTAAAATACCAACTCAACTATTATGAAAAAAACAATGAAAATTGTAGGGTCAATTTTTGTAGCCCAAGCCCAAAAGGTTCGGATTATGAGCCCAATGAACCCTGAACAATGAATTTGTAGAGAGTGGGTGAAAGAGCTGGGCTAATGATGAATCAAACAGTAATGAACTGTGGTGTTTGTGAGTAAATTAACATGCAATCATGCTCGGACAGATGCAAACATGAACGTCCGAAGAGGAGTTTTATTGAATGAACGTTGGTTACAATTCTTAGAGCTACAGTAAAGATGTTTTCTACTTTTCTCTTTCTTTTTTCTCCTCATTTTTACCAGAGGCCTCCCTTCCTTATATAGCGTCCTCTCCCTTCATTTTCATCGTCCACTTGTTCATCATCTAAACGCCCACTTGAGTGCATGTCCCATCATGTATCTCCTTTAGCCTTGTGTGAGTGGCGGTAGCTGAAATTATACTGTTCAGGGATCTTCTCCACATTAATGTGGCCAGAAAAGTAGATGCAGTGCATTTAATGTGGTGGTTGAAGTTTGTCTTCTAGATATTTTTCCGTTCCCATCATCCCCATGCGCGCCTGAGGTTCATCTCTATCATTAGACTTGTCAGGAGGATCACTTGAACTTCCCAGATGTCTGTTTGACCAAGCTTCTTCGAATCCGAGGATAATGGCCTCTTCGGACAATTGAATATCTCCTCGGACTATGCCCCATGCTCATCTCCAGATATGTTTCTTTTATATGGGCTTCTTCTCAAGTACTTTCATCTCTTCGGACAAACAGTAGTTCTCAAATAGGGCTTTAAGGCCTTAGGCCCAATATACTAGGTTGAGCTTTTCACCCCTCACAATAGCCCTACAAAATGTTAGTTTTTCCCTCGCATCCGAGGAGAAAAAATAGGATTTTGACTTTGTCACGAAATGGAAGTTTGAAACAACGAAAATATCTGAACTTACACGCGTGTGGGCATAGATGCGGGCGCTTCATTAATGCTGCTATCATTTAAGTCTCCCCGAGGCAATATCAATTACTCCAGACGACGCTTTGTCTTTGGCATCCAACAGTGGGCTACTGATCCAACGGACGCGATTTTTTCCTCAGAATTTGGGTGGGATGGTCCCTGACCCTTCGCTTGCCCCCATATAAAGCCTCGAAGGAGGTTATTTTTTCTTTACTTTGCAAATCCTCAGACCACCCAGCAAACTCAAGCACTCGAACCCACTGAGACCATTCAATCATCAATCCTAGTTCATCCCAGAGTCTGCAAGAATCCTTCTGCGAGTTCGAAGATCACTTTTCGATTCAGTTTGCGTAAGTGTCGACGTTTCTAATCCTCCATCTTCTTCTCGGCTAGTGCTTTCGGCTTTTAAGCCCTTATTTGCCAGTTACTGCCTTGCGCCCTTCTCTATTTAGCCACAAATGGGTAGATTCGCGGAACTTGTTGAGAGCCCTGCCCTAATAGAGGAATTTAAGAAGACCTACGGCATTCCACGGGGGGCAAATCTAAGGTATTGTCCCCCAGAGCGGATATTGACCGACCGAAGAGAGGGGGAAGTCATAATCCCCATGATAGCATTCATAGAAAGGGGGATGACTCTTCCTATGGGTTCTGTCACTGGAGGTTATCTTCGTAACCACAGGCTTTCCCCTGAGCAATGCGCACCCAACCTTTTTAGGATCCTAGGAGCAATTGATGCCCTGAACCGTCACCTAGGATTAGGACTTACCTGGCATGACGTGGTGCATATGTATGAGTGTCATAGTCAGCAGGGGGCGAGATACTGTCTTAAATCCCGGTCCGATGTCGTTAGGCTCGTTTCCTGCCTTCCCAAGTCTAATAAGGGGATGAAAGACGACTATCTGATCGTCTCGGGTGCGTGGCATGACGGTCTTCATTGCCCGACCGAACCAAGAGAGCCAGGTGGGACCCTCTAGGCCTAGGTTTCCTGACAATAGATTTAGGATTTTTACAATTTAACAATCTGTCTTCTCTTTTGTGTATCATTATCTTTGAGTTTTTGACCAAGTTTTCTTTGTGGTGTTTACAGATAGAAGACAAGTTGCTCCTCGGCTCAGCCTCTCAAACGTCCCCGCGCTAAATTTCTTACTCCGGTCGGAAATTTTCGTGAGTGAAGACGGGCAGCTCCGATCTGTTCCCCTCATACTTGGTTATACGTCAAAGCGAAAAGATTTTCAGCCAGTCGGCAACGCCATTACTCAAGGGGACTACTGTCTCAAGCGGATAGACGTCGGTCGGCATAATTTCTTAGCACCGTATGATCTTGCGCCCGTGCCACATCCAAATCCTCAGGGTGTGCCATTGTTCCTTCAGCCAATTCAATAGGTTCCTCTTGAACCTGCTGCGGCCGAGGAAAGAGTTGCTTCTTTAACCCCCTCACTTGACGAGCAGATTGACGAGTTCAAGTTTGAAGGAGAAGTTTCAGGAGAGGTCCAAGTGATACACGTTTCCGACGCCGAAGAGGAATTTGACAGGCAGTCTAGTGCTCGTCCTGTTTTAATAACTGCTCTACCAGGAGACTCTTCGGAAGAGGAAGACATGGTTGATTTAAGGAGTTTGATGAGGAATAGGGGCAAAAAAGCTAAGCCCAAAGGGACCAGTACGTCCCAACCCGTGGTGAGTCTGCCTCCACCACCATCCCAGGTTCCTGACCCCGGCCTGAAGCCCATGCAGGATCTGAAGAAGAAGAGGCCCCTCCTTGAGACTGAAGAAAGGGAAGCGCTGCCGCCCAAAGGGACCAAGCAGCAGAAGGTGGTGAAAGACCACCGCAACAAAAGGGCCTCGTCCACCGAGAGCCGAGATGAGGTCATCGTGACTGATGTCCGCCGAGGAGGAGGACCTCGCATTTGGTCTCCAAGGTTGGAGTTGGACGGCGCTTCAATCCCTTGGGACACCTCCCTTAGGAATTATGATGGGGGGAGGGCAGGTTATGTTGCTGAGGCCTTGCAGCAGCCACTCCTCCTCCCACATGACATGGAGTCCTACAGGCGTTTGAACCAACAAGAACTCTTTCTATCCCTTAAGAGGGATATAGCCATGGTAAGTGAACTTAGTCTGCTTAGTTAAATCGCTGAACCTTTTTACTTTTTTTCCCTTTTTCTGTGCTTTACATTCGAAATTTTCATTATGTAGGTTACCCAGCAGATCTTTGTGGCCGAGGAGTGGAATAAAAAGTCCTATCTTGAGGCCCAGGCAGCGGCCCAATCTCGGTCCGAGGCAGAGAGGTCTTTGGGCAGCCTGAAGGAGGATTATTCTTTGCTGTCGAGCAATTGAAAGAGATGACCAATCAGAGGAATAGCCTCAATGCTGGCCTCAAAAACGCCGAGACTCAGGCCGAGGAGTAGCGTAAACAGCTGAACATGGCAGAGATCAACCTGGCGACCGAGAGGGAGTTGGTAAAAGGGCTTAGAGCTGAACTTAAAAAAGCCAAGGAGAATGCCCGATTAGTCGAGCAGAATGCCCAACTGGCAAAGGAGGCGATCGAGGCTGAGAGAAAAGCGGCATACCAGCTGGGGGTGGATGAGACTGGGGCCCAGCTTACGGAGCAATTTCCCTCAGTTAGTCGAGACTATTATGACACAACCTGGAAAAAGGCACTGGACGCTGCTGGAGTCCCTGCTGACTCGGAGCTGAGGTTGCCTGGGAGCATATATTACGACCCAGATATTCGAGAGCTCCCAGAGGTTGACCCCCTTCCTCCAACACAGCGCCCAGAGGCTTCAGAGCAATCTTTGGTCAGCCAAGTCCCCCTAACCACTCTTGAGGCCTCCAAGGAGTCTGATCAGCTAGGTGATAAGGGCAAACCAGCTGAGCCACCCAAGGACAAGGGCAAGGAGTTGGAAAAGGGGAAAACTTCTTCTGAGCCTAAGGGCCAGGCCCTAGAAGCTGCTGCTACTCGGACAAACCAGGCTGCCGACCATGTGGTCCCTCAACCGAAGACTTAGACATAGAGGCTTTTGTTTTGTACTTGTATTAATTTTGTTTTTATATATAAGGAATTGTAAGCCATTTTCTTTTGATCAATGAAACAGTTTCTCTTTTGCTTCTAGTGTCTTCGTTACATGTCTTATGACTTATCACTGCTGCATATAACTGTACTTTGTAGTTACAATAATGCGAATAAACTTGACCACTATATCGTACTGATGATATGAATAATCGAAATTGGTACTGAAAAGAACAGTTTGTATAAGAGTTATTAATAAGCAATGAATGCAGCGAGTAATTATGGAAGTTTTACATGTCTTTTCAAATATACAAAGAGAGTGTTATTACCCCTCGACTTTGAATTAAACATGACTAAGGAAGCCAATCATAAGTTAGAGTCAATTTAAACACAATCAAGAATTTCAAGCATGACTCATTTTCACGCTAAGCCCCAGTGATAATAGCTGTGTGGGGGTGTTGACTAACCTGTGTCATTTGGTTCGAGGACTACAGGAATGAACGTATTTGAGTTTAAACACCTAAGAGAGCCATATTATCTGGTCCGAGGGCTGCAGGCGTGGTTGGATTTAAGTTTAAGCGCCTCAGAGAACTGGGAATGAGTGTTAACTAACCCAAATCATCTGGTCCGAGGACTACAGACATGATTGGATTTAAGTTTAAACACTTGAGAGAGCGGTGAATGAGTGTTAACTAACCCAAATCATCTGGTCCGAGGACTACAGGCATGATTGGATTTAAGTTTAAACACTTGAGAGAACACTTCACGTAGCGAATTGGCATATCGGCTGAAGAAAAGATTCGATTAATAAAAGTACCTCTTGAGGTTATTTACATTCCAAGGACGTGGTATTACATGACCATTTAGGTCTTCTAAGAAATACGCCCCAATGCCAGCCCCTGAAGTAATACGATATGGCCCTTCCCAATTGGGCCCTAATTTTCCCCAAGCTGGGTTCTTTGCAGTGCCCACAACTTTCCTCAGCACCAGATCACCAAGTTCTAGAGGCCTTAGCTTTACGTTAGCATCGTAGCCTTGCCTGAGCTTTTGTTGGTAATGTGCCAGCCGAACCATTGCACTTTTCCTCTTTTCCTCAATCAAATCCAAACTCTTCTCTAGCTGCTCATTGTTGCCGGTCGGATTTAACAAGCTAGTTTTTAATGTTGGGAACCCGGTTTCCAAAGGTATGACAGTTTCAGCCCCATAGGTCATTGAGAAGGGGGTCTCTCCAGTAGACCAGCAAGGCGTAGTCCTGTAAGCCCAAAGTACATGTGGCAATTCTTCTACCCATTTACCCTTCGCGTCATCTAGCCTCTTCTTTAAGCCATTCACTATGACCTTGTTGACAGCTTCTGCTTGCCCATTACCCTAGGGATAGGCAGGAGTGGAGTATCTATTTATAATTCCCAGCTCGCTGCAATAATTCCTGAATGCCTTGCTATTGAACTGTAGGCCATTGTCCGAGATGAGAGTGTGACGAACACCAAACCGAGTGACAATATTCTTCCACACAAACTTTTGAACATCTACGTCTCTGATATTGGCTAGAAGCTCAGCTTCGACCCATTTGGTGAAATAGTCTATGCCGACCAGAAGGTACTTCTTGTTTCCTGCAGCTTTAGGGAATGGTCCCACGATATCCAAGCCCCATTGGGCGAAAGGCCATGGGCTAGATAGCGGATTAAGAGTTCCCCCTGGCTGATGAATGTTTGGGGCGAAGCGCTGACATTGATCACACTTTTTAACATACTCGTGGGCTTCTTTTTGCATGTTCGGCCACCAATAGCCTTGAGTGAGGGCTCGGTGAGCCAAGGATCTGCCTCCAGTGTGGCTCCCACAGATTTCTTCGTGTAGCTTTTCTAGTAATAGCTCAGACGCTTCAGGATGCATGCACAACAAGTATGGTCCCGAATAGGAGCATCTGTATAATTTCTGGTCCTCGGATAACCAGAATCTGATCGCCTTCCTCTGAATTTTGTCAGCTTCCCCCCTTTCTTCTGGCAATATATCTTCTTTTAGGAATTTAATTATAGGGTCCATCCAGTAGAGTCCGGTCTTGACTTGGTGAACCTGGATTACCTTTCTTTTTGCCTCTGTAGGCCCATGCAAGTCCTCGACGAGGATGATTCTCGGCAAATTTTGCGCCGAGGAGGTAGCAAGCGTGGCTAGAGAATCAGCATGTGAGTTACCACTTCTGGGGATGTGCAGCAAACTGAAAGAGTCGAACTCCGATTGCAGACATTTAACTCGGCTCAAGTACCCCTGCATTCTTTCATCCTTCGCCTCAAACTCGCCTTGTACTTGACCTACGACTAACCTTGAGTCCGAGAACAACTCCACAGACTTTCCTCCCATTCTTCGGACCATAGCCATTCCCATCAGTAGGGCCTCATACTCCGCCTCATTATTCGTTGCCGAGAAGTCCAGCCTTAACGACTTTTCAATAATGATTCTTTCAGGGGATATCAACACTAGCCCAACTCCAGAACCTCTTTGGTTTGCTGCGCCATCAACGTACACTTCCCAATGGGAAGGACTCTGTTGGGAGATCATGCCAACTGATTTTTCATCCATGTCCGACGTAGGCGTTACTTTTTCTAGTTGGGGCTCCGTGAACTCAGCCACCAAATCCGCAAGGACCTGGCCCTTGACCGATGTGCAGGGCATATATTTTATATCGAAAGCCCCTAAGATCGTACCCCATTTGGCAATCCGCCCAGTGTAGTCAGCGATTCGGAGTACAGCCTTGAGTGGGAGTTAAGTGAGGACAATGACTGTATGGGCCTGGAAATAGTGAGGTAGCTTTCGTGTACCGAGCACCACTGCTAGGATAGCCTTCTCCAGGGGCAAATAACGGATTTCAGCCTCTTGCAGCAACTTACTTACGTAATAAACTGGTCTTTGCACACCACAGTTTGATCGTATCAACACCAGGCTCACCGCACAGGGAGCTACAGCAATGTAGGCAAACAATACCTCATCTGGCTCAGGACCGGACATGATTGGTGGCCGAGCTAGATAATCTTTGAGTTGCTGAAAGGCCAAAGCGCATTCTTCAGTCCATTCGAATCCTTTCCACTTGTTGAGCAGAGAGAAGAAGGGCCGACACCTGTCTGCTGATCGAGAGATAAATCGATTCAGGGCAGCAGTCATTCCGGTCAATTTCTGAACCTCCTTGGGATTCCGAGGAGCTCGCAAATTGTTGATGGCCTTTATCTGGTCGGAGTTAACCTCAATTCCTCTATGAGTCACCATGTATCCCAAAAACTTGCCGGACCCCACCCCGAATGAGCACTTGGAAGCATTCAGGCGCAACTTGTACTTTCTTAGAACCTTAAAGGTACTTTCAAGGTCCTTCACATGCTCAACAGCAACCTTGCTCTTTACCACCATGTCATTAATGTAGACCTCGATATTTTTGCCCAGTTGTGGCTCGAACATCCTCGTCATCATCCTCTGGTAGGTAGATCCCGCGTTCTTCAAGCCAAATGGCATCACTTTATAGTGGTAGTTACCAATAGGGGTGACAAAAGCGGTCTTCTCCTGATCATCTAGGGCTAGTGGTATCTGGTGGTAGCCTTGGAAGGCATCCAGGAAGCTCATCCGAGGATGGCCGACAGTGGCATCCACTAGCTGATCAATTTTCGGCATAGGGAATGGATCTTTGGGGCAAGCCTTATTCAAATCGGTGAAGTCCATTCACACTCGCCATTTCCCACTCTTCTTCTTCACCACCACAATGTTTGCTAGCCACTCAGGATAAAAAACTTCCTTAACAGCTCCAGCTTGTTTGCGTTTTGCTACTTCTTCTCTTATCGCATCAGCATGCTCCTTGGATGGGCGCCGAGGAGGCTGCTTCTTAGGGGTGATAAGTGGATTCACCTTCAAGCGGTGACATATGAATTCCGGATCTACTCTCGGGGCTTCGTAAGCACTCTAGGCAAATACATCAAGATTTCGCTTGAGGAACTCTATTAGCTCTTCCCTCTCTTTAAGAGGTAGCTGAGATCCGACTTGGAAGAACTTTTCGGGATCATCTCCAATGACAACTTTTACTAAATCTTCGCATCGAGCGACCTCGTCTGGACCTTCGACGGGCAATTCGTGAAACTTTAACTGCTATAAACCCCGTTCGGCCCTGGACGAGGACTCAGCTTCGGGTTGATGCTGGATGACAGCCACTAAGCACTGTCGGGCTGCGGACTGATCTCCTCAGATCTCATAAACTTGCCCTTCGGACGGGTACTTGACTTTCTGATGCAAAGTAGAGGAAACAGCTCCCAGCGCATGAAGCCAAGGTCTGGCTACGATTGCCGTATAGGGTGAATACACATCCACAACTATAAAATCCACCTTTACTACTTCGAAGCCGGCCTGCACAAGTAGGCGTATCTGACCTTTCGGGGTGACAACCCTTCCTTCAAAGCTTACGAGGGGGGAATTGTATGGTGTTAGGTCTTGGGGTTTTAGGCCTAGCCCTTTGTAGAGATCTGGGTACATTATCTCCACAGCACTACCCTGGTCCACCATCACCCTCTTCACATCGTACCCTCCAATTCTGAGGGTGATGACTAACGCATCATCATGGGGTTGGATGGTGCCAATCATGTCCTTGTCCGAGAACCCTATAACCAGCGGGGCACCAGACTTAACTCTTTTCGGACCTCGGCCTGAATCCCCTACTGATGGTCGGCCTACTGTCATAACTTTCAATGGCCAGGATCCTGTTCTCCTCGGCGCGGCAAAGACGACGTTAATAGTTCCTAGTGGCGGCTTTGAAGGGTCATCTCTTCGTGGCCCTGAGCCCATCTGGCCTCCTCGGCCACTGGAATGGTGCAAAAGGTGTCCCAATCTACCTTCACGGATCAGTTGGTCCAAATGATCCCACAGACTCCTGCAATCCTCTGTGGTATGCCCATGGTCTTGATGGTACTGGCAGTAGAGGTTATGATTGCACCTCTCAGGGTTTCCCACCATCTTGTTCGGCCACCTGAAGAATGGTTCATTCTTGATTTTTTCCAAGACTTGGTGTACTGGCTCTTTGAACACAGTGTTGACCGCTTGAGGATTTGTCGATCCTGATTGCCTAGCGAAATCTCTCCGCGGTTTACTGTGGTTATAACGGTCCGACCTGAAATCCCTCCTCTCCTGGGGGATAACCTTGTCCTTTCCCTTCCCCTGCTGTTGGTCTTTTTCAACTCTTTTGTGCTTTTCTATGCGGTCCATGAGTTGACGCATGTTAGTAACCAGTTTACCAGATAAGGATGTCCTCAAACCGTGGTCAGTAAGGAGGCCGAGCTTGAATGTGCTGAGGGCCATTGCATCAGAGTTGCCCTCCATATCATTGAACATCTCCCAGTATCTATCTGAATATGCCTTCAAGGTCTCACCCTCCTGCATGGTCAATGATAGCAATGAAGACAAGGGCCTGGCCATTCTTCGGCATGTGACAAAACGAGACCCGAATGCCTGAGTGAGCTCTTTGAAGGAGTTGATGGAGTTTGCCTTCAGACTGTCGAACCACCTCATTGCAACTGGCCCAAGACTGGAAGGGAAAACCTTACACATCAGAGCTTCATCTCTGGAGTAGATAGCCATCCTTTGGTTAAAATGACTCACGTGCTCCACGGGGTCTGTTTTACCATTGTAGATGGTGAACGTTGGTTGGTTAAAGCGCCAGGAAATCTCGCTTCCTCAATTCTGCGCGTAAAGGGTGACCTAGAAATCTGATTCAGAGCTCTGCTCATGGCATCGTTTCCTACGTCTCCACGTGATGGGCTTCTGTGTTGCCTCTTGCGATGGGACTCCTCTTCATAGGTATAGGATTCGCTGGCTGGTGTCCTAGATTTCTGTTGATAAGTGACATCCTGCTCGTCATCAGGATCCTCATCAGAATACGAGGAAATCCGTTTCCTCTTTGCATGGCGCAACTCCCTTTTTAGTTTTTCTACCTCCAGTTGCAAATCCCGGTTCTTCTCTGCATGGGACATGTGACTTCCGCCATGTGCCTGGCTTTGGCCAACATGCACAGTGTGTGCACTGCCCTCACGATCTTGTCTCCTTTCTAAGTTAACAAAAGGGTCCACGTGTTGGGATGCCCTGGATTCTGCTTGTTGTTGACCTCGTCCTGCCATCATCAACTGTTGTTTTCACCCTTGCACAAGCTCTCCCC
The DNA here is from genome assembly GCA_019022515.1 of Quercus aquifolioides. NCBI lineage: Eukaryota > Viridiplantae > Streptophyta > Magnoliopsida > Fagales > Fagaceae > Quercus > Quercus aquifolioides. The sequence goes on from CM032327.1 coordinate 88,786,955, forward strand.
ACAGACGGCGCCAATTGTAGGGTCAATTTTTGTAGCCCAAGCCCAAAAGGTTCGGATTATGAGCCCAATGAACCCTGAACAATGAATTTGTAGAGAGTGGGTGAAAGAGCTGGGCTAATGATGAATCAAACAGTAATGAACTGTGGTGTTTGTGAGTAAATTAACATGCAATCATGCTCGGATAGATGCAAACATGAACGTCCGAAGAGGAGTTGTATTGAATGAACGTTGGTTACAATTCTTAGAACTACAGTAAAGATGTATTCTTCTTTTTTCTTTCTTTATTCCGATCCCCCTTTTTATCAGAGGCCTCTCCTCCTTATATAGCACCCTCTCCCTTCGTCTTCATCGTCCACTTGTTCATCATCTAAACACCCACTTGAGTGCATGTCCCATCATGTATCTTTTTTAGCCTTGTGTGAGTGACGGTAACTGAGATTGCACTGTTCAGGGGTCTTCTCCACATTAATGTGACCAGAAAAGTAGATGCAGTGCATTTAATGTGGTGGTTGAAGTTTATCTTCTAGATATTTCTTCGTTCCCATCATCCCCATGCGCGCCTGAGGTTCATCTCTATCATTAGACTTGTCAGGAGGATCACTTGAACTTCCCAGATGTCTGTTTGACCAAGCTTCTTCGAATCCGAGGATAATGGCCTCTTCGGACAATTGAATATCTCCTCGGACTATGCCCCATGCTCATCTCCAGATATGTTTCTTTTATATGGGCTTCTTCTCAAGTACTTTCATCTCTTCGGACAAACAGTAGTCCTCAAATAGGGCCTTAGGCCCAATATATTAGGTTGGGCTTTTCACCTCCCACAAAAATTATTGTATTTATAGTATTGTTCATCATATAAATATAAAATTATAAAATGTAATATTTGATTAGATATTTAATTTCTTTATAGTCATACACTGATTGTTTTTCTATTTTTAACCATCTTTTATCTATTAATATTTTTTAATCTTAATCATGATACTTAATAATATATAATTTAATTTAAAAATCTAGATTTATTGAAAATTTAAATATTATTGACTTATATCAAACTTATAAAGTACTTAAACTCAACAAAATTAAACACATTCAACACTTAGTTATCCGCACCCTATAATTACATTGAGAAAAAAATAAAAATCATTTCATTTTATTTTCTAGTCGGCCCTCGACACACAAAATCCTGGCTCCACCACTGTCTCGTATATATAGTATTATAGTTCAGAGCTACATACTATTGACATGTACGTGAGTTTTGTGTTTTGATACAAAGAGGTTTTATCTTGTGACTCAGATTTTTGATCAAAATAAAAAACGAGCCAAACATCAATTTGATATGAAGTCAATCAGTGACTTGTAGGTGTAGTGGGTGTACTGACTATAGAGAGAAGATAGGAGTTTAAAAATTCATTTGGGCATTTTGATTCTTGAAACACAAATTGCGAAAGTATTCACTTACATGGTTGAGTCCATGTATTCTTCAAGTGTTTGAAAAATTTTTAAGGAAAAAAATAGTTCAAAAAACTTTTGATCTATCCAACCTAATGACTTAAATCTATGGTAGTCATGGGAATTGCAAGTTGCCAAGGTTGTCAAGTAAGAAAGGTAGAGTGGTTCAGAAACTTTATAACCGGAAAATTTTGTATTTTATTTTTATATGTGTTCTTCAAAAGAGTTGATTTTTTTTAGTTTAATATTTTATGGATTAAGTACAGGTATTACCCATACTTTACCCAAACCTTATCCGATTCTCTTTACCCATGACATATCAGGTAATACCCGAGTACTCGTTACTCATTGGATTTGACCATCCCAACAAGTGATCATCTTCTATACTATACTATGGTAGTACCTATTTAGTACCCCTCTCTCTCTCTCTCTCTCTCTCTCTCTCTCTCTCTCTCTCTCTCTCTCTATATATATATATATATATATATATATATATACCATGACTATAAACGGTCCATTACTAATTAGGTTATATATATAACCAATTTCTTTCTAGAGAAAATTTAATTAGATTCAAAACTGAATTTTGCTTTTATTAGCTTTTCATACAAATTAAATTGTTTAGATTTTTGCTGTTATTTTTTCTCTGAACTAATGAGTATATTAATTTTTATACTATTTCTATTCAGATATTTTGTATGTCAGGATCTTAAATGCAACAAATTGTAATTGAGTTGAATAATCCCATACACTTATCCCCATTCAATTTAGGAGATACTATTGGACCTATTTATTCTTTTATTTTGTGTTGTATTTAGTAGAATTTCACGGACAATGATTGTGAATTGATATTGTATATGTAGTATTCAGTAGTGATTTTTAAAATTATATACATAATAGCAGTGTAAAGAAAAACTTAGCATAACCAATATCATGAAAATTGTAAGAAAAAACTATTTTAGTACCTTCAAATGTTTTGGTCGAACTAATAACATATATGTTTTATAACCCAAGCTAACATCAATAATACCATTACAATTTATCATGCGGGTTACATAATACTTTTAATAATATCAATAGCCTTATAACTCAATTGAATTTTTTATAAGAAACATGAGTAAATGTCAATTGAGTTATAAGGATTTGAGGTTAGCCATTTATGGGCCGGCTGCAACTCTGATTCAACTATAATAAATTGGTTGTGTTGGGTCGGGCATGGCAAGCCTACTTTTTTCCCTTGGAAAAATAAGAAACTGACTAATAACAATAATGGAAATAAATCAAGAGAATTTAATTATTTAAGAAAATAATCAAGATAGAATCTTTGGAAATAAATCAAAATTTTCTTCATGCAGTTGGAGACAGAGAATTCACCTTATAAGATTCTATTCAACTCACCTGGTGTAACATAACTTCCTTTAATATAAGACACACATTGAAGTGAGAGGAATGTATAATGCAACGGGTGTATCGAATAATTTCTCCCACTAAATAATGGATTTTAATTTTCATGGATCTAATTATATATAGTGTTTACATTATTTAAATTCTCATTACCCATGCTTAATAAAAGATTCTTAGCAAAATTAAAAAAAACAAGAAATGATGATTCCAAGAGTATAATAAGAAATAATTTCCATGAATCTAATATTTTAAATTTTAATATTTTCAATTAAATTCAAATAAATAGTTGCATAAACCAATGTAACACATAATTGAATTTAATTGTATTTAAGAAAATATAACATTATTTGTGTTCAATACAACAAATGCTTAAATTCTATTTGAATTCAACTTAAGTTACAACACTTAAAATTTATCTAAGTTTCATCCACAATATATATTTTTATAACATTATTTAAAATCCCCATTGCCAAATATGGAATGTTGTTCAGGGTCTAATAAAGGTTAATACATTTAAGACAGGGCATTTATGTTTATGTTTAATATGGTATCTTTTGTTATAATTTGTTGAAGTGATGAGTTGTATTGAAATAAAATAATTTCAAGGTTGGGTTCAAGTGAAAATTGTGTTACATCTCATCAAGTATAGCTTGTCAATTCAACAACTGTAAAGTCTGTAAAATATAAAAATAAAAATAATTATATGAATAAGTGATGTCATAAACTCTTAGTTTATTACCGGATAATAACACTTTCTGTTTATAAGACACCTCAAAAGTCTCACGTTTTTCACATTGCCTTCTATGTACCATTAATCCATTATATCTATAAAACATTAAATCTCCGATGGAAAATGAATACTCTTCGTTTTAAAGCAAATGGTCATGAGGTCGGCCATGAAAGAAATTTGCTTTTATATTCATCAAAAGAAAGAAAAAATAAATAAATTTTCTTTTATACAAAAATTTGTTTCTCTTATCACTCAAAATAAATAAATAAAGATTTTTTTCCCTTAAAATCCTTATTTCCATATTTTAGCCTCTTAGATTGTCTATATAAACCATCTCTATCACTTGGCTGGTTATTTTTAAGTACATCAATTTAGTCAAGGATTTTCCCCATCAATATCTTTTCATCCTTAAAGTTAGGGTTTCGGCTCCAGACGTATGGCTTCTTCTTCCAAAGCAGTAACTGCGACCCAGGCGAACCCAAAGTGCTTGAATTACAAGCAAGGCGTGACAAATACAGAGTGGACAGAAAATGAGGATTCAATCCTTGAAAAAGGGCTTGTAAGGTACGCTTCTTTGCCCAAGTTAAAGCAATATGCAAAGATTCAAGAGCTATTACCAAGGAAGACAATACGAGATGTGGCTTTTCGATGCCAATCGAAGAATAAGATGAAGAAGGCCATTGTTTCTGCTTCAACAACAAGCTGGCCCAAAAGTCTTGTGACTAAGGCTGATCAGGATAAGCTCTTGTGTAACAAAATTGGTGGTCTTGCTGGAAAGCTTTTGGAGGAAAACATGAAGGGCTTCATGCAGATCTCTATGGAGCCTAGTAAAGTCCAAGACAACATCAAAATATTTGCAAAAATTCGTGACAACATTCTCATTGTGTCCAACAAATTAAGTGTCATGCCAGAAGGAATAAGAAATATGCCATCTCTTACTGAGAAGTTGAACGAAGAGCTTGTGAATGTCATCCTTCCCGGCTGCAACTTTTGGATTGAAGTGTGATGCTCCTTAATTACTGAGCAGCATTATGTATTAAAGATGAGATTACCTTCCAATAGTAAAGATAGATGTTTGTTGTTTGTTAGAAGGTTCATGTTTACTAGTCGCAATCTCGCATGAAACGCGGGAAAGTCTCAACCCTTATGATTTGTTTGGGGAACTTATATTTGTAATTTTTTTTTTAAGTTTAAGTATTCAAAAACCATAGAGATTCTCATTTTAGGTAATATCTTTAATTAATCTTAATCTAGGTTTATTTTTTTTGGTATGTGATTTGACTTACCAACACTTAAGAGTTTAAAATAAAGGTAATCTGGATAGATTAGCCCTTATAATTTTATAGTCAAATTTAAAAATGGGCTTACCAAAAAACCTAAGTGGGAATATACCATGGGGGCATTGGGAGATGATTACACTAGCGAGCCCTCTTTTTTTCTTCTATAAAAATTTAGATCTTACTAAACACTTATAGTAACCAAGTCATAATTGGGGAAAATATAATGATTAATTTATCATGTTGATCTTATTTACGGATCAAAAGAATGAGCTGGGGAGAGACAAATTTTTTATTTGAATATAGTTTCTCATGATCTAAATCTGTGTTGCTTTCTCACAAATCTGTAGAGTGTAAGTGTCAATTTGACATTAGTTAGAGAGAAGTATCATTTTGTAAAACATCAAGAAAGGTTTTTGTAATTTACGATTTTTATTAATAATTGAAACAATGCTCTAACAAGTTTTACTAACACTTAAAAGTTTGAATTCTCATTCTTTCAAAAAAATAAAAATAAAAATTCTCAACTTTATCTTAGAAGTTGATTTTCATTTCACCAGTTAAGTGAAGAAATAAACTCTCTAACACAACCCCAAATAGTGGTAGTATATCTTACCACGTTGACAACGGTAATACCACATATCAAACCAAAAATGAAAACGGAATTCCATTAGAAACTCAAGAAATGATTTTACCGATCTCAATAGGAAGTGACTAAAAGTTATTATTACAACTTACACAAGTGTACAAAAAGCCATATTTGGAACAGGGAGATAACTTGAGAGTGAAGCCATATTTTATTTATTCAAAACTTTTCTAGTTCACTGAGCAAGCCTTAATCAACCACACTTGTCTCAGTTTGGCTGGTCATGAGTCCAATTTATTTACTTGGCTGGAAATAAACACCCTCCATTAATTAAAAAATTACATAATACTAATATAATTTAATACATCCTAGATACGGTGTAATATAATTGGAGCTCCATGTTGTGGCTGAAGAGTAATGCCTTTGTAAGGAGAATGAGTATAAGTGGGTGAGAGCTGAAATGAAAACTGTTGAAGAACCATAGCTAGAGCCATCTTCGCTTCAATCATGACGAAACTTTGACCAAGACATGTTCTGGGGCCCCAACCAAAAGGATAGAAGGCAATTTCATCTTTTGATGCTTTCACAACTCCTTCAGAAAACCTCTCGGGGTTAAATTTCTTCAACATCTTCGCCCCAACATTTTGGATCATAATGTAAGAGCAAAATGGGTAACGCAAAGTCGACCCTAGCTGGGATGGACATTCCTCCAATGTTAGTTTTACGAATTGTGCGTCGGTAGAGATCAACCCCAGGAGGGTATAATCTAAGGATTTCGTGCAATATCATTGTTACCTGCAATTAGGGTTCGTTTTGTACGTGTGTTTAAACAATAGTTTTCAGTTTTTTTGGAAATGCGTGTGAGTGAAAAAGTGTGTGAAAATACGTATAATATTGTTTAAAAACTGAAAACATGTGTTTAAATTGATGTACCAAACATGCCCTTAAATTCCATAGAATATTACATTTAAAATTCATGTTCGGTAGAATATAATAGATTTTTAAAATGTTTTTAAATTCATTTTTAATTAAATATATATAATTTGAGACATTTTGAAAGTAAAAACTTTTACAATTATAACGTCTAATTTAAAACCGGTACTCCTTAAGTATAGGGTATAAAAGGCAATTTTAAGGAAGGGTTCATTATAACTTCAATAGAAATGATACAAGTGCTACAACAATCAGAACAATTTTGGTAAATTTGTAAAAATATTGAAAGAATAGCAAGAAAAATTATTGGTCAAATTATATTTTAAACTTTAAAATTGCATAAATTTAATACTTAATCAAACCCCCAAATCAAATCCAAAATGTTCAGGGTTTAAATTGATATGACTTTAAAAATTAAGAGTTCAATTTAAAACTAGCAAAAATACAAGTTTTAAATTGTGATAATCTTAAAATTTAGGGTTTGATTGATAACTTTGAAACTAAAATGTTAAACTTGAAGCCACTCCTAAAATATAAGGTTTAAAATGTAATTTACCATTAAAAAAAAAAAGATAGTAAGCATTTAGCTAGCTAGGTTGAGGAAAGAACTTACAATTTTGAGATGATTTAGGGCCTGTTTGGTTTGATGCTAACTCAATTTTCATATCTCAACACTCAAATCTCATCACTCAAACTCATTACTCAATTCTCATATCTCTAACTCAATTTTCCCATAACTCTATTGGTAGTGTGTTTGGCTGGAAATTCTCAGTGGTATTTCAATTTAAAAACTCAATTTTAAGTAAAGTTGTGGGACCCACAAAAATTAATGCTCAGCAAAATGCATCCTCTCCACTTCACATCTTCATCTCTTTAAACGAAACCCAATGGCTACAACCTCAAGATAAAAGAAGAATGCAAAGTGAAAAAAAGAAAAAAAGAAAGAAGCTTTGATCTCATAAAATAACCTAGAAAATGAAGCCAAAAGATCTCAGTTTTAAGGGTTTGGTGTTGATATTTGAAGCTCTGATCTCATGTCATAAACCCAATAAGTCACAACCTAAAAAATACCCCAAAAAAACTAAAATAATCTAGTCTGAAAATCAAAGCCAAAAATGCCCAGAAAAGACTATAACAACCCATCAAGAAAAAAGAATGAAAAAAAAAATTGGTGTGAAGAAAGAAAGAAAAAAAATTGGTGTGAAGAGATGAAGAAAAGAAGAAGAAGCAGTTGTGAAGAAACAAAGAAAGAAAAGAGAAGAGAAGAATGGCTCCGATGTGAAGAAGGAAGAAAGAAAAAGAAAAAAGAAAGAATTGTGCCTATATATCTAGAAAAAATAGAAAGAATGGTGCTAGCGTGGTGCATTTACGAGCTTAGTTTGTTATATATGTACATTTTCTAAGTGTGAGCGACATCTAGAAATTTATGTTTTGATTGTTGTAAATAGATCTTCAAGTTTGTCATGAATGATTGGCCAATAGTCTTGCTTGATCTTGATACATGAGTAGACTTGTGCCTATATATCTCCTCACACTTTTTTTTTCTTTTTCGAGAGCTCTACAAATGTCTATCTCAAAAAGAGATATTGAGTTGAAAAAGCCATCGCATAAACTAGTATTTGACTAGGAAAAAGGGAAAGCGATTTGTATTAAAATGTATGGTGCCAAAGCCAAAGGCTCAATTGTCAAAGTTTATCTCAAAATGTTTATGGCATCGCTTCTCAAAAATTTGAGTATGATGATGTGAAAATCGTCAGTAGTCGCCCAGATGGGATTGAATCCTCGTCGCCATACCTGCAAATGCAGCGTAAGGCTTTCCTCAAGTGGTCACCGGTGTGGTGCCTGCCACAACGCCTCCGATGCCAAAGTCAGTGTACAGAAGCTTTTGGGGAAAAAAGAAAGTTTAGAATATCAGAATTACCTATGCTTGTGTATTTTGGGTGTGTATGTGTTTGGTCCGGTTCTGTTGAGTATGTATATATAGTTTCGTAGTTTCTAGCCGTTGGCGTCTTAATTGTGACTTTGGTGCTCCTTCCGTAACGCCTTAGGACTTGTTAATGCGGGTTTTGAAGAGCTACCAACGGTTTGACAGCTAATTGGTAACGGTCCGAGGCATTGAAGCTTCTCATTAATGGTTTGCTTTTCCTCGTCCATGCCCTGGCTAGGTAGATGGAGGTATTTGATGAGGTCGTCTAGGCAAGAGAGTTCGTTGATCCCATCAGCTGCCCCCCCATGTTCTGTGGTCGTTATTGTGTGTCATGATGACCATCAGAAGGTGAAAGGTTGTTTGCCTGGACATGACTTTTGGGGTTTCGTTCCGTGTTTGATGCGAAGTAGCAGCGTCGTACACATCGTGGCCATGTGGCATGTAATGGCTGATGGAGTTAATGCTCCACTTGTGTGGCTCTTTGGGTTTCCTGCTGGTTTTCAGTCTTTTATGTTTCATTTTTAAACTTCCTTTCTCTGATTTTTTTTCTTCACTTTTTCTTTTCCTTCGCCATTGTTGCTCTGTGCCTTTCCTTCTCCGAGCTATTCTCTCCTGCGATTTCTTGCGTTCTTCCTTCTTGTGGGTGCCTTTTTTCAAAGGTATGGTTCCTTCTCGCCTTTTTATTCTTCGTAGCATAGGCAATTTGTAAAAATTTCTGATTTTCATTCCTGTTTTGAGTTTTTAGGATTTTGTCCCCCTTTTTCGTTTTCAGGGTTCCATGGTTGGTAGTTTTGAAACTAGGACACTTTGCCCCTCTATTTTGTTTCTTTTCGCATGTTTGGGAGCCCCTCTAAGTGCTTCTCGTACTTTCTATCCCTCAGTTGAAGGTTTTGTGTTTGAGGGTAGTAGTTTGGGTGTAATGTTAGCCGATCTGGTCCCTTTGCTTCGTCTATCCGTTGATTGGTTCGAAGATTTGGTGGGTGAGTGAAAAGGGATGTCGGAGGTGAGATCTAGTGAACTTGAGACGGGCTGTCGTCTAGCAACGACCTTGTGGAAGTGGAGGAGGACACAGCAGCTTCTGGCCCAAGGGAGGTTAGGGCTTTCTCTGCCCTTGGGGAAGAGTGTGGCTTAGACGTTGAAACCCTCTCTAGGTTTAGCAATAGGTTCCAGTTTCTTGAGAGGGTTGGGGTTCGTCGTCCTCGTAAAGAGGAACAAGCCTGTCATTTTTTTCCCGGGAGGTATGCTTTTACGAGGCTGCCTTCCTGTGTCGGCTTAGATTCCCCGTCCACCCCTTTATTATGGAGCTTTTAAACCATTTCAAAATTGCTCATGGGCAACTTATGCCAAACTCATGGAGGACAATTATCAGTTGTATGGAGATATGGCTGGCTACCACTGAGGGAGATATGCTCAGGGTAGACGAGTTCACCTACTTGTATCATCTGAAGGAATCCGAGGAATACGGGTACTACACGCTAGTTCCTTGGGTCAGGGAAGCTATGATCATCAAGGGCTTGCCCTCGTCGTTCCGATACTGGAAGTCCCGGTTCTTCTTTGTCTCAAGGGATGAGTGGGAGACCCCTTCTGGTGAAGTTTGGAGGGATGTCCCTAGGTTACTCTGTCGGTGGGGAACCCGAGTCTAGGTATGTCGTTTCTCTGCCAGTCCTTCGTCATTCATACTTTTGCACATATTTTTTCGCTGTTAACTCTTTTGTTTGTTGTCTCGCGCATAGTTAAGAAGTGGCCGAAGCTCAAAAGTAGGTATAGGCAACGCATCGAGGCAGCTATTGAGTACGCGAGGACGATTGACGATTTTGACGATCTGGTCAACCCGCAAACCCTAGCTCTTCACTGCCTCAGTCCAGAGACTTCTGCTTACATCCTATGCACTATAGAGATTGAGGAGAAGAAGAGTAAGTGTTTGCTAAGTTCATCATTGCTACTTCTTTTTTTTTTCTTTTTTTTAACAAGTGTTTTTCTTTCGTAGAGATGATGACAAAATTTAACTAGGGATGTATGCAAAGATGAGGGCCAAGAAGAACGAGCCACTTTCCAACCTCGGGAAGAGGACAGTGCGTGTTGTGGAGAAGGGGGTCTCTGTCACTCCCCCTGCCCCAGTCACTGAGCCAATGAGGACAGCTTCCCCGGCTACCTCGGTGGAAGAAATTACCCCGCTCCCGAAGAGGCAGCGTATGGTGGATAAAGGTAAGAGAAGGCCACCTCCCATTTGTCTAGCATTTGGGATGACTCTGACCTCGCGCTGACGAGAGCACAAGACGCCTTCACGGCTGAGGAGCTTAAGGTCTTCTTTGGCGTGCCTTCCAATGAGATTGTGGATCGCCATATCCACAGCTCGTCCAGGTAAAGTACTTGTGCAAAGATTTTTTTTTTTTTTTTTTTGAGAGTTGGATCTCATGTTTTTAGGTACTGGGGGAGACCATCCATATCACCTCGGAGTACCTGAGCAACGGGGCGAAGGCCACTTCAGCAGGGTCCCAGGTGATGGCTTTGGAGGCAGAGAACTCAAAGTTGAGGAAGGACCTTATTGCTGCTATGGACAAGGCCAATACCTGTAAGGAGAAAGCTAAGGTCCTATCCGATGATTTGAGGGCAGAGAGGCAGCTGACTCTGGAGAAGGACGAACAGCTTTTGGCCGCGAGAGATAAGATCAAGATGGTTGCTGCCAAGTCCGTTGAGGCCTTCCAGCAGACAGAGGAGTACAACACTGTGCTCTTCAGCTGGTATTATAAAGGCTTTGAGCTCCTGATACGGTACCTCGTCAAGCACCCCACCAGAGTGGATCTAAAGAACCTGGATCTCGAGGAGGTGGACAAAGAAATGGCAGTTGACGAAGCCTCCCAGTTTGCAGCTCCTGAGGGTGATGCTCCAGAGAATGCTCCTTTGCCTCCTCCTGCTGGCGATGACGCCGCTGCCGCTTGAACCTGCTCATGTTCTTGCTTCATGTTTGCCTTTTTTTTTCTTTTCTTTTTTTGGGTGCCCAGTGTGTTTTTTGGGCTTTTTTATTCTACTTTCAGAATAGTATTTTTATTCTAATTTAAGAACAATGTCTTTTGCCTAGTGTTTTTGGGCTTTTAATTCTAATGTTGGAACAATGCTGGTTGCCCGTTGTTTTTGGGCTTTCAATTCTATTAGCAATTCTATGCTTACTTGTTTACTTTCTTGCATTGCATGATACTTTGTGACTGTATGTGATCTCTGTCTGCTTCATTGCTTGTCTACCCTCAGTTCGAGGGTTTGTCTGATTAGGAAATGATCTGCATTCATCAGTAATTTATTTCCGTCTGGGCGGATTTTCCTTAGTCACTTTTTTACGACTTATCTCTTATGCGTCAGTAACTTGCACCCGTCTAGGCGGATTCTTGTTACTTAGCTACTTTTTTGTGACTTACACCCATTGAAGGGATATTGTCATTTTTGGCTTCGTCAGTAACTTACATCCATCTGTGCGAAATCTTGTTACTTAGCCAATTTTTTGTGACTTACACCCATTGAAGGGATATTGTCATTTTTGGCTTCGTCAGTAACTTACATTCGTCTACACGGAATCTTGTTACTTAGCCAATTTTTTGTGACTTACACCCATTGAAGGGATATTGTCATTTTTGGCTTCGTCAGTAACTTACATCTGTCTAGGCGGAATCTTGTTACTTAGCCAATTTTTTTTTTTTTTTTTTTTTTTTTTTTTTTAGCTTTACACGCATCATGCTGGCTGAATAATTCTTTTATTGCTTTATTTCAAACATGAATACAATCGTCCATTACATTTACTGATGGTCGTGGCAGTCTCCTCCCGTCTAACATTTCTAGGTAATAGCTACCTTGCCTGGAATAATGGGTAACTTTGTAAGGTCCTTCTCAGGTTGGGCCAAGCTTCCCCTGGGTTGGGACCTTGGTAGCAGGTGTGACTTTGCGTAGGATGAGATCTCCTATGTTAAGTCGTTTGAGCTTCACTCTCTTGTTGTAGTACTTAGCCATCTTCTGCTGGTACTCTGCCATCTTATGGGGTGCTCGGTCTCCGGATTCGTCCAAGCAATCAAAGTTGACTCTTAGTTGATCGCCATTGCTGCCTTCGTGGAAGAATTCTCGTTTCATGCTGGTGATTCCTACTTCGATTGAGATTACTGCTTTGGTGCCATAAGTGACACCGAAGGTGGTCTCTCCTGTCGGGGTTCTCGCTGTAGTCTTGTACGCCTACAGAATGTTAGGCAACTCTTCTGGCCATGCGTCCTTTGCCTCGTCTAATCGAACCCTAATGATCTTGAGCAGAGTTTAGTTCGTTACTTCCGTCTGGCCATTAGCTTGGGGGTAAACAGGTGACGAGAATTGGTTCTTGATTCCTAACCTCGAGCAGAAGTCCCTGAAACCTCGACTGTCAAACTGCCGCCCGTTGTCCGATATGATTGTTCGTGATATCCCGAATTGGCAAACTATATTCTTCCACATGAAGTTTTGGATTTTCGCCTTCATTATGGTTGATAGTGCTTCTGCTTCAACCTATTTTGTGAAATAATCAATGGCAACTAGTAAAAATTTTACCTGTCTTTTACCTTGGGGTAACGGGCCGGCGATGTCAAGTCCCCACTGGGTAAACGACCATGGGGAGGCTATTGTTGTCAGTTTCTCATATCACACCTCTTGACAAACTCCTTTGCATCCTTTTTCCAAGTAGGCTAAAAGTAACTTGTTTGGATAACTTTTCTAATCAGGGATCTTGGGTCTACATGGTCTCCACAAATTCCTTCATGGATATCCTCCAGAACATATTTGGCTTCCTCTTCGTTGATGCACTTTAGGTAAGGCATGGAGAAGCCTTTTTTGTATAGGGTGTCATTCAGGATCGTGAACCTTGCTGCCCTCTTCCTGACCTTCCTGGCCTCTTTGACTTCTTATGGAAGCTGTTTGTCCTGAAGGAAGGATAGGATTGGGGTCATCCAGCTGCTTTCGCTCTGGATTGCGAAAGTGAGGACCTCTTCGATTCTGGGACGTTTCTAGACTTCAATCTTTAGGTCTGTATTCGTTGGTCCTGCTTCTGACGACGCTTACTTCGCCAGCTCGTTTGCTTCCATATTCTGGCTTCTGGGGATCTGTGTGAACTCCACTTGATCAAACTCTTGTGTCAAAAGTTTCGTCAACTTTAGGTATTTTTGCATCCTTTCCTCATTTGCTTTGAATTCCCCCTTTATCTGACCTACAACGAGCTTTGAATCGCTCTGTAAGAGTAAGTTTTTGACTCCTAGCGCCTTCCTGACCCTTAGTCCCATCAGCACTCCTTCGTATTCAGCTTCATTGTTGGTGGTCGGGAATGTTAGTTGAACTTCGTATTTGAGTGTCCCTCCTCCTTAGGTGATGATAATGACCCCTACTCCACCCTTCTTTCGGGCTGACTAAGCGTTAGTTTGAATTGTCCATTTTTCCACTTCGTTTGTTACTCCCTCCTTGTTTGGGATTGTAAATTCGGAGATGAAATCTGTCAATGCCTACACCTTAATGGCTGTCCTGGGGTGGTACTCAATGTTGAATTGGCTGAGCTCGATAGCCCATTGGATCATTCTTCTTACAGCCTCGAGCTTGTTCATCGACTTTTTTATAGGTTGGTTCATCATCACCAAGATAGGGTTCGCCTGGAAGTAGGGGCGCAACTTGCGTGAAGCTACAATCAAAGTGAATGCAATCTTCTCTTTGTGTGGGTATTTGGCTTCTGCCCCTTGGAAGGCCTAGCTGACATAGTAAACTGGGAGCTGTCTTCTGTCCTTTTCTCGAATCAAGGCAGTGCTCACAGCTGTAGCTGACACTGCCAAGTATAAATACAAGTTTTCTCCCTCCTTGGATGGGATCAGGAAAGGTGGATTGCTTAGGTAGCGCTTGAGTTCCTAGAAGGCTTTCTCACATTCGTCAGTCTAAATGAAGGTCTGCTTCAGTGTCTTGAAGAAGGGCAGGCATTTGTCCGTTGCTTTCGAGACGAATCCGTTGAGCGCTGGTATTCTTCCTGTGAGCTTCTGGACTTCTTCCCCGGTCTTGGGCGACGCCATCTTTAGTATGGCTCGTACCTTCTTTGGGTTTGCTTCTATTCCTCTATGGGACACCATGAACCCTAAGAACTTCCCTAACGCCACCTCAAAGGCGTACTTGCTGGGGTTTAACTTCATCTGATATTGTCTGAGAGTTGTGAACGTCTCTTAGAGGTCGTCTAGGTGAGTAGACTCTTCTTTACTCTTGATGAGCATGTCGTCCACGTACACTTCCATGTTCCTCCCGATTTGTTTACTGAACATTTTGTTTACCAACCTCTGGTAAGTTACTTCTGTTTTTTTTAGCCTGAAGGGCATCACCTTGTAGCAGTAGAGCCCTTGGCTTGTGATGAAAGTAGTTTTCTCCTGGTCTTCCTCTACTATTTTTATCTGGTTGTACCCCGAGAATGCGTCCATAAATGTCAGGAGCTTGTGTCTTGCTGTAGAATCCACCAGCTAATCTATCCTCGGCAGGGGGAAGCTATCCTTTGGGCAGGCCTTGTTCAAGTTTGTGAAATCCACGCACATCCTCCATTTCCCATTTGCCTTCTTTATGAGGACGACGTTAGCCAGCCAGTTCGGGTAGTAGACCTCACGGATGAAGCCCGCTACTAGTAGTTTATTTACTTCATCCATGATCGCCTGGTTTCGTTCTGGAGCAAACATTTGTCGTCTCTGCTGGATGAGCTTTTTCTCGGGGTCCACATCTAACTTGTGTTGGATGATCTCTGTGGATATACCTGGCATGTCCTCGTGGCTCCAGGCGAAGATGTCCAGGTTCTCCTTAAGGAATTAAACTAGTTTCTTCTTCATATTTGTACTCATGGTCATCCCTACTTTTGTAGTCTTCGTTGGCTCTTCGTCTACCAGCTCCACAGTTTTTAGGGCTTCCACCTTTTCCACTTCTTTCTCCTCGATCATCCAAGTATGGTTTTCCTTTGCAGCCAACATTGCTTGGTAGCACTCCCTAGCCAGTACTTGATCTTCTTTTACTTCACTTACACCATTTTCCGTTGGAAATTTTACCTTCAGGCAATAGGTGGACATGGCTACCTTCTAGCGGTTGAGTATGGGCCTCCCAATGATCACATTGTATGAAGAGGGACAATCTACGAATAGGAAGTCTAACTAATGAGTCAGCTATCGCGGATAAGATCCCACTATGACCGTCAACGTCACTATGCTTTTGGGATACACCCTGTCCCCACTGAAGCTGACAAAAGGGGACTCAAAAGGGCGCAGCCTTCTTGGATCTAACTTTAACTGTTAAAAAGTGGAGAGGTAGATGATGTCTGCGGAGCTGCCATTATCCACGAGGATTCTCCTGGTATTGAACCTTTCTATTATGAGCATTATGACCAAGGGGTCATCATGAGGCTGCTTCACTCCTCTGGTGTCTTTTTCCAAGAAAAACATGTCCCTGTCCATCCGTCTTTGCTTCAAGAGTGGTATCCTATGGATGCTGTTCACCTACCTTTGATATGATTTCTTGAGGGATTTGAACAACCCACCTGTGGATGGCCCACCTGTGATTGTCTTTATCTTCCCGATCACACTTGGCAAATGTTAGGACGTGAGGTCTTCATCCTTTGGTGAGGCTTCGCGTTTGTCCTTGTTATCATCCCTGGACCTACTGGGTTCTCCCTTCTTTACAAACCTCTGCAATTTCCCTTTTCGTATGAGTTCCTCTATCTGCTCCTTCAGGTCCCTGCAATCTTCTGTGTAGTGGCCGTGATCCTTGTAGAAACGGCAATATTTCTTCTTGTCACATACATTGGGTGACGAATGTAATGGCCTTGGCCATTTGAGGTAGTGCTCATCTTTAATTTGCGCCAAAATTTTGTCAACATGCATAACTAAAGGAGTGAATTTTACCGTCTGAAGAGCTTTATCGTCTTTCCTTTTACCATCGTCGCTTCACATACGACCTCAAGGTCTTCTTTTCTCCTTGTCTGATGGTAAGTAAGTGGTCTGCTGGCCTCCACAGGCACTGTCCCCCAACAAAGTGGCGTAAGAAGGAACTACTCAACTGCTCGAAGCTATCGATGGACGATGTTAGTAATTTCGTGAATCACTCCCTTGCAGCTCCTTTGAGAGTGGTGGGGAATGAACGACACAATATTTCGTCAGGAGGCTGTTGAAGGCCTAAGGTCGTCTTGAAAGTGTTGAGGTGGTCTTGGGGGTCCTTTAGCCCGTCAAACGATTCAAGCTGAGGCAGGTGAAATTTTGACGGCATTGGGCATTCCAGGACTGCCGCTGTGAAAGGTGAATCCGTCGTCCTGACCATTCTATCCAGGCTTCAATCTGTTTTTCCTTTAATGGCGTTCCTTAGCTCGTCTATCTCCTTTCTCATTTCTCGGAGAAGATCCGAGCTTGGTCCATCTGGAGTGGCTGGTCTTCGACGGTCACTTCTTCTATGACTATCTCCATTGTCCTCCTGATTGGACCTAGATCGGTTCTTCTCTTGTTGAAGCTGCAGCCTCATCTCCTGGTTTTGTCTGGTGAGTTCTTCGACACTAGCTATAAGTGTCTGGATTTGTAGGGCTAATGCTGCAGAATCTTGGTTGGACTCTATCTGAATTTGGGAATTGACTGGAACTACGCTTTCGAACCTAAGTGCGAAAATGTCGTCCCCATAGACGGCGCCAAACTGATGACGTGAAAATCGTTAATAGTCGTCTAGATGGGGTTGAATCCTCGTTGCTGTACCTGCAAATGTAGCGTAAGGTTTTCCTCAGGTGGTCACTGGTGTGGTGCTTGCCATAACGCCTCTAATGTCAAAGTTAGTGTACAGAAGCTTTTGGGGAAATAAGAAAGTTTAGAATATCAGAATTACCTATGCTTGTGTATTTTGGGTGTGTATGTGTCTAGTCCGGTTCTGTTAAGTATGTATATATAGTTTCGTAGTTTCTAGCCATTAGGGCCTTAATTGTGGTTTTAGTGCTCCTTCCGTAATGCCTTAGGACTTGTTAATGCGGGTTTTGAAGAGCTACCAACGATTTGACAGCTAATTGGTAGCGGTCTAAGGCATTGAAGCTTCTCATTAATGGTTTGTTTTTCCTCGTCCATGTCGTGGCTAGGTAGACGGAGGTATTTGATGAGGTCGTTTGGGCAAGAGAGTTTGTTGATCCCATCAGAGTTGTTTTGATCAAAAGTATGTAAAATGGAAGCACAATAAAAAGCTTTCAATCAATTGTAATCACATTGGTGAGGGGTCATATATGTTCATTTTTATAAATGAGATAAGTCACTTGACTTCGTACTAGTTGTGTATGACTTGATTGAATTGATCATTGAAGTTTCATACTAGACTATAGACTAGTTCATACTTAAACCACACACACAACAAACAAGTCTAATGTTCAATGAATGTCTATTTTATTTGTGTGATTGTACATGTTCAAATGTGATAGGTGTGTGCTCAACCATATGTGGATCAAACCAAAAGTTTTTGATTGTTTTATTTTCTTTTGGAAGTGATTTGTATCACCCATGTTTTTCAAAGTTTTTCAAGTTGATTTTGTGTGAAAAACATGTTTTCTGGGTGTTTTCGCGAGTAAGCTTAGTCACGAAGTTTGGACAGAACGTTTCGTGACTATTTCGCGATTGTTTCACAAGTAAGGCTTACCAACGGGTTACCAGCAAAAATTCTTTGTTACCAGCGAAAATTTTCAGATCAGCTCTTTAAAGGGCATTTTGTAGGACATTTGTTTTAAACTTCTCTCATCTTCTCCTAAGCTCCTATTTTTATGTTTCTACATCAAAACCCAACTAAATTCAATTGTTTTTCATTCTATTAACATCTCTAAGGTAATCTTTAACTCTTTTCATTGATTTTGATCCTTAGATTATGTTTTTGGAGGTTTTATGTTCATAGTTGGGAATTTCTCAAATGGGGGTTGGAAAACTTATTTTCTGTCAATCTTTTTGATTAGGTTTTGTTTTAAATGATGATTTTCTTTGGATGTTGGCCCCTTGTGGCAAAAATAACATGTATTTAGGCAATATTTTCATATGTTCATGCATTGTTTAACATACATATGTAGTGTATGCACTCTAAGTGTTTAATAAAATGCCTAAATGACATTTTCTCGTTGTTTTAGACTCTGATGAGTACCAATTTTTGGGGATTACCATGATTATGCATGTTTATCATGTATTGATCATTGGTTGTGTGTTTTACACACTTTGGCCCGTGAGTGCTTGCTCATGTGTTGGTCATGCATCTCACATGCATACTAGATGCATCTTTGTTGCACACACTCTAACACTTAACATGTTTTTTATTCACCCATGCTAGTTAAGTCTTTTTAGACCTTTTAGCACATATAACATGTTCTTGTGTCCTTATCATGCCCTGATTTACACTTTGTTCCATCAACCTTAGCATGTCATGTTTACTATATGCTTTGTGACATTTTTTTTTGTTTTGATATTTTTTGTTTGAGCTTCATTTTCTCATTCATTTTGCACTCCTCATGCATCATCTTTTTCCCTTGTTCATATATTCTTTTCTTTCCCTCCTTTCTCTTTATTCATTTGTCTTCGTGACAAAAATGGGGAGAGTATACTAAAGAGTATACTGGAGTGTTTCGTCATTTCTATATGACTCTTGTGCACATTCTTAGGGGGAGAAATTCTACCTTGTGCACATTTGTAGCGGGAGAAAGCCATAGGGGAGATGCATATACCAAGGGGGAGAAGACATTTCTTTTATGAGAAAACCTTGTTTTGTTTTGTTTTACCTTATGCTTGTTTTCTCGTTGCTTTATGGTGCTTTGAGTTATGTTTAGTATCTATGCTTTGTTGCTCTCATCACATTGTGTTTAAGTGTTGGACATGCATACATCCTTATGTTATTGTGCTTTATTAGTTGCATGTTCGGATGATCATTTGCTTTGCTATATGATCATTATAGTCATTTCCATATGATTGTTTGTGTTTGATCAAGTTGCTCATATGTTTCACATCATGTTTACTTGATCGCATTTTTACTTGTTACATTATATTAGTCCTTTTATTACTTACTCTATCTTGAGGGTCTAATGTGTTTTGTGCAAGTGTTTCAGGTTACAGGTATATATGTTTCAAGTTCATCACAGGTTTTAAATTTAGGTGTGAGTGAATTTTGCCATTGTTCCCAAACTCACGTTTAAGTCTAGAGTCTGTTATAGGGTGTTTTGTCAGGGAATAGCCAAAGGGGGAGATTGTAAAGTTGTGATTTACAACTATATTTTATGTTGGCTTTATTCCATAACAAAAAGTGTTGTATTTGCTTTAATTTTGTTCCTTGTATTTTATGGGATTTTATTGTATTAGGTTTAGTATTAAGTTGGTGAAGAATCGAGCATGTATTGGATGAACAAGTGGATTTCGTGAGTGTCTTGCGAGAAGCCTACCCACGAAAGAGCCATGTGAGAAGCATATGCTGGAAGCTGAAGAGTCGTGCCAGGTTGTCAATTTCGAGAGTGTCTCGCAAGAAGGGCCAACCTGCGAGATACCCGCGAAACTCTTTGCCTAGAGGATTTTAAGTGTGACTTTCTTACCCTTCACCCATACTATATATACCCTCATTACCCATAAAAGTATGAGAGGTCATTCAGAGAGAAAAACCCTAGATAGGTTTTCTACAACACACACACCCATCTTCCTCTTCTCCTTCCCTCTCCCATTGTCATACCTTGAGAGGAGATTTGTATTCAAACACAATCCACACCTTTTCAGAGTGTAGAGAGTGTTTTGGAGCTTGGAAAGCTTCGGGAATTTGTCAAAAGAAGTCGGTGAGGCTTGGTGAATGCAATCGGGCGTATTGTGGGATTCGGAAAGCTAGAGAAGACATGACTCTGAGAAGTCCGTTGGTAGCAGGAGCTTGGAGGACTCAAGTACATTGGGTAAACTAGGCTTGGAGGGTCTTTTGTTATTCGTGTACTCCAACTTTATTCTCTAGTGGATCAATTTCAACTTGGAAGGTCGTGGAAAAGTTTTTCACCGAGTTCTTTGGTTTCCTTTTCGATAACACGTCTTGGTGTTATCTTGTGGTTACATCTCTCTTTCCTTACTCTTGTGCTTTACTTTTATTGTTTATTGTTCATGTGTATGCACTAGAGTAGATTCAGTGATTGCGCTTCATTTATTCTTGTTCCGCACTTAGATAAGTTAGAGTAAAAGAAATCTAGCCGTAATTTTAAAATTGGGGTCTAAACAAGCTCTTGTGTTTTCACACAAATCCGAACTTTCATAATGAACCCTCACTAAACATGCGGGTTTGTGACCTTATCGACCAAGACATAAGACAAAGGGACTGGGGAAAAATCTACTCTACTTTTGCTCATCGAACGTGAACTGAGATTATGTCCTTGCCACTTAATAACTTGAAAGGAAAACAGAGCACAACAATTCACAGTCAAAACAGCCTATCAGGTTGCTTTGCACCTAAAGGATCAACCCAGGGCTGAACACACAGCAGCTCGGAAACATGGGGCTATGTGGAAGGAGATTTGGACCCACAATGTGCCACCAAAAGTCCGAAATTTCGTGTGGAGAGCCTATTTAAATTGTTTGCCTACCCGAGATAATCTACACCGATGATGCGTGAAATTGGAACCAACATGTGAGCTGTGCAGACAACACCCTAAGACAGTCAACCACCTGCTGTGGACATGCCCGTTTGCAAGGAATGTCTGGGCTCTGTTCAAGGGAAAGACACAGAAGTGTAGCAATGAGGCTTGTGACTTTTTCCTCTTGTTCAAGCAAATGCAGTCTAAGTTGAGCAAAATAGAACTTGAGAGGTGGGCGGTCACAGCTTGGGCTAATTGGAATGCAAGGAATGAATACTATTTTGAGAAGACCCAATACCACCCGAAGCTGATCTTGGACAGCGCTGGAGATTTCTTGGAGGAGTACCAACATTTGATGACTACCCAACTTGTGGCCTAATATAATGTATTTGCTGCTTGAGTTTTTTTCTCCTAGGACCAGATAAGGTGTTGGCTGGTCCCCCCATGTCCTTGTTACTTTCCTGGACTTTGTATACGTGTTATTATAATCAATAAAGTTTCTATCGTTTCTCCCCAAAAAAAAAAATTTAAATAAACAAATACCATAGAAAGTTCTTAGAATTTTTTTTTTCATCTTCTATTTTTTGGTGCATCTAGTGGTTTTCACTGTTTATTCAATATTCAGTCCAAAAGAAAACTAAGGAAAAAGAAAATGTCCTATTTTGATGCTTATGTAATCCCCTAAATTATTGACTGAGACCCCCAATTGGAATTCTTTAAACATCACAAATCACTTTCACAAGTTGTTAAACAAGTATTTTTGTTAGCTACAATTTCCCCAATTTAAGGTTTTAGTAACTATGGTCTATTTGTGACACATCTGATTTAGGCCTAGAAATTTGTCCCTATATTATGTATATATAATTATATACTATTGTACCTGAAACCTGGGATGTATGTGTTCTGATAGGCCTCAAGCATCAATTTAGTTTTCTCTTTCTGAAGTTCAAATATCCTTTTTCCCTCATCATAGTTGCTCCCAAAGGCTGTTCTAGAGATAACTTCACCGGAAAGATTTTGAAATTCCGCTGCAACATCCAGTTCATGTGATCCTTGAGGGCTAATCAATTTCTTCCATCAGTTAATCAGGCCTAAACAGCTTGTTGAAAATGCTGGCATCATTTTCTGTTAGGAACAACAATTGGTATGAGTGTGTTGCTTAATATGGATCCAGCCCTTTATCTTCATCACTCATAGTCGATTACATTAGAACTGTAACACAATGTTTTATGGCATGAAATTTATTAGGTAGTCTAGGAGTTTACTCTCTCCTTCTCACATGGAGGTGAACTCCATGATGGGTGGCACCTACCCTTATGATGGGTGAACTCCATGAAATTTTTCTTTCTTTCTTTCTTTCTTCATCTCAAGCACACTGATTTGTCTATAAATCTAGTGTTTTTTTTTTTTTTAGTAAGAAAATGGAGGAGATGCTGAAAATTTTGAATGAAGTGGATATTCATGGGTTTGTGTTAGATTTGGGTTGGTTTTGTTGAATGAGAGGAGATTCATGGGTTTGTGTTCTCATTTTGGAGCACGTTGTGCTTGATTTTGAATTTTTTGGGTTTGTTTGTATTGTGAGTATGTTGTGTTTGATTTTTAATTTTCTGGGTTTGTGTTTGATTTTGAATTTTTTTATATTTGAATTTTGAATTCTCTGGGGGGAAAAAAACCCAATTTTTTTATAAAAAAAAAAAAAAAAACTATAGCCGCGTTTTTAAATGTAGCTCAAAGCGGGTCTATAGCCGCATTTTAAAAAAACGCAACTATAAGTCTTAGCCTATAGCCGCGGTTAAAAAACGCGACTATAGACCCGCAGGGGCTATTGCTGCGCAGTTTAGGCCTAGTTTGTAAACGCGGCTATAGACCCAGCTATATCCTATAGCTGCGTTTTTGGGGTCTATAGCCGCGTTTTTGAAACACGGCTATAGCCCCTGTTTTTTGTAGTGTCTCACCATGACGTGATTGATAATGTCAACAACTTTGCATATAATTAATTGGTTTTTAGTTTACCAAAAATAAAATAAATTAATTGGTTTTTGTAATAATTTAAAATATTTAATAGATTAGAAATTTCTTATATAAGGCATAACATTACTCCAAGAAAGTGTTAATTAAATAAATCAAATTGGTTGCTTTAATACTTTAAACAGTGAATATTAACAAAGGGATGGAGTGGTCTACCTTCTACTTCTCAAGGTGGAAAGCAGGTGTAATAAGGCGCCTTCGCTTGGCCCATCTCTCCTTCCATGGTTGCCACTGACCGTTGTAGACTGTCCACTAGAGGGTTCAATGGTGGCTTTACAAAATCACCATTCTTATTAGCTAATATCAACCTCATTAAATCTGGGTCCCCAATTATTAGTCTTGGCCTTGTTTCAATCCAACTCAGAGATATTATTTCTTTTAATTCTAATGGAAAGTTGGAAACTATGTTAAAGAAATCCTGGACAATAATTTATTTTGAAAGTGGTGGTTGTAACTTGTAAGGTCCCAATTTTTCAGTATATCAAGATGATATTAGAGCGAGCGAGGTAACATAAGAATAAGACAACCAATGAAATTTCAATTATTTATCCAGGTTCATTAATAAAAATTTTATTCAGCAAAAAAAAATAAACTTACCATAAATTTTGACCATTTGATAAAAAAATGGAGAGAGACGTGGTGCAATCTGATGCTTTAGGGTCACTGGTTTGGACAAGGCTTCCTTGGTGCACTCCGCAATCTCTTTCATATCCCCATACAAAAGTTTGTAATAAGTGCCTCTGATTCCTCGCTTCCTTAATTAATTGCTTTCCCAGACTTTTGGGTTTCCACCAAATGGTGTAAACTACTCCGATAACAGAATAAAGAACTATTATGGCAGAGGAGATTGCCAGGGCTTTGAAAATGTGATCTTCCATCTTCTTTTAGCAACGAAGTCTGATAATGCTTGGGCTTGTTTTCTAAAGCCGGAGAGTCTGAGCATACTTATAGGTGTTAAAAGTGTAAACAACTTTCTGATCGTCCCTCCATAGAGGCCACCCACTCCATTGATTGGGCCACCTCTTGTAACTTTACTTGTTTTCTACGGAAAATTCTTAGATGATTCTAGAGTATGGTGAAATAGTACTCTCTTCTCTCATATTCATGATGAACCCAACCATGAATTTAATAAACGGACCCCACCATGAATGTGAGAGGAATGAGCATAATTCTTCGTACTCCGAGAGTATCTAAGAATTACTTGTTCTCCACTCCCAGTTTAATAAAACGATCTTTACTATATATCTGATTTTGATTTATAGCAAGAGAGCAAAAGATAAATACTTCATCTACAGTAATTTTATTGTAATTTCACAATAAAACTTAGGTAGTAAATTTTTGTTGGTTTTAATTTAGACTCAATACTGACATCACTTATTTACCTATCAATTGTAGTTTACCATTTAATATTTATTGTATGAATATTGTGAAAATGTTTAGGATATAGCATTACTCATGTTTACAATATATTTCATAGGAGTTGAATTAGCAAGTTTTTATTAGTTCTTAATTGGGTCTACGATTGACCTTTTTCACCTACTAATAACAACTTTCCGCATTGGCACGATTGTGAATTTTATTTATGACTATAGACTTATTGAGTTTAATATTCACATATCCGTGAATGAACCAAGTTGTATATAAACCGTTGGAGTTTGATACAAGAAAATAATTATTTAATTGTGTTTATTTATTTAGCAAATAAGTCATATTTAAGATTAAAGTATAGTTTTGACTATTACAAACTCTAAGCTCAAATATAATAATATATTCGTGAAATAGCTTGTAAATATGAGGTTCATGCTGTGTGTGTGTGTGTGTACACTTAGGATTGGATTGTATAAGTTTTTAAATATGTTTATAAGATATGAAATTATTTTTAAAAATTTATTAATAATATAAATAGTCCATTTCGTAGTAAAAATTATATATAATTTTTTAACAATCGAAGTTGATGAATAATTTTTATAAGTTCATAATTAAAAATCATTCTATCCAATTAACTCAAATAATACAACTTCAACTATTTTTAAGTTATTCATTATTAGTATAGATTTGTAAAGAGGTAACAAATTTTAGTTGTAATCAATTATATATGGGCACATAATAAGTTAATCAGGTAGTTCGTAAACAAAAATAAGTTCTTTCCATGTGAAAATGAACCAACTTTGAACATGCAATTTAGGGTTTTTTATTTTATTTTTAAAACAACATGCAATATAGTTTAGTGATGAATTCGAGTTTTACTTGTATTCTAAATAAAATTAAATAAATAATTCTGAACTTTTAATACTCAACTTGTTTACAACTCTACATGCACAACATCATTGGTTAGAATGAAACCAAAAACTTTATTATAGTGATTTTTCTAAAATGTCTCTTACTTTATGTTAGAGGTGGCATGGTTTTTCCCTTTTTGAATAAGAATCTTGTGGGGTTTTAAAAAAAATTGGATTTCTATTTTTAGAATATTTATTTTATTTTTGAGTCTACTAAAAGAAAGTATCACTTATTATAGAAGGGAGGGAGTACAAACACTATTATCAAAGGAAGGGGGGGGGGGGGAGTACAATAATTACCCTTCTTTGTAATTACTCATTTATAAGGATATGATTTTTGTTAATTTTCATGAATGTATTTGTGCATAGTGACTTAGAGATTAGACTTCCATGGCCAAATTCAATACCATTAAATTACAAAATTGTTGATAAATATTTGCGATATTGAATAGTTGTCCATATAATAAATTATGAAAATTCATGGTAATTGTTCACACATAGATATTTGATTTTTATTAATAAGATGGATTTTAAAAACAAGCATAGGGAAGATGAAATCTATGGGAGCCTAATCAACCCCAAAACTTCCAAGAGAAAATACTTTTAATTTAATCATTCACTGTTCCGTTTGAAGTATAATAATTTCCCTTAATTTACCTTCATGCTCTCAGCTCATGCTTACTAGCATCTTTGATGAGGTTAGGTGCATATCTATGGCTCATCCAGATCCCCTACTCTTGCAGGTCCAAGCCTAATGGGTAGGGTGTTATTATGGTCACGCCAGGGATGAAGACCCCAACTTATGTCACCCCCTTACCCATTTTTTCTTTCATAAATAAAAAAATTAAAAAAAAAAAAATCCCTTATTTGTGTAGATTGTAGGTGTAGTTGTGTAATTACAATTTAGGAGAATTTTTGTGTACTTTTTATTTTTTATTTTTATAATTTGATATTTAGGAAGGTAGGAATTTGAACTCGAAACGTATGTGCTTATGGAGGTGTGGTTTATGAGTTCTGGATGAACAGTAATATGCAAATGCATTTTTAAGTGTTTTAGATAACCCAATGGGAATAATCTAACTTATTTTAATAATGTCAATAGCCTTATAACTCAATCGAAATTTTTATTAGAAATATAAATAATTGACGATTGAGTTATAAGGATTTGAGGTTTGCCATTTATGGGCCAACTGCAACTCTAATTCAGCTATAAAAAATTGGTTGTGTTGGGCCTGGCCTGGCAAGCCTACTTTTTTCTCTTGGAAAGATAAGAAACTATGTAATAACAATAATGGAAATAAATCAAGATAATTTAATTATTTAAGAAAGCAATCAAGATAGAATCTTTGGAAATAAATCAATTTTTTCTTCATGTAGTTTGAGGTAGAGAATTCACTTCATAGAATCTATTCAACTCACCTGGTGTAATACAACTTCCTTTAACTTAAGACACATTTATGTGAGAGGAATGTATAATGCAACGGGTGTATCGAATAATTTCTTCCACTAAATAATTGATATAAATTTTCATGGATCTAATTATATATAGTGTTTACATTAATTAGAATCTCATCACCCATGATTAATAAATGATTCTTAGCGGAATTCAAAAAGAAATGATGATTCCAAGAGTATAATAAGAAATAATTTCCATGAATCTAATATTTTGTGTTCAATACAACAAACGCTTAAATTCTATTTGAATTCAACTTAAGTTACAACACTTAAAATTTTTCTAAGTTTCATCCACAATATAAATTTTTATAACATTATTTAAAATCCCATTGCCAAATATGGAATGTTGTTTAGGATCTAATAAAGGTTAATAATTTTAAGATGGGACATTTATGTTTTTGTTTAATATGGTATCTTTTGTTATAATTTGTTGAAGTGATGAGTTGTATTGAAATAAAAATAGTTTCAAGGACGGGTTCACGTGAAAATGATGTTACATCAAGCATAGCTTGTCAATTCAACAAATATAAAAATAAAAATAAAAATAATTATATGAATAAGTGATGTCTTAGACTCTTAGTTTATTATCCTGACAGGGACGGAGCTAGGACTTAGATTTAGGGGGGGCAAAAGTATAAACAATTTTTTTTTTGAAACTCCACGTAAGCATTCATTTAGAAGAGAAATGTTATGTCCACAATATTTTCACTACATTTTCACAACAAATCGTAAGTGGTAGGTTATTATTGGTTGTTATGAGTGAGCAAAAAAGTAATTTAAGTTGTAGATTCAAATTAGAACCAGTAACAACTTACCACATGTGATTTGTTTTGAAAATGTTGTGGACGTAGCACTTCTAAATTTAGAAAGTTAAGCTTTTTTTTGGGTGTCTTGTGTGTTGTCAAATGTGTGTGGGTGTTTACTTAGACTAGTTAGAATTGGCTTAGGAATTTTTTATTTTATTTTATTTTTTGTTTGTGTCTTGCGTGAGTTTGTTTTGGGGTGTTGTTTGGGCTTAAGTTTATTATTGGTAAATTTTGTTGTTAAGCTTGTTAAATTTATTTCAAATTTTAGATCAATAAAATTTTTTATAGCCTTTAAAAAGATCAATAATATTGTTGAGAGGGCAAAGTGCAAATTAATTAAAACAAATTGCTAAAATTAATAGACACACACACACATATATATATACACTAAAAAAAAATTGAAAAAATTTAGGGGGGCCACTGCCCCCTAGTCCAACTATAATTCCGTCACTGGTTCCTGAGACACCTCAAAAGTCCCACGTGTTTCACATTGCCTTCTATGGTTTTACCATTACATCTATAAAACATTAAATCTCCGAAACAAAATGGATACTCTTCGTTTGAAAGTAAATGCTCATGAGGTCGGCCATGAAAGAAATTTGCTTTCTATACTCATCAAAAGAAAGAATAAATAAATAAATAAATTTTCTTTTATACAAAAATTTGTTTCTCTTATCACTCAAAATAAATAAATAAAGTTTTTTTTCCCTCTTAATATCCTTATTTCCATATTTTAGCATCTTAGATTGTCTATATAATCCATCTCTATCACTTGGCTGGTTATTTTTAATTAAGAACATCAATTTAGTCAAGGATTTTCCCCATCATTATCTTTTCATCCTTAAAATTAGAGTTTCGGCTCAGGACTTATGGCTTCTTCCTCGAATGCAGTAACTGCGACCCAGGCGAACCGGAAGTGTTTGAATTACAAGCAAGGCATGACAAATACTGAGTGGACTCAAAGTGAGGATTCAATCCTTGAAGAAGGGCTTGTAAGGTACGCTTCTTTGCCCAAGTTTAAGCAATATGCAAGGATTCAAGAGCTATTACCAAGGAAGACAATACGAGATGTGGCTTTTCGATGCCAATCGAAGAATAAGATGAAGAAGGCCATTGTTTCTGCTTCAACAATAAGCTGGCCCAAAAGTCTTGTGACTAAGGCTGATCAGGATGAGCTCTTGTGTAACAAAATTGGTGGTCTTGCTGGAAAGCTTTTGGAGGAAAACATGAAGGGCTTCATGCAGATCTCCAAAAATATGGAGCCTAGTAAAGTCCAAGACAACATCAAAATATTTGCAAAAATTCGTGACAACATTCTCATTGTGTCCAACAAATTGAGTGTCATGCCAGAAGGAATAAGAAATATGCCATCTCTTACTGAGAAGATGAACGAAGAGCTTGTGAATGTCATCCTTCCCCGCTGCAACTTTTGGATTGAAGTGTGATGCTCCTTAATTACTGAGCAGCTTTCTGAAGTAAAGATGGGATTACCTTCTAATAGTAAAGATAGATGTTTGTTGTTTGGCAGAAGGTTCATGTTTACTGAGTAACTGAATTACTAGTCACAAACCCGCATAAGTCAACTCTTAACCCTTATGATATGTTTGGGGAACTTACATATGTAATTTTATTTTTTAAAGTTTAAGTTTTCAAAAATAATAAAGATTTTCATTTTAAGTAATATCTTTGGTTAATCTTAATTTAGTTTTTTTTTTTGGTAAGTGATCATACTAACCAACAATTTTTTTTTTTTTTAGTAAATACTTACCAACATTAAAAGTTTAAAATAACGCCTAATATAAATAGATTAGCCACAATAATTTTATAGTCAAATTTACAAAGGAGTATACCAAAATGCCCCAAATGGCAATGTATTTTGGAGCGTGGGGCAATTACTACTAAGATCATAAACTTTCTAATCGAGGAAAAACAAATCAGATCGTAACACTAAGAAAAGTTCTAAAACAATTTTAGAAAAATTAAAAGATAATGTAAACGAACGAGGGGGAAAAAAAGGTCAATAAAAGGGATGGAAACAAATAATAATTGAAATTGAGCTTGCAACATAAGCATATAGTAATAGAATAGATCAAGCGAGTCCCTTACCATAATAACTGCTAAACAAGCAGTTAAGGAAAAATAAAAAGAATGTACTTTTCTAGGAAAATCAAAGAGAAGAAGACAAAATAAATTGTGAATTAAAAATGATTTTTGTAATGTCACCAAATCATATCATATACTATATAAGAAAAGTTAGGCTTAGAAGCCATGATTGCATAAAGTGGCTACTCTTATTAATTAGTAAATTAATTATATATTTTTTGTTAATGATAAATTTCTTCAATTAAGGGATAATATTTAACAATTTTTTAATTTAGGTAAAACTTTATCATTTAAATTTCAACAAATTTAAATCCTATTCAAACTTTATAAAATAAAAAAAAATTCTAAAGTTAAATTCAATGCAACCACCCACGTTTTTTTGTTTTCTAAAAAAAAAACTCATGTTTTGACTCAGGGATAAAATTTAACAATAATTTAAAACAAATTTAAATTTTATTCAAACTAAAAGTCTATTATCAAAATTTTCTAAACTTAAATCCCACACAACCCACGTTTTTGTTTTACTCAAGTTGCATGATTTAACATTAATGTAAAACAAATTTAAATTCTATTCAAAATAAAAGTATATTATTAAAATAAAATTTTCTAAACTTGAATCCCACACATGACACAATCCACATTTTCGTTTTTTTTTTTTTTTTTCCTCAAGTTGCATCTTATTAAATTAATATTTTATTAGGATATTAAGCTATAAAACTCTTGACTAAGGGATAAGATTCAACAATAATTTAATTTAGATAAAACTTTATCATTTAAGTTTTAGAAATTTAAATTCTACTCAAACTAAAAGTTTATTATCAAAAATTTCAGAATTTATAATAAAAGTTGGGCTTAAAAGCCGTGGTTACGTGAAATGACTATTCTCATTAATTAGTAAATTAATTATATATTTTTTGTTATGATATATTTCCTCAATTAAGGAATAATATTTAATAACTGTTTAATTTAGGTAAAATTGTATCATTTGAATTTCAACAAATTTAAATCCTATTCAAACTAAAAGTCTATTATAAAAAAAATTCTAAACCTAAATTCCACACAACAACCCACATTTTATTTCTATATAATAAAAAATAAAAATAAAAACTCATGTTTTACCTAAGGGATAAAATTTAACAATAATTTAAAACAAATTTAAATTATATTCAAACTAAAAGTCTATTATCAAAATTTTCTAAACTTAAATCCCATACAACTCATGTTTTGTTTTTATTTTTTTATTTCCTCAAGTTGCATGATATAAAAATAATTTAAAATAAATTTAAGTTTTATTCAAACTAAAAGTCTATTATAAAAAAATTTTATACTTAATTCTCACACATGACACAACCCACGTTTTTGTTTTTTTTTTTTTTTTCTTCCCTCAAGTTGCATCTTATTAAATTAATATTTTTTAGGATATTAAGTTACAAAGCTCTTGACTAAGGGATAAGATTTAACAATAATTTAATTTAAATAAAATTTTATCATCTAAGTTTTAGAAATTTAAATTCTACTCCATCTAGAAGTCTATTATAAAAAATTTCCAAAACTTATGTATATTTATCCATGGTTTTTTGATACAATTCATCTTAACCAATAAGTCATCCCTATTTCATCAAAAAAAAAGCCATCCCTATAATTAAATCTCACACAATATACTCCACGTTGTTGTATTTTTTTTTTCTTTTCAAAATGCAACTTATGTTTATGCTTTAACATTTAATCTAATAAATTCATCCTATTTATTTTTTGTTTACTTCTAAATTTGGGCGTAGAATATTATGCCAACGGAAGTTTACTATAAAAAGTAAATAATGGACACTATTTTAAGTTCTTGGTTCTCTTATGTAAGTTTTTATTTATTTATATTCTCAAATTTTGAACTCTTTTATGTATGTTTTAATTTTCAGTTTTGGTTATTGTATTTAATTTGTGAGTGCCTTTTTTTTTTTCAATTAGACTATCACTAGGAAAAAAAATCGGTATTGAGAAACTATTTTGTTTATTATTGTTTGTGCTAGATAAGACATAGATTAAACATAACCCAAATAGGAATGTTCAAATTCATTCCATATCTCATATTAAGAAATTAACACAAAGCACAAAAAAAAATTTAAAATATAAAAATAGATAAACATTGATAAAATCTAAACTCTAAACAATTAGAACTTAAAGTAATTATTTTTATTAAACTTATTTACTTATTTTATAATTTATTAATACTATTTATTTAATAATTTATTTTTAATTATTTTAAAATTTTTGAGCTTACATATGAATATTTATCAAGTCATGCATCGCATAGGAATAATAGTAGTAATAATATATAATTAAATGTACACAGTTAAATACAACAGTTAAAAAAAAAACAAAAACAAAAAAATTACAAGCACTAGATGGGCCGCAGGGGTAAGACACTCATCCAGTGCAAGTCCAGGCCCAAAAGTGTAGTCTAATGAACAGTGCATTTTTCCGTTCTTTTATGGGCTGGGGTGTTCTTCCAGTGCCAGGAATACAACTGTTTATTCAAAGTCTGATAAACAAACCTCGTAACAAATGGGAAATTAACATTACTGAGCATTATTTATTACACGTTGAGCTGATTGGGTGGATTATCTCACGCTTGGACCAAAACTAGAATTTCAAACATAATTTCCAGGCCCAAGCCCTGTGCAAACACAGTTTTGCATGCATTGATTAGTGGAAGTTTTGGGATTTTTATTTTTAATTTTTGGTTTGAAAATAAGACAGATTTTATTTCTTTTATAAAAAGTCTACATACTATCCATGTAGCTTGTAGGGAGGATGTTCTTTTGAAAAATGGGGTGATATTGTAATAATCTCGAAATATATACTAGTAGGAAAATCAATATTGAAGTTACTACTTCCTATTACTAGCAACTATTTGAGGATGGTGATTCCATGGCCCATGGAAATCTAGCATGAGAGGATCATAGGACTTGAGTTCGTTCCTAACTTATGCAGGGCATTATAATATTTTAAAGGGTTTGGTTAATGGGTATTCTTAGAGCATTTGTTAATAAACCATTTTAAGAAAGTAAAGTTGTCAAAAAATTATTGTTTTTTTTTCCTTTTCTCATTAACAACCTTTACTAAATTGGTTCACTAATAAATATTATTGGGACATCTGTTAACTTTTTCATATTTTTAATATTTTACTTCTCACGTGACTCATAAATTTCACATTCTTGCGGTCCTATAGGCCTAGGTTGAAACGAGTTTAGCTAGTAACATACTCTAAGTGTTGAAGAAAAAATAGTGTATTTATGTGAAAATTATATGCAATCACTTACAGTTTGTCATGTTAGAGTTAAAATCATTACAATCCTGGAACCACTATTTTGGGATCACCAATTAAGGCAGCCCAAGTAATATTAATCCCCAAAATGTAGTAGTTATTATAAAAAATGCAAACAATTTTTTTTTTATTTTATTATTATTTTTATACAAGATAGAAATTCTACTCTAGCCTAATCTAATCTAAGTGTATATGTGTGTAAATCTCCCTCCTAGAGACTTGAACCCCAACCATTGCCCCCCACATCCCACAATACTACAAACAATTAAATGTCAAGAAGTTTCCACCTCAATTAATCCACCTTACTAGACTCCAGCATAGCCAACCCTACCTAAATGCCACTATGATTTTCTTCCAATCTGCTACTTCTTTCAACTTTCATACCTAAACTTCCATAGGTAATTGTTGAAATCTAACAAACCTATCTAAATACTGGCAAATAGGAGTGTTCACCAAACCGCACCAAAACCGTCTATAAAATGGCATAACTGCACTGCACCGTAAGTAACAGTGCACCACATTGCATGGTGCAGTGCGGTTTGCAATTTTATAATAAGAAAATCGCATTGCACCCTCTTTATATATTAATATTGTAGGGTCAGATTCTGCAGCCCAAGCCCAAGAAGGTGTGGATTTGGAGCCCACTGAACCCAAAACAATAAATTTGTAGAGAGTGGGTGAAAGAGCTAGGCTAATAGTGAAAAATAACAGTATTAAACGGCAATGATGACAGGAAGATTTGAATTAAAACGTGCTCGGACAGTGGTGAATGTCTCGTCCGAGGAGGTGATTTTCATTGATGAACTTAGGTTACAAAAGTGGGAGCTACAGTAAAATAATATGCTCTTCTCTTTCTCTTCTTTTTCGATCCCCTTCTATCAGAGACCCCTCTCTCTTATATAGTACTGCCTTTCTACATCTCCACCATCCACTTGTTCACCATCAGGGCGCCCACTTGAGTGCATGTCCCATCACACTCCCCCTTTAGCCATGTCTGAGTGGCGGTTGCTGAGGATACACTGTTCAGGGGTCTTCTCCACATAAATGCGGCCAGAAGGGTAGGTGCAGTGCATTAAATGCGGTGGTTGAAGTCTGTCTCCTTGATATTTCTCTTCCTGTTACCTTCTTGTGTGTCCGAGGCTCCCTTTCTCCCTTAACACTTGTCAAACAGATCGCTTGACACGTGTCGGACAAAAAACCTCATCGGGTCCGAGGGTATCGGTCTCCTCGGACATATGAACATCTCCTCGGACAGTGCACGTACTCATCTCCAGACATTCTCCTTTTACATGGGCCTCTGACTGTGTCCTGGCCTCCTCGGACGAACAGTGGTCCTCGGATAGGGCCTTGGGCCCAATAAGCTGGGTTGGGCTTTTCTCCCCCCACATTAGCCCCTCGAAATTGTAGTTTTTCCCTCGCATCCGAGGAGAAAAAGTAGGATTTTGACTTGCCACGGAGCAAAAGCTTGGAAACACGCACAACCGAGCTGGCACGTGTGTAAACGTGGGAATAGACGCCTCATTAATGCCGCTACGGTTTCCTTATTCCCAAGGCGCTGCATTAACTGCACCAGGTGACGTTTCGTCCTTCGCATCCAACGGTGGCTGATTGATCCAATGGCTGTGGTTTTTCTTCAGGATTTGGGCGGGAGTGCCCCTGACCCTTCGCTTGACCCCGTATAAAGCTTCAGAGGAAATCATTTCCTCCTCACTTTGCAAATCTTCAGACGCTCCAGCAAGAACAGACGCCTCACTCCGTCCAAATCTCTCCGTCCGAATCTTTCAGTCGCCGGTGCCAATCTTACTCAAAATCCTCACGAGTCCTCCTACGAGCCTGCAGTCGCTTCTCCGGTCTGGCCCTTGTAAGTCGTCGCCCACCGAATCTTTTAGTTTTCTCTTCGGCCAACCGTTTCACTTAAGCACCATGGGGAAACTCGAGTACATGATGGATAGCCCTGAGCAAATAGAGGCGTTTAGGACCGCGTACCGCATACCCCCTAACGTGGGTGTGAGGTATTGCCCCCCAGAAAAAATACTAACACACCGGCAGACGGGAGAGGTGGTTATCCCCCTCATCGCCTTCAAAGAAGGGGGGATGACAATCCCCATGGGCCCCATCACCGCCAGTTACCTTCAGAACCATAGGCTTACTCCCTGGCAGTGCGCGCCCAACATGTTTAGGATCCTAGGAGCGATTGAGGACCTTGAGCGTCATTTGGGGTTGGGACTCACCTGGCTTGACGTGGTACATATGTACGAATGCCATAGCCAGCAAGATGCTGGGTACTACTTAAAATCCCGGTCGGATGTTGTCAGGCTCATTTCCTGCCTTCCCAAATCCAACAAAGGGATGAAAGACGACTATGTGATCGTCTCGGGCGCCTGGCGCAACGGCCCTGGTTGCCCGACCAAGCCTGGGAAGCCAGGTGTGACATGTAGATTTAGGCGCACTGACCATAGGCTTAGGGCTCCCGTCTTTTAACTGTCTTTGATTTCTCTTCGGTCGCTATTTCTGAGCTTCTAACCATTTTTTCTTTACTTGCAACAGATAAGAACCAAGTTTCTCCTCGGCTCAGCCTAACGAATGTTGTTGCCCTCAACTACCTTTTAAGGTCGGAGATCTTCGTGAGTGAGGACGGGCAACTGCGATCTGCTCCCCTTATTCTTGGATATAAAGCGAAGTCAAAGGGTTTTCAACCGGTCGGCAACGCAATCGTCCAAGGAGATCATCGCCTTGCGCGTATCGACGTTGGTCGGAAGGGCTTCTTGGCGCCAGACGATCTTGAACCTGTACCCCGTCCAATTCCTCGGGCTGCACCTCCCCTTATCCAACCACTCCAACAAGTTCCCCTCGGACAAGAGATTGAAGGTGAGGGGGCTGGCTCTTCCACTTCCTCGCTTGAAGAACAAATAGACGAATTTCGGTTTGAGGGAGAAGCTTCAAGGGTAAACCAGGTGGTAGAGATCTCAGACGCCGAGGAAGAAACCTGCGAGCGGTCAGGCGCCCAACTTAACCTGTTAGCCACTCATTTAGAAGACTCCTCGGACGACGATATGGATCTGAGGAACTTGATGAAGGGTAGAGGCAAAAAGTCCGACCCGAGAGATGCCGGGACATCTAAGACACTGGTGACACTTCCTCCGGTGCCTACCCAGATCCCTGACCCAAGCTTGAAACCCATGCTAAAACTACAGAAGAAGAGACCCCACACTGAGGTTGAGGAAAAACAGGTGCCACCAACCAAGGGGGCCAAGCAGCAAAAGGTGGCACAGGACAACCGAAGTCGCAGGGCTCCGTCTACTGAAAGCCGAGACGAGGGCACAGTGGCAGAGGTGCGCCGAGGAGGAGGGGGACCGCGGATTTGGTCTCCAAAATTGGAGTTGGAGGGCGCTCCAATCCTCTGGGAGACCTCCCTCAGGAATTATGATGGAGGGAGGGCCGGCTACGTTGCTGAGGCCCTGCAGCAACCACTTCTCCTCCCTCATGACATGGAGTCCTTCAGGCGTTTCAACCAGCCGGAGCTCTTTCGGTCCCTCAAGAGGGATTTAGCCATCGTAAGTAACCTCAATCCGATTAGCTGACTCACTGATTTTTGCCTTTCCCATTTTTCTGCGTTTGACCTTTAGAGTTTCCATCATGCAGGTCACTCAGCAGATTTACGTAGCCGAGGAGTGGGACAAGAAGAATCGCCTTGAAACCCAGGCGGCGTTCTGCTCTCGAGACGAGGCGGAGAAATCTCTGGGCCAACTGAAGGACGATTATACCCGTCTGTCCGGGGAGCTCGCGGAGATGACCAGCCAGAAGAAAAGCCTTGACGCTGGGATAAAGAATGTTGAAAAGCAGGTTGAGGACCAGCGTAAGTTGCTAAAGGCGGCAGAGGCCAATCTGAAGACCGAGAGGGAGCTGGTAAACGGGCTAAGGGATGAACTCCGAAAAGCCAAAGACAGCGTCCGATATGCCGAGGAGAAAGCCCAGTTGGCCCAGGAGGCAATTGAGGCTGAAAAGAAGACAGCTTACCAGCTGGGGGTAGAGACGGCCACGTCCCAGCTTCTAGAGCAGTTCGCCTCGGTCAGCCGAGATTACTGCGACATAAGTTGGGGCAAAGCCCTGGATGCAGCTGGAGTTCCTGCCGACTCGGAGCTGAGGCTGCCTGGGAGCGTATACTATGATCCTGATATCCGAGAGCTCCCAGGAACTGATCCCCCTCCTGCTCCACAGCTTCCAGATGCTTCGGAGCCAATTTTGGTCGACCATGCTCCTCCACTCGCTCTTGGTGCAAGCAAGGAAGCTGGTCAGCCAAGCGGCAAGGATAAGCCAGCTGAACCAGCCAAAGAGAAAGGCCAAGAGTCAAGCGAAGAGAAAATTCCTTCTGAGCCCAAGAACCGAGCCCCTGAAGCAACTGCTCGGATAGGCCAGGCTGCTGACCCCGTGCTCCCTCCAGCAAAAGAATAGATGTGTAGGGCTTTTACTTTTGCACCTGTGCTTTCTTTTGTTTTATCCGAAGAATTGTAAACCGTCTTTTTATTAATGGAATAGATTCTCATTTGTCTATGATGTTTTTAAATACATGTCTTACTAATTATTACTGTCATATACAACTGTACATTGCACTTATAACCAAATAATGCAAATAAATCTGTTTGACATATCATATTTATGGTGTAAATAACCAAAATTAATATTGAAAAGGATAGGCCAACCAAGAGTTATTGATGAATTGCATGCCTTTCCAAGTTAAACATAAGTTATCATTCCTCGGCTTCAAGCTAAACACGACTAGGGGAGACATTTATAAATTAGAATCAATTTAAACGCGTGGGGGTATCGACTAACCTGTCGTTTGGTTCAAGGATTATAAGATTCGAATGTACTCGAGTGTTAACTAACCCTAGTCATCTGGTCCGAGGACTGCAGGCATGACTGGGTTTAAGTTTAAACACGAACCGCACCGGAGTGTTAACTAACCCTAGTCATCTGGTCCAAGGACTACAGGCATGACTGGATTTAAGTTTAAACACTATAGAATCGTAACTGAATGCTAACTAACCCAAATCATCTGGTCCGAGGACTACAGGCATGATTGGATTTAAGTTTAAACACTTGAGCTAACGGTGTTAACTAACCCTAATCATCTGGTCCGAGGACTACAGGCATGATTGGATTTAAGTTTAAACACTTAAGCTGGTGGCGAATGAGTGCTAACTAACCCTAATCATCTGGTCCGAGGACTACAGGCATGATTGGATTTAAGTTTAAACACTTAAGCTGGTGGCGAATGAGTGCTAACTAACCCTAATCATCTAGTCCGAGGACTACAGGCATGATTGGATTTAAGTTTAAACACTTGAGAGAAAGCGGTGAATGAGTGTTAACTAACCCTAATCATCTGGTCCGAGGACTACAGGCATGATTGGACTTAAGTTTAAACACTTGAGAGAAAACTTTACGCAGCGAATTGGTATATCAATTGAAGAGAAGACTTGATTAATAGAAGTACCTCTTGAGGTTATTTACAGTCCAAGGGCGAGGGATTACATGACTATCCAGGTCTTCTAAGAAATATGCTCCAATACCAGCGCCTGAAGTGATACGATATGGTCCTTCCCAATTGGGTCC
Organism: Quercus aquifolioides; assembly: GCA_019022515.1. Lineage (NCBI taxonomy): Eukaryota > Viridiplantae > Streptophyta > Magnoliopsida > Fagales > Fagaceae > Quercus > Quercus aquifolioides. Next base: position 88,825,456 of record CM032327.1, read on the forward strand.
TAATTTTCCCCAAGCTGGGTTCTTCGCGGTGCCCACAACTTTCCTCAGCACCAGATCACCAGGCTCTAAAGGCCTCAGCTTCACGTTAGCGTCGTAGCCTTGTCTGAGCTTTTGTTGGTAGTGTGCCAGCCGAACCATTGCATTCTCTCTTCTTTCCTCAATAAGGTCCAAACTCTTCTCTAGTTGCTCGTCGTTGCCGGTCGGACTAAACGAGCTGGTTCTAAGTGTTGGGAACCCTGTTTCCAGAGGAATGACAGCTTCAGCCCCATAGGTCATCGAGAAGGGGGTCTCTCCAGTAGACCTGCGGGGCGTAGTTCTGTAAGCCCAAAGCACATGTGGCAACTCTTCTACCCATTTGCCTTTTGCATCATCTAGCCTCTTCTTTAAGCCATTCAGTATGACCTTGTTGGAAGCTTCTGCTTGGCCATTACCCTGGGGATAAGCTGGAGTGGAGTATCTGTTCGTAATTCCCAGCTCACTGCAGTAATTCCTGAATGTCTTGCTGTCGAACTGTAAACCGTTGTCCGAGATGAGGGTGTGAGGAACTCCAAACCGTGTGACAATGTTCTTCCACACGAACTTTTGCACATCAATGTCTCTGATATTGGCTAGTGGCTCAGCTTCAACCCACTTGGTGAAATAGTCTGTTCCGACCAGGAGATACTTCTTGTTTCCTGCAGCTTTAGGGAAGGGTCCCACAATATCCAAGCCTCACTGGGCAAAGGGCCATGGGCTAGATAGGGGATTAAGGTTTCCCCCTGGCTGGTGAATGTTCGGAGCGAAGCGCTGACATTAATCGCACTTCTTGACGTATTCGTGTGCCTCCCTCTGCATGTTAGGCCACCAATAGCCTTGGGTGAGGGCTCGGTGAGCCAAGGACCTACCTCCAGTGTGGCTCCCACAAATTCCTTCGTGCAGCTCTTCTAGCAATGTCTCAGTCGCCTCGGGATGCACGCATAACAAATATGGTCCCGAATAGGAGCGCTTGTATAGTTTCTGGTCTTCGGACAACCAGAACTTAGTCGCCTTCCTTCGAACTTTGTCGGCTTCTCCCTTCTCTTCAGGCAATACATCTTCTTTGATAAATTTGATTAAAGGGTCCATCCAGCACGGCCCGGCCCTGATCTGGTGAACCTGGACTCCCCCTGACTTCGTCTCTGTAGGCCTGTGCAGGTCCTCGACGGAGGATGACCCTCGGCAGGTCCTGTGCCGAAGAGGTGGCTAGCGTGGCCAAGGAGTCAGCATGTGAGTTGCCACTCCTGGGGATGTGCAGCAAACTGAAAAATTTGAACTCTGATTGCAGATGTTTAACACGACCCAAGTATCCCTGCATTCTTTCGTCATTTGCCTCGAACTCGCCTTGTACTTGACCTACTACCAATCTTGAGTCCGAGAAGAACTCCACGGACTTCCCACCCATTCTACGGACCATAGTCATCCCCATCAGTAGGGCCTCATACTCTGCTTCATTATTCGTTGCCGAGAAGTCCAATCTTAGCGATTTCTCGATAATGATTTTCTCGGGGGATATCAATACTAGCCCGACTCCAGAGCCTCTTTGGTTTGCCGCGCCATCGACATACACTTCCCAATGGGAGGGATTCTGTTGAGAGACCATGCCAACTGATTTTTCATCCATGCCCGACGTGGGCTTCACTTCTTCTAGCTGGGGCTCCGTGAACTCAGCCACCAAATCTGCGAGGACATGTCCCTTGACCGATGTGCGGGGCATATATCTTATATCGAAAGCCCCTAAGATTGTACCCCACTTGGCAATCCGACCAGTGTAATCGGCACTTCGGAGTATGGCTTTGAGTGGGAGTTGTGTGAGAACGATCACCGTATGGGCTTGGAAGTAGTGAGGTAGCTTCCGTGTGCCAAGCACTGCTGCTAAGATAGCCTTCTCCAGTGGCAAGTAACGAATCTCAGCCTCATGCAGCGACTTGCTTACGTAATAGACGGGCCTTTGTACACCAGAGTCCGACCGTATCAACACCAGGCTCACCGCATAGGGAGCTACAGCGATGTAGGCGAACAGTACCTCGTCTGGCTCAGGACTGGACATGATTGGTGGCCGAGAAAGATAATCCTTGAGTTGCTGGAACGCCAAGGCACATTCCTCAGTCCATTCGAATCCCTTCCACTTGTTGAGCAGAGAGAAAAAGGGCCGACACCTGTCTGCTGATCTAGAGATGAACCGACTGAGGGCAGCAGTCATTCCGGTCAGTTTTTGAACCTCCTTGGGATTCCGAGGAGCTCGGAGGTTGTTGATGGCCTTTATCTGGTCGGGGTTGACCTCAATTCCTCTGTGGGTGACCATGTATCCCAAGAACTTGCCGGATCCTACCCCAAACGAGCACTTAGAGGCATTTAGTCGTAGCTTGTATTTCCGTAGAATCTCAAAGGTACTTTCAAGGTCTTTCACATGCTCGGCTATAACTTTGCTCTTCACTACCATGTCATCTATGTAAATCTCGATGTTCTTGCCCAGCTGTGGCTCGAACATCCTCGTCATCATCCTCTGGTAGGTAGCTCCAGCGTTCTTCAGGCCGAACGGCATCACTTTATAGTGGTAGTTGCCAATAGGGGTGACAAAAGCAGTTTTCTTCTGGTCCTCCAGGGCTAATGGTATCTGGTGGTAGCCTTGGAAGGCGTCCAGGAAGCTCATCCGAGGGTGGCCGACAGTGGCATCAACCAGCTGATCGATTTTCGGCATAGGAAATGGGTCTTTAGGGCATGCCCTATTCAGGTCCGTGAAGTCAACGCATACTCGCCACTTCCCACTCTTCTTCTTCACCACCACGGTATTCGCTAACCATTCGGGATAAAAAACTTCTTTGATAGCCCCAGCTGCTTTGAGTTTCGCTACCTCGTCTCTCACTGCGTCGGCATGTTCTTTGGATGGGCGCCGAATAGGTTGTTGCTTGGGGGTGACCAGTGGATTCACCTTCAAGTGGTGGCATATAAACTCCGAGTCCACCCCTGGGGCTTCGTAAGCGCTCCAGGCAAAAACATCAAGATTTCGCTTGAGGAGCCCTATCAGCTCTTCCTTCTCTTGAAGAGGCAGCTGAGATCCGACTTGAAAGAATCTGTCAGGATCGTCTCCAATGAGCACTTTCGTTAGATCCTCGCATCGAGTGCTTTCATCTGGTTCTTCAAAGGGCAATCCCCGGGACTGTAGTTGCTATAAATTCCTCCCAGCTACGTCCGAGGACTCGGCTGGGGCCTCATGCTGAATGGCGGCTACCAGGCACTGTCTTGCAACAGACTGGTCTCCTCGGATTTCATGTATCTGTCCTCCCGATGGATATTTGACCTTCTGGTGCAAAGTAGAAGGGACAGCCCCAAGTGCGTGAATCCAAGGTCTGCCTACGAATGCCGTGTAGGGCGAATATGCGTCCACGACGATAAAATCCAACTCCACCACCTCGGAGCCGGACTGCACAGGTAAGCGTATCCGGCCTTTCGGGATGACAGGCCTCCCTTCAAAGGTGAATAGGGGGGAATCGTACGGCGTCAGGTCCTGGGGTTTTAGGCCTAGCCCCTTGTAGAGGTCCGGGTACATTATCTCCACGGCACTGCCCTGGTCCACCATCACCCTCTTTACATCGTACCCTCCTATTCTGAGGGTGATGACTAGTGCGTCATCATGGGGTTGGATGGTGCCGATCATGTCCTCGTCCGAGAATCCCATAACCAGCGGGGCACCAGACCTAGCTCTCTTCGGTCCTCGGCTCGACTCCCCTGCGGGTGGTCGGCCTACTGACATAACTTTCAAAGGCCAGGACCCTGTTCTCCCCGGCGCAGCGAAGACAACGTTTATAGTCCCAAGCGGTGGCTTTGAGGGGTCGTCCCTGCGTGGCCCCGAGCCTGTCTGCCCTCGGCCGCTGGAGGGGTGCAGAAGATGTTTCAGTTTACCATCGCGGACCAACTGGTCCAGGTGATCCCACAGACTCCTACAATCTTCCGTTGTATGCCCATGATCTTGATGGTACTGGCAGTAGAGATTGTGGTTGCGTCTCTCGGGGTTTCCTACCATCTTGTTCGGCCACCTGAAGAATGATTCATTCTTAATCTTTTCCAAGACCTGATGCACTGGCTCTTTGAACACGGTGTTGACCGATTGAGGATTCATCGATCCTGATTGTCCGGCAAAATCCCTCCGCGATTTATTGTAATTGTACCGGTCCGACCGCGAATCTCTCCTCTCCTGAGGGATAATCTTATCCTTTCCCTTGCCCTGCTGCTGATCTTCTTCAACTCTCTTATACTTCTCTATGCGGTCCATTAGTTGACGCACGTTTGTGACTGGTTTGCCAGATAAGGATCCCCTCAAACCGTGGTCAGTAGGGAGGCCAAGCTTGAACGTGCTGAGGGCCATTGCATCGTTGTTGCCCTCCACCTCATTGAACATCTCCCAATATATGTCTGAATATGCCTTCAAGGACTCGCCTTCCTGCATGGACAAGGATAGAAGGGAAAAGAGAGGCCTGGCCACTCTTCGGCACGTAACAAAACGGGAGCCGAATGCCTGAGTGAGCTCTTTGAAGGAGTTGATGGAGCCCGCCTTCAAACCATCAAACCATCTCATAGCAACGGGCCCAAGACTGGAAGGGAAAACCTTGCACATCAGAGCTTCATCTCTGGAGTAGACAGCCATCCTCTGGTTAAAATGACTCACATGCTCCACGGGGTCAGTTTTACCATTGTAGACGGTGAACGTTGGCTGGTTAAAGCGCCGAGGGAGTCTGGCCTCCTCTATCCTACGCGTGAAGGGTGATCTAGATATCTGATTTAGAGCCCTGTTCATGGCATCGTTCTCCACGTCCTCGCGTGATGGGCTCCTACGCTCCCTTTTACAATGAGACTCCTCTACATAGGTGTAGGACTCGCTAGCTGGTGTCTTAGACTTACGTTGATAAGAGACGTCCTGCTCGTCATCAAGATCATCTTCAGAGTACGAGGAAGCCCGCTTCCTCTTTGCGTGTCGCAACTCCCTCTTTAGTTTTTCCACTTCCAGTTGTAAGTCACGGTTCTTCTCTGCATGGGACATGTGACTCCCGCTCTGTGATTGGCTCTGGCTAAGGCGCACAGTGTGTACACTGCCCTCACGGTTTTGTCTCCTCTCTAAGTTGCCAAAACGGTCCACATGTTGGGATGCCCTGGATTCTGCTTGTTGTTCACCTTGTTCTGCCATTATCAACTGTTTATTTCACTCTTGCACAAGCTCTTCCCACAGACGGCGCCAATTGTAGGGTCAGATTCTGCAGCCCAAGCCCAAGAAGGTGTGGATTTGGAGCCCACTGAACCCAAAACAATAAATTTGTAGAGAGTGGGTGAAAGAGCTAGGCTAATAGTGAAAAATAACAGTATTAAACGGCAATGATGACAGGAAGATTTGAATTAAAACGTGCTCGGACAGTTGTGAATGTCTCGTCCGAGGAGGTGATTTTCATTGATGAACTTAGGTTACAAAAGTGGGAGCTACAGTAAAATAATATGCTCTTCTCTTTCTCTTTTTTTTCGATCCCCTTCTATCAGAGACCCCTCTCTCTTATATAGTACTGCCTTTCTACATCTCCACCATCCACTTGTTCACCATCAGGGCGCCCACTTGAGTGCATGTCCCATCACACTCCCCCTTTAGCCATGTCTGAGTGGCGGTTGCTGAGGATACACTGTTCAGGGGTCTTCTCCACATAAATGCGGCCAGAAGGGTAGGTGCAGTGCATTAAATGCGGTGGTTGAAGTCTGTCTCCTTGATATTTCTCTTCCTGTTACCTTCTTGTGTGTCCGAGGCTCCCTTTCTCCCTTAACACTTGTCAAACAGATCGCTTGACACGTGTCGGACAAAAAACCTCATCGGGTCCGAGGGTATCGGTCTCCTCGGACATATGAACATCTCCTCGGACAGTGCACGTACTCATCTCCAGACATTCTCCTTTTACATGGGCCTCTGACTGTGTCCTGGCCTCCTCGGACGAACAGTGATCCTCGGATAGGGCCTTGGGCCCAATAAGCTGGGTTGGGCTTTTCTCCCCCCACAAATATATTTATTTATTTTTAATGTTAAATATATTATTAATAGTTTAGTTTTTTTTTTAAGAGTTTGATAATCCTAGCAAGTATTGCCTAGGAAAGTTAGCCCAAAATAAAGAAAAACTAGCTCAATAGTTTAAAATTTTGGCTCAAAACAAAAGGAAAAATTAGTTTTGGGTTAGATAGAAAAAGCTAAAAAATTTTAAAAAAATATACCAACTTCAAGTCGTTCAAACTGCATCTTATACACCGCACAGCACATGTGACCACAAAAATAAGGTGCGGTGCGGTTATGGTTTTGGCTAAACTCTAAACCGCACCACACCGTACTGCACATGTGACTGCAAAAATAAAATGCGGTGCAATTATAGTTTTAACTAAATTGCACTGCAAAGTACAATGCTAAAAATGGTCAAAAATCGCACCGTGAACACCCCTGCTGGCAAGTTATGGATTAATCCACAAGAAGATCACATGCGTGTCTTGGACTATTGTGAGAGGATTCATAATATAACGACAACGTTTTAGCTCTTTTTTTTATTCACTTGAAAACCAAAGCGAAGTCGTCTCCAATCTCCAAACTTTCCACTAATACTTGACAACTGTTGTAAAAAAAACGCTGCCGTTTTCTTTCATTTTAGAATCATCTTCCTAAAACGTCACCATTTTGCAACGGTCTTCTTCCTCTTTAGTTTTAACCGTAACTAAATGGAAGAAAAAAAAAAAAACCAGGATTAACATCCCATAATTGTAAAAGATGGAAAACAGTCGGGTTATTTGGGTTCAAGTTAAATACAAGTTTAAAACGGGTTGGATCAATTGAGTTACGGGTCAACTTGCATTTTTTCGCATTAAAATTTTTGTAAATTTTGCAACAAATTACTTGGTGTGAAAAAAAGTATTATTATCAAGTACGTGTATAAGTTACCAAAAAGAGAAAAAAGTTATTTTAATCTTTTCATGACTAACAAATTAAATGATTAGGTGATAAAGTCTAAAATGCTTTTGGCATGTTGTTAAATTAACGATTGTTCAAAAAGTTTAAACTGTTAGGAAATTGTGAATTTAATCACTTTATCATAATTTTAACACTTCCCCTCAAACAGAGATCAAACTCAAGATCTTCTGCTCTGATACTATATTAAATTACCGATTATCCCAAAAGTTTAAGCTATTAGGAAATTATGAATTTAATCACTTAACCAAAATTCTAACACATATTGAGCTAAAACATGCGCTACTTTGTTGTCAATGAGAGGAGCGTGAGCTAACTGAATAAGGGAAAATTGTTGGAGTTGTAGCAAAGAGCTTGAGATTTTATTGCAAATGCTCATCCGTGAAGTTGAATTACCCATCAGGGAGTTAACAACAACTAGTTAATCACCCTCAAAGACTGCATCTCTAATCCCCACATCCCAAGCTGATGTTGCGGAAGTTACAAGAAAATAAACGTGTTACTTTCTGAATGGAAAAGAAACTAAATACATTCCTTGAATCTACAAAGTGATAGGATTCTGGAATCCAACAGAGAGAAACAATAGGCAATCTAAAATTTTATTAATCTGAAAGCTCCATTGCCTTGGAGGCTACAATGTGTTTAAATATATAGTAAAAGGGTGGCTAGGAAAACGCTTAGAAAACCCTAATTCGTACTAATCATGTAATTAGGTAGCAAAATACTAAATTTTACCATAAATAGCAAAATTTAGATAATTGCGAAAATTGAAACTATTGTCTTTAAGAGACGTCCAGAAATAGACTTCTGACTCTGAAATTAAAAGTTATTAAGGAAAACAAATATTACTAAAAATGTCAAAATCACTGTTTCCGGAGCCTTAACAGAGGAATTCAAGTCTTGATCAAAAGATAGTTTCCCTTCAGCCCTCCAAATTTCACGCAATTTTGACATTGTCACCCCAATGAGGTCTACCGACACCGCCCCCAATGATCTTGTACCGTAATTTCCGACACTCTTGCTATTCCTAGAAGGCCTGTGCTATTTATTCTACATCACATGCTAATCTAATGCCTTCTTCCATAGCCTTAGCTTTAGTTTCTAAAGGCCTCAGTGGATCTTTGAGCTTCTTAAGTGTATGTACAGAATTTACTCCGAGTCAAAATTTTCCAGTTTGGGTTGATTATTTTTTCTTTGAATTTGGGTCAAGTCAAATTTTGTCATGTCTAAATCATATGACATATCAAGGAGAATCCTTCAATTCTCAACCAAATTTTATAGATATCCAAACAAATGAGACGAATGTTTGTTGTACCAACCTTTCTTTTTCATGCTGGATCCTAATAAAGAAAAGCTATAATTTATTCCTACATTGTTGTTCAAAGCTGGAATTAAGCAATAGCATATTCTAAGCATTTTCAACAAAAGATGTCATCTAAGTTGGCTCATGTGAACATATAAATAATTTGTCGAGCACATACGGAGCATATAAAATTTTTATGGCATCTAAGCCCATATATATTTTTTAGATGAGCAAGACTTAGGTATAGTATTTAGGTACTGTTTCTTGGGTTTCTCTTTTAAAATTCTACCATGTGGATTTTTTCTCATAAAATAGAAGTGTATTTTTTAATTAAGTAGCCACATAACTGAATCTTAAAATGAGAACTTAAAAAATAGCATATAAAGTACTGTTCCTAAGTTTTGTCCCTTTTAAATAATCTAAGCTAATATATATTTATGATGAGAAAAGATGTCCATATTTTTGTGTGGTCAAAAAAATGAACGCTCAGGCTCTTGTCCTCACAGAATTTTGAAAATGAACACTCGTGCGATCTATTAAGCTTTGGATCTTTGGTATATGTTACATATCCTTGTCATAGAAAAATTAATTGGCCATTAGTAAGACATTATTTCCAGCATTTTCATCTCTCATATACAGAATTTTTCCTTTTCCTCTTACTTTTTTTCCCATTAAATACAAAAGAAGAAAAGTAAGAAAAAAAGAAAGAAAGAATAATGAGCATACAAGGAACCAACATGATTAAGATTGCAGTGCATGAGAGTTGGGTTGAAGTGGGCACTTGGAACTTATGATACATTTAACAGGAAGCCAAACCTTTAAAACTTGAAGAAAGAATACAAGATCTATCCCCAAATCAGATTAAAAACTATCACCAGCCCAATTCTTCAGCATTTCGTCAGTGAACATAGGAACTTCCTCTGAGGATGAAGGTGATGACCCATTTATGCAACCATTGTTACAATCTTCAACTACCATGGAGTTGAGTTCAGAGAGCTTGGTAAAGTCAGCGTGGAGAAATTCAGTTAGGCTAAATTGACCCGGATTAAGATCCGCTATGAAGTTCCATGACATATCATTTTCGCAAGTGATTGGCAAAAGCCCATCTCTAGAATCTGAATTTGCTTCCTTACTCTTCTCCATAACTCCCTTAATGGATGGTTCTTCTACCAATGTGTTACGGTCTATTTCTTCATCCTTGGTGCATCTTGTAGGCTTGGTCGTGGTCAAGCAAGGTTCAATCTTCAGTGATGGTGTGGCATCATTGGACTTTCCTTTTATAGATTTCTTCTCAATCTTGGGCAGTTCTGAGTGATTAGCTTGTACCTTCTTTCTCAAGGTTGAGTTCCAATAGTTTTTTATCTCATTGTCTGTTCGGCCAGGAAGCCTTCCAGCTATTAAAGACCATCTGTAAAGTAATACAGTAAATCAATGAAACACGTATAAATTTATCTTCAAAATTTCTCAATCTAAAACAAATAGTTTACATTATTACCTGTTGCCTAAGAGTTTGTGAAGCCTCAAGATAAGATCTACTTCATCCTGTGTAATGTTCCCCCTTTTGATATCAGGTTTAAGATAATTCAACCATCGAAGCCTACAACTTTTTCCACATCTCTTAATACCTACACGAAAACAACATAAAAAAACATTCAGCTATTAAACACTAAATTTTAATTTTGCCATGTTTTGCTAGAATTGTGAAAGTTCTACACAAAACTGAAGCTTGCTGCTAAACTTGCCTGTTTCTTTGGGAATCTTTCCCCACCTCCCTTCACCATGGATTTTGATGTAATCTATTAGTAGTTGGTCTTCAAGAGCAGTCCATGCTCCTCTATTTAGTCCATTCTTCTCACAACAGGGACTTCTGCCCATTTTTGGACTTTTGCCTCTCTATCACTCTCTCAAAGTTTATGCTGAAAGTAATTGATTTTATAGAGGGTTTTGTTCAAACAGTTCCATTTGTTATAATTGTATTTTGTCAGCATTCTTGTCATTGTGTAATTAAAAACAACGTGCATTAAATACAAATCATCGAATCTTTTTCCTTTTTTTTTTTTTTTATTAAAAATTTGCTATGCAATAGTACAAATCAGCGTATCAAAGTATAGTCCAAATGGGTGTCAAATTTGATAAGGGATTAAAAAAGGTTAAAAAAAAGTATAATGGACCAACAATGCATTGTTGGTTTATTTTTAATGTGCCTATAATAAGTAACAATGTAACATGTCGAATTTTTGTTGAGCAACTTTTAATACTTAAATTGAGCCAAATAATGCGAGGATGATGTGCATGACCCAACTTCTATAATTAAAACAAAAGAAAGTTAAATTATCAAAATAATATAAATTAAAGAATGAAAATTAATTAAAAAATTTAAAAACTCTTGGTAGTATAATTTTAATCAGGTTAGTATTTTTAAAATTTTTGAAAATTTTGCAATAGAGTTTAATTTAGAGAGAATATGTTAATTATTTTAATATATTTATACCATACTGTCTATCGCATTAAATAAGGAGGAAAATGAAGAAAAAAAACTCAATAAAAATAAGAAGGCAATCATTTGATGCAACCATAACATGTAGGACATAGCTAGATGAATAATACCTAAATGACTTAATATTTTATTTTTTTCATAACTCTCATATAGTGTACCGCAGGTTTTAATTTATAGTTTCACATGAGAGGGTTTTTCTTCCCTATTTATACAGATTTTAGTCACAACTTAAATGAATTTATATTATTTTTAATCAATAGAGACTCATTGAAGGGGTGTGAAATAAAATGATTTAAAAATTAGAGATTAGTTTGGAATTATCTTGAACTATAAGAATATTATGTAATTTGTTCATGTCTTTAACAAAAGGCAACCATTTGAAGCAAGTAGAGTATAACCACTTATCAGTTTAGCAACAAAAAAAGAAAGTATAACCACTTATCATGTAAAGGTGATGGAAATTGAACACAATCTCAGTTTCTAAACACAACTTTATCTATATACAGCTTATGATTATGAAATGTATGTAACGGTATAAAATGTGACAGACTGATTGCTGGGAAGCCATGTATGATGTAAGTAACTTCCTTGTCTGATAGTTCAGCAGAACATAAAACTAAAATTGATCCAATAGCAGAGCGGCCTAAGGCATTCTTAGTTATTTTACATTCAATCTAACGTTAGAAAACAAAATTGTACATTCCATCCCTAAATGAAAGAGTAACAATAAGTTTAATTAAAGGCACAACTATAATTGTTATTGATAGGTAAAAAAAAAATGATATTAATGATGAACTCATATAAAAACCAATAAAAACTTATAAACTCAATTGTTATGAAAATTGTTGTGCCCCTTTGTTGTATTACTCAAAGAATTATGCCATACAGGAAACTTTCTAACAAGCTTGGGCTATAGCTGTTTCTCTTAATTAATACCCTTTTTTCAAAAAATAAAGTGGCATCTTATTTAAGACCAAATGATAATACTAAATCCAAATGAGCAATTCAGTACAGAGTACTACAGATCAGATCCTAATAGAAACATTTTTGCCTTGGTATAATTTCACACATAGACCATAATGCATGCCAACCCACTCCATAGTCCAGAAAATGTAATAATTGTCCACCTAAAATCTTTGGCACAACCGCACAACCCATTTAAAAAGAAAAAAACACAATTAAAAATGGAAATTATGGCTCGTCAGCGTCAGAGACGACAGTGAGGTATCCCATTCCTCACTTTCAAGACATTGATAACCAAACGACCACATATTTCCAAAAAAAGTGGTGAAGGAGTTGTTAGCGATTGCTACGCTGGGCCACAATTTAGAGGTTTAAAAATTAAATCTAAGACATGATAATTTTTAAGTTTAGTGATTTTTAAAATTTTTTATTTCTATTTTCGGAAAAACGTGGCAAGATGAATAGTTTATTAATGGCTAATCTGTCTTTCTGAATAACTGACTAAGTTTTGCCATCTTCGTTAGTCAAATGTGGTTCCCAGTAAATTATTGTTTATTTACTATATAGTATGTCCCAACTGGCCCAAAAAACATTACACACATTTTTACACACTTTAAACACTTATTTTCAGTTTTCAAACAACATTACACACTTTTTTACACACTTTTTCACCTACACGTATTTCCAAAAAAATTGAAAACTGTTTTTTAAATACATGTACCAAACGGACCCTTAGTTTAGCCTCCTAGGAGTCTATCTCATTTAAAAATTTTATAATATATGTCACAAAAAAGTTCTTAAAATAATGTTGTTGATACATCTTTTTTTTTTAGTTAACCAAGCATATATATTAAAACTAAGGAACCACAAGTCTCTTACAAACATGACTGACTTTATCACTAGCCAATAGTTCTTCCACCACAAGTGGTGGGTTATACAAAATAAGGTGGTCTGAATGAAGATCAGCCCCCAACCTAGCTAGTTTATCAGCACACCTATTAGCCTCCTTGTACACATGCGCCACATTGCAGTTAGGGAATGTCTTCATTAAGTTCCTGCAGTCAAATAACAATGGTTCAAGGCTAAGGTTATCTACAGATAAATTAGAAAGTAAGTAAACAAGGAATTCTGCATCCATTTCCACCCATACATTTTCCAAGTTGAGCTGTTTGGCCAAGTGCAACCCATCTCTGAGGGCCCACAGTTTAGCCAGGTTGCTTGATGTGTTCCCCAGCTTCCTCAGACAAGCCGCAATCCAATCCCCGTTACGGCATCTGAGCATAGCCCCTCCTCCAGCCTTCTTCGGGTTTCCCCAAACAGAGCCATCTGAGTTTAACTTCACCCATCCCACTTGGGGTTTTTTCCAAGCCACTTGGGTCAGAACTCTCCTTGGTTTCTTAGGATTTTCAGGGACTATTGCAAAAAACTCCACACCTTTTTTAACGCAATGAGCAGAGGTATTAGAATCAATTCTTCCATCTCGAAAAATAATCTTGTTTCTTTGGAGCCAGATTAGCCAGAGCGCCTGTGGGAAGAGTATTTTCTAGGGAATATGAGGCCGAGGAAAAAAAATCAGAAGAGCTGCAGTTGCTCTTTAGCTAGTCCAAGAGGGGAAGACCATAAAAAACCTGGTTTGTATCAATAATGCCCAATTTTGTCCACACTTTTTTTGCCTCAAGGCAGTCTCTTAGGGCATGAATGGTAGATTCAGCTTCATTTCCACATATTTCACAAGTCGTACAAAGATTGAAACCTCTTGAACCAAGAACTTCACGGGTAGGTATGCTATTTTGTGAAGAAAGCCATAAAAAGAATTTGATTCTGAGTGTTGTATATACATCCCAGACCCACCTACATGGATGAGTATCAAGATTCAAAGGATTTAAACCTTTTGCAAGGAGGTAGGCAAACTTCAGAGAAAAGAAACCATCCTTTGAGAAAGCCCAAACAAGTCTGTCTTTCTATTCCGAATTAGAAGCAAGAGGTATGCCTTGTATGTCATTAATAATGTTTGCTAGAAGATTGAAGGAAATCCCATTGGGGTTAGATAGGAACATCTTCACTGACAAATTATTTTCTCCTTCAGCAAGGGGTCCCTCAATCAGCTTCCTTAATGGATCGAATGGTAGCCAAAAATCATCCCATAAGCCCACATCTTCCCCATTTGCAATTTCCTATTTCAAACCTTTGTTGAAGATAGTTCCCCCTTCTCTGCAGGCAGCCCAAACTTTGGAAGCAGGAAGGCTTCTACCTCCTACCCTAAGTCTCGCAATAGTTAAATATTTGCTTATGAGCATTTGTGCCCATGGATAGTTTGGGCTTGAAGCAATCCTCCAGGAAAGCTTTGCCAATATTGCAACATTCCTAGCCCTCATTTGGAAAATCCCCAAACCACCAAGATCTTAAGGCATCATGACTTTACTCCACCCAACCATATGCATCTTATTATTCTCCACCGTAGACCCCCAGAGAAAATTCCTTACAAGCTTGTCTACTTCATCACAAACTCTAATTGAGATTTTATAACATTGCATAGTATATTCTGGTATTGCAGTCATAGCTGCCTTAATAAGCATAAACCGACCTGCTGGTGAGAGACACTTGGTTTTCCAACCTGCCAATTTAGCTTGAACTCTTTCCGCCACAACTTGGAAATCATTTCGGTGTCTCCCTTCATGCAAAATGGGGAAGCCAAGATATTTTCTTAAATTAGAAGTTTCATTAATCCCCAAAAGTTGTACTATTTCTTCTTTGGTCTCACCAAGAGTATTAGGAGAGAAGAAAACTTTAGACTTTGCCTTACTAATTTTCTACCCCGTGAGAACACAGAATTCCTCCAACACTTCAACTATAGCCTCACTATTTTCACGATCTACTTTGGCATATAGAAGCAAATCATCAGCAAAGAAAGTATGAGAAAAGCCAGGTCCACCACGGGAAGCCTTAACTTTTCTCCATTTACCATCTTCACATTTCTTATTGATGAGAGAGCTTAGGAATTCCATACAAAGTATGAAGATATAGGGAGATATAGGATCTCCTTGCCTCATCCCCCGGGAAGGGTTAAAAGTCTCCAACTGGCTCCCATTAAACAAAAGAGTTGTTGAAGTAGAGGAAATGCAACTAATGACAAGCTCCACAATGTCTTCGTGAAACCCCAGGCTGAACATCATGCTTCTCACAAAGCTCCATTCCAATCTATCATACGCTTTCTCTTGATCTATTTTAATAACCATAAAGCCTGCTTTCCCTCTCTTCTTTTCTAAAGTATACACTAGCTCTTGAGCCACAATGACATTATCCATTCCTCTTCTCCCTAAAACAAAGGCTGTTTGCGTGGGGGATACAAGTGTTGGCATCAGGTGTTTCATCCTAAGAACCAAAATCTTTGACACAATCTTATAAATGGTATTGCATAGCCTAATAGGGCAGAAATGATTAATTGTTTAAGGACCCAGTTGCTTCGGGATGAGGGCAATGAGTGTTTTGTTCAATTGAGGAGGGATTTTTTCAATATGAAAATTTGCTTGACTTCATGCTTCATAGACTCCCCTACCACCATCCAAAATCTCTGAAAGAACCCTGCATGCAACCCATCAGGGCCAGGGGCTTTAAAAGCTTTCATAGAATTTAGAGCAAAAAGGATTTCGGCATCCATGTGAGCAAAGGTAAGGTTGAAAGCCTCAGATTTAGACAAACGATTTCCATAAACAAAAATACTTTCAGGCATTCTGGGGCATGAACTCTGCTAAGTGTTATACAGTTTTAAGAAACCCTCTAGGAAAATTTCCTTGACCCTGTCCACATCCTCTTCCCAATTCCCATCGGCATTTTGAATGCGCACAATTTTGTTATGGCTCCTATGATTCAGTGTTGAAATGTGGAAAATTGTGGTATTTCTTTCCCCCTGTATAAGCCAATTCATTCTAGCTTTAATACCCCAGAGTTCCTCCCCTAAAGCTAGAATTTTCTCAAGTTCCCCAGGCGGGAAATTATGCAAGTGGATCAATCTTTGGGAGGGGGCTCGGGCTAAGGCCTTTTCAGCTCCCAGAATTCTAGCAACAAGATTCTTCTTCTTTCAAAAAATGTTACCAAAAACTTCTTTGTTCCAAACATTAGCTTTGTTGGTAAATTCATAAATAGCACTGCATACATTGTGCTGGTTGCCTTCCCAAGCTTCCTTAACAATGCCAAGGAACCCATCATGGCTTAGCCATTTGGGTTGAAAGCATAATGGTCTGGCACCACTACTGGAAGGAGGGGGTTCCAGCGATAAAAGCAGGGGGCAGTGATCAGAATTAATCCTAGCTAAATGTTTCACCATTGCTTCAGGATATGTGGACTTCCATCCCGAATTGGCCCAAACTATGTCCAGTCTTCGCTGGATTAAATCCGCAATGTCCCTTTTATTAGTCCAGGTATATTTAGTCCTTGAAAATCCCAGATCAAAAAGATTGCAGTAATCCATACATCCAATATACTCAGAAACCCTCATTCTACAAATTCCATTCCCACCAAATTTCTCCTCGTCACTAATGACATCATTAAAGTCCCCTATAGCAGCCCAAGGGAGGTTGTGCCTTTCTGAGAGAGTTTTTAAGTTACCCCACAAGATGCATCGTTCTTTAAAACGAGAACTACCATAAATAGCACTTAAAAGCCAAGGTTGAGTTTGGGGACTAACCTGAACAATAGCATGGATTTCTTGCTCTGTTGCAGACAGGATGTCCATGGAGACAATATCAAAGCACCAGAGGAGCCAAATGCCACCTACATACCCAGTGGTCTCTGTAGAGTAAGCCCCATCAAAAGGAAGCCTTTTAATAATATCATCAGCCCTAGTGCCATCAATCCTGGTTTCCGTGATCACAAAAATTGTAGGATTATGCCATTCAACCAAATCCAAAACAGTTTTCTTAAAGATAGGCTTCATAGCCCCCCTACAATTCCAGATAAGAATATTCATTATCTAATTGGGGGTATACAGAGAATCAAACCATGTCGAGGATGGTTCCTCCCCTGTCTCCCTCAATGTCCATGCTTGCTTCAATACATTCTTCTCCCTAATGAGCCCAGGAAACAGATTCACCGCATGGCTTAGGATCCCAAACTGAGACTGGTTGCTGAGAATGTTCAGAGTGCATGCTATCATTGGCATTGAGAACTGTAGAAGCTTCACTAGGAAGAGGTTCCCCATGACCACCATCTCTATAGGTCTTTCTAGAAGAATTTTCTTCTGGCTTATCATTGGCTCCAGAAGAATCATCTCCAAGAGAACTGATTTTCTACCATGAAATCTTAGTTTTGACCTCCAGAGGAAAACTGATTTTCTTAAATTTCGATAGATAGGGTATCTATCGAGCAAATGTTGAGCAATGAGCAAAGGTTTCCTTTTAAACCTCAATAAATACTATCTGTCTAGCTAGTTGTCGAGTTTTAAAATTCAACACTTCTTCACTTAATTCTTGGACAAACTTGCATGACTTTAACACTTGGACTTAAACTCTTGTTTCTTGAAGCATTAAACACATCTTAAATCTACCCAATTACAAGTAAAGTGCGTTTTGTCAAAGGATTAGCCAATTCTATATTGACATATGTTCCTAACATGATTCACATATGTCCTAACAGCTAATTCATTAGGTTAAACTAATCTGATTTAAAAGGGATCCAAATAGAACAAACATAGCAGAATGATCTGGGATGCTTGGAAGAGTGTAAATATGCAACTTCTACTTGGGGCACATAATTGGTTGGTTAATGCAGAAGCTCACAGGCAAGAGACAATAGTTGAAAAAAAATATTGCAATTGAGACATGAATGTAAAGCACACTAATATGCATCATGGTTCAATTGAGCTTGTTCCAATGGGAAGTTGCTAATGAGATCATTCGAGGCAAACCTTTAGGAATAATGGCTTAGAGGAAGTAGATAACAAAATTTCAGCGCAGGTCAACACATAGATAAGTGTGTATATATGGCTGATGTCGTAAGTAATAGAATGTGTGTGGACTAAAATTCTCACTGCGGCAACAATGCCAAGAGACTCATGTCATTCACTTGACAGATACTAAATCGAAACTCATTAAGAGTATGTTACAAAAGTAGAGTTTGTTTAGGATCCGTTTATTTTACTGAAATTGAAATTTTTTTGCTGAAAATACTGTAGATAGAGATAAAAGTTAGCTGAAATAATACAATGGGACCCATAAAAAATACCAAAAAGTGCAATGGGGCCTATAAATAGTAACAAAAATAAGCTAAATAGTAAAATAAGTTAGCAACTTTCATCAATCCAAACGCACTCTAGTATATAATTAAGGGTGCCGTCAGTGAGAAGCAATAAAGATGTGTACACAAGTTTTCTAGGATCATGCACTAACGCCAATCTATGTATTTCATAGATGAGAGTTGGCATGGGACAAAACTGTGGGAATCATAATTCATACCGACCGGAGCTAACACCATTAGTTATAATGCAATCAAGTGGGATATGATATTGTATAATTGTGATGGGTGATCACACCATAATAGTTGCCCTTTATCCGTGCATCATCAATTAATGTCTTAAAGACCTAGTCAAACTTACAAGGTGTTGAATATTAATGGGGATCCATGGATGCACCTCCAGGTAGGTTGAGATATCTCAATTCCGCACAAGAATCTATTGATTTCGAGCTGTGAGAAGCTTAAATAATTTTAGTGTTCACATAACAAGACCAATCTACACAAGAAGACAAGCAGGAAAAAAAAAAAATATAGGAAGGGGGGATCAATAATCCCAAGATGCCTAGTTTTATTTTTCACACAAATTTCAACATGAAGCGAACACTGACAAAAAAAACTAAAAAACCAAACCGGACTTGGGAATTTAGTCAGCTTGGTTAGTTGGCTTTTTCTATGTTAGATTATCTCAATCTGATGCTCTAGATCTTCAAGAAATGAAGCATATGACAATCATATCTCATTCAATCCTTGAGGATTTCCTCATAAAAGGAAAAGTTCTTGGCACCAACCGAGCCACCACCTTCCATTATGCCATTTTCAAACTCAAACTGACATTGCTTCCAAAAATCCGAATCCCATATGTCAGACAGAAAAGCCTTCTCCACGTTGAAGTCGATGTCAATGTCAAAGTTATGTGCATTATTTTCCTCAGAAGTGATTGCCACGAGAT
The DNA here is from genome assembly GCA_019022515.1 of Quercus aquifolioides. NCBI lineage: Eukaryota > Viridiplantae > Streptophyta > Magnoliopsida > Fagales > Fagaceae > Quercus > Quercus aquifolioides. The sequence continues at coordinate 88,844,390 of CM032327.1, forward strand.
TTGATGAGTATTCATCTACAGAGGTTGCTGGTGCCAAATAAGTCTCTGGATTTTCGACTTTAGGCGCTGGTGGAGCAACTAAAACCTCTCTGCAACTTGATGCCTTTGTCCCAATAGCTGAACTGGACTTCAATGTCGGAGATTTATTAGTTAGTTTGGTCTTGGTTTTCTGCTTTTCTTCTATAGAATGCTTTGACTGTTCTCCTTTCACCTTCTTTCCTAAATTTGAGTTCCAATAATTCTTGATTTCATTGTCTGTTCGCCCTGGAAGTCTCCCAGCTATTAGGGACCATCTACAAACACCAAAAAAAAAAAAAAAGCTTCAATTTTCACATAATACATAAATGAGAGAGAGAGAGAGAGAGAGAGAGAGAGAATGATTAGAAGATTAAGACCTGTTGCCTAATAGCTTATGAAGCCTAATGATGAGGTCCTCTTCATCAACTGATATATTACCCCTTTTGATATCAGGTCTCAGGTAATTAAGCCACCTTAGCCTACAACTTTTTCCACATCTTTTTAGACCTGCACAAAATAGAAACTATAGTTTTCACTTTTCATGGAGAACCATATAAACCAAAAGAAAGCCAATTTGTTTCATAAAAGAAATTATTTCTTCTTCCAAAACTTACCTGTTTCCTTGGGAATGTTTCCCCATTTTCCTTCACCATGGGTTTTGATGTAATCAGTGAGAAGTTGGTCTTCAAGTGCAGTCCACGTCCCTTTGTTCAGTCCCTCTTTAGTGCGATAAGGACTTCTACCCATTTGAACACAAATACAGACACAAAAAACACTTTCCTTCTCTCTCTCTCTCTGAAGGAGGTATGCCTGATCTTCAATTGGGTGTTTGATTAGTGTTTTCTAATGACCAATCATGCCCTGGTCAATCTTTAATGCCCTAAGTTGGATTAAAAAGCTCAAATGCCCAAGTTACGACAATGCCTCCCATGTGAGTCTTGAGTGAGTCGTCATGGGGTGGTTTCAATAAGTCCAAATGCGTTAGTTGTAAAAACGAGTTAGGTAAAAAAGATTGACACAAAAAGCTCGCGTGATAGTAGTTGCTTTAATTGATTGGCACCTCATAGTATTTTTCATTGAAAGTTAAGACATGTGAGATTCAAATTTTCCCTCCACATTATATAGTAGAATAATAATAATAATAATAAAATTAAAAGCCAAATTAATTTCCCAAATAAGATAATCTTTACTGAAATTTCTTTCCACTGACATGTACTAATATACATTATATTCTCAAATCAAAATTTAAGATAGTATACCATATTTTATATTTTCAGTACATTGGTTCCAGTTATTAAGAGTCTGTTTGGTTGTGTTGTTTAAACAACAGTTTTTGTTGTTTAAACAACACAACACGTATCGTATCTCCACAATACTTTTTCACATTCACGTATTTTCACAATACTTAAACAACATTACTAGAATAACATTACCAAAAATGTCCAAAATTTGTAAAGATGTGTTTTTGAAAGGAGAGGACAATGAAATTTATTATACAAGTATCTCTCATAAACATTTATCTTAAAAAAAAAAAAAAGGGTTCCCCAAAATCATTTATATTGGAAAGTTTACTATACAAGAAGTGTTACATTTTTTTCACATTTTTATAATACTTTCACAACAAATTCTAAGCGATAAATTATTCCTGGTTTTAATTTGAACTCATTACTGAAATTATTTTTTTGTTTACTTTTCAATAACAACTTGACACTTAAGATTTGTTAAGAAAATGTTGTAAACATAATATTTCTCTCATTATATATCTCTCATAAACATGTTTTTAAAATTAATTATTAATAATATCCAGATTTCACCAACTAATTAGACATGGCAAATCTCTAAAGCCGTTAACAGATCTCTCTGCCCCTCTTAGGGATCCTAACTTCTGTCCAGAAAAGCATCTTGTCTTCGTGGCTACTGGTTTAGCTCTGCATTTTTTTTTTTTTTTTTTAAAGTTTAGTCTTTTGTCTCTTTACTTGTAGATAGATTAAAAAAGGTGGTTAAAGTTGTAACAGCCTTTGGGCTCAGGATTTCTATAACATATGCATATATGTAACGATGTGGTGTTTCTTTGTTGTGATGATCATAAAATTTATGCTTGCCAGGACCAATTGGTCAGGCCGTTAGATGTCAACAAAATAGCATAATTTCTTTATTTTTTTTCTCTTTCTTAACAATTAAATTAATCACAGACATAGACAGAATGATCATTTTGAAAATAAAATCAAGCTTGGTGGATCAAAATGAAAATTCTCAAACTTAAATGACCAAAATAAAATAATCTCAAGCAATTTTTCTTTTAAAGAAGAAATAGTCCCAAACATGAAGTGTAAAATTTAGTCTAATTTTTAATTACGGTCATGCAATAGTTATGGATTTAGAATCCTGTGTACTGAGGATAATTCCATGTGTTAGGTTTTGAGTTTGTAATGTTGGCAAACCATGACAAAACTGACAAAAACTAAGTCTCATTAGTTTAGAATGGTCTACATTGAAGCCCAAGACAAAAAACTTCAATTTCAGGATAAAAACAAATGAGTTACAAGCTGGTTGGTTCGATTGATCCAATCTAATTTTCGATCGATCGAAAATCGCGTATCAGGAAAATCAGCAAACGTAAAAAGGCCATAACTTATTCATTTGAAGCCCAAATCGCGAGCCGTTTTTTCCAGTATTTAAAGGACATCATAAGCTAACCCTAGGTAGGGTTTTTAGAGCTTTTTAGAGAGATTAGAGTGCCTCTTGTGCCTCTTTGAATTTTTAGGGTTTTGTACCCAAAAGCTCTCTTATGTTTTCTACCGGTGCTATTCCTTGAAGAATCTCAAGATCCGGTGTTGTAGAAGTTGTTGCCTTCTCTAGTCATCAAAGGTGTTGATGATCTAAACCTTCAAGGGTGGTCTTGGAGTCACAAACAGGAGAGTTTGTGTTGATAAACCTTTGAGTGGGATCTCAAAGTCACAGACGTGGGTGTTTGTGTTTTGCAAAGGCCAAAGAAAGAAGAAGTCCGTGGATTCGGAGCTTGCACGTGGTCGTGTCAGTAAGTTCTACTGGTGGGTAGCATTAGGAAGTCGAGCGGGGAGCTTGTAGTCCTTTTGTTTGAACTTCGATTCTTTCTAGTGGATATGCTTTTTACCTTGAGGATAGCTAGGTCAAATCCTCCCCAGGTTTTTACCGTGTGGTTTCCTGGGTCATCATATCTTGTGTTCATTTATATTCCGCTGCTTTATTATTTTGATATGATTGTATGATTGCTTTAACCTAGAATTGCATAATTTGACTAAGTAACAACTTGGCTAATTAATCTAGACTACGCAATCTGGTTGTTTAAGGGGTCTAAATCTCTATCACCATGTTTTCAATATCCTACCCATTTGTCAAATAAGAATATTGAATTTTATCATACTATTAGTATTGAAACCAACATTCATGCCAAAATGGGGTTTTATCCCTTTTTCACAAACTTTCTAGCAAAATGCCCCCCGTCTGAAACTATTTAGGGATTGATATGCCCCTGTTTTGAAACTCGATTTTTAGATAATCAAGTTTCAATGTAAAACCCGATTTTTGAACAATCGAGTTATAGCGAAATGAAACTTAAAAAAAAAAAATAATAATAATAATTTTGGAACTCGAGTTCCATTCAAAGAACTCGAGTTCATGAGTTCCGCTTGAATATTTTCAAGGAACTCAAGTTGCATGAACTCAAGTTTTACACTAGAAACTCGAGTTCCATGAACTTGAATGGAACTTGTCGGATCGTGTGCCTTACCAATCCATCCAACAACCAATTGGTGAAGGATGAGGGGGCACAAATCTTTTATAGCATTCGATCGTAGACCAAGCCCATTGGTATTGGAGCGAATTGTCAAATCGCTCACAATCCCTCCCTCACAATGCGGCTCCAACGACTCGAACCTATGACCTTGGCTCTGATACCACTTGTCGGACCGTGTGCCTTACCGATCCATCCAACAACCAATCGGTGAAGGATGAGGGGGCACAAATCTTTTATAGCATTCGATTGCAGACCAAGCCTATTGGTATTGGAGTGAATTGTGAAATCTCTCACAGAACTCGAGTTCCACAAATTTTTTTTTTTTTTTTTTTGAAGTTTCATTTTGCTATAACTCGATTATCCAAAAATCGAGTTTTACATTTGAAACTCAATTTTTAGAAAATCGAGTTTCAAAACAGAGACATATCCCTAAACAGTTTCAGACGGGGGGCATTTTGCTGGAAGTTGGTGAGAAATGGGTATTTTGCTATTTTAGCCCAACATTCAAGAACAATACACAAAGGATCACGCTGAGAGAGACAAGATTGGTTGCAGTGCAACTGAAACATATTGGTAGTGCAAATAGCGCACACAGAGATTTTGTGGAGGATGCGTGCCTTGCGGGTAGTTTGATAACTTTGATTAATAATTCATTATGTGAGAATCGAGACTACGGTAATACTAATAGTCGCATAAATGGGCGTGAATATGGCTTGTTCTTTTTTTGACAGAATTATTATGGATTAATGTTCTGTTTCTTTTTTTTGAGAAAAATGTTCTGTTTCTTTAATTTGACTAACAAGTACCAAGTTTTTTTCTTGACTTAAGATTTTATTTAGCACATTGTTTTAGACCTGCCATGCCCACCAAAAAAAAATACCTGGAAAAATAAATCATGTAATAAAAATCCTGGTACATGATTTTTTTAGCATTTCTCTAATTATATATCGGTCATAAACATATAGTAAATCATGGGTGTTGTCATATCATATGTATCGCTTTCCACTATCCACACAATCAATTATTATACAAATTGGAAATATATTTGGAAAAAAATTTAGGATTACACTATTATAATTTTGTCATAATTTGGACGTGACAAGCTGTGAATAGTGAAGAAAAAATTATAATAAATATAAAAGTAACAGACAGTCAGTCATAGTCTACTATATAGGATAGTTGCGAAAAATACTTTGGCAAATGGTGTAATTCTAAAATTGCCAATATTTTCGTCTATACTAGAAATTTTTTTTGACAGATATAGGATAAAAATTTCAATCCATGACGTCCACTCCATGGATCTTTAGTTCAATGATTGCTAATTTTATGAGAAAAAAGGTACATGTTTGCTCTGTTTGTTTCAGCAATGATGTTTTCTAGAAAATGAGTTATTTTTCAAAAACATTTTCTAAATAACTATTTCATTTTTCTATGTTTGATAGCAACTTTAAATGAGTTGAAAAACAATCTCATAACTTCCCTTATTTAGCTTGCTGTAATATAGAGTTGTTTTCTAAAAAAAATTAGTAGAAAACTATCTCTTAAAATAAGTCATACTTTTTATGTTGACAAAAAATAATTTTTTTTTTAAACTCATTTATTCTAATGCTATCAAACATTAAAAAATACAAAAAACTATCTTTATATAATGTTTTCCATAAAAACAAACAAAGCGGCCATCCTCTTTATTATTTCTTTATTATGCATAAGGTAAATTGTTGGGTGAAAGGTCACGGATTCCATAATCTAATCCATCCCCGGCGATAGATTGCATATTTATATGAATTGATCAAAAAAAATTAAAGAAAGAAATCTTTTATTTCCTTTTTACGGGGGTTAATGTTGATAGATAACTTCATTCCTACTTTAAAGTACATACTACAGATCTAATTAATGCATTGCATGCGGTAATTTTTCTTTTTTTAAATACAATTAATGGAACAATGCCACCGCGATGAATTTTTTTTTTTTTTATAGAAAAAAAGTAATACTTATTAGAACATACAAACACGAAATTAGTACATAGAGTTTTTTAAACAGATTTATAATATATTAGATAACCAGAGTATTACTACAAAAAGGTCTAACCTTTGTAGTAGTAGCTTAGGATTATAAGAACTGAAACTCTAATACACACAACCAATGTGAGATAAACATCCCTATATTTTTTTTTAAGAAACAGTAATACTTATTAGAACACACGAACACGAAATTAGTATATATTTAGAATTTTTTAAACAGACTTATAATATTACATAATCAAAATACTGCTACAAAAAGGCCTAACATTTGTAGTAATAGCCCAGTCTACTACTACAAAGGTTTATCTTTACTATTACATCAACTGAATTTATTTGCCTTTATCTTTACAAGCTCCTACTTGTTTATAGGCTTTTTCCTCTACCAACGCGTCATCTATAGACTTTTCGTAGATTTAAAAAAAAAGTTAAGTAGAAAGTATAAAGAAGAAACATCATTAAGTAGAAAGCAGAAACATTAATTCAAATAAAAACACTTATATAATAATGCTGGTGTTTGTTTTCTATGTGAGTTTACAACCACTCTATGATACAAGAACAAGGTATTCAGACACTGATCAAGGTTTGGGCAAAAAGGTAGTATATCTCTAAGTCTGCTTTTCAAAACAAGGTGACACAACAAAAGATACATTGAAGAAAAGCGAACAAATAGCATAAATAGGGTGAACACAGCTCCATAGGTAACACTACTACAAGTCTACAACAACAAAAATTAAATAAATTTTTTTTAAAAAAGCCCCAATTGACATTAGCGATTATGGGACTACGGAACTAAAATTTCTAACTCCTTTGCAACTATTCTATAAAAGGGGAAAAATCATCAAATAACTTAATCAACTACACAACCCAAATCAAAACACAGCATTCACTTCTCTCTCTCTGTTTTTCTTTTTTTTTTTCTTTTTTTTTTTGAGAGAGAGAGAGGATATGTCATCGGATGAGAGAGAATTGACAGCGTCATTTTGGCCCAATCAATTAATAGCTCATCCTTAGAGATGGAATGAGATGAGAACTTTGATCTTTGAGTTTTGTGAGAAATGAGTGAAAGGAAAATTAGAGAAAAGTAAGGAAAATCGATGAGAAAGTATAGTAAAACCAAATACATTAGGGTTTTTGATTAGTTATCACAAAAAATTCAAGTTTTTTAGTGCATTCTCTCTCTCCATTATTTTCTTCTATATATTTTCTCATGTACGTTATCATGGTTCTATGTATCACATTCTCTAACATTATAGTCAAACCAAGCCTTTGCCTGGCTTAATTTCATGTTATACACTTGTTTAAGATTTTTTTTGTCTAAAAGGGTTGTCTCCAATTTAAGAGAGGTGATTGATAGAAAATTTTGTATTCCTAATTTTGAGAGGTTGAGTTCAAATCAAAATGCATTACTTGGACAAAGAAAGCTTACCATTACACCAAGTTCAGCCAAAATGGGCAAATGCCCTTTTCGCGCAAATTAAACAGCCTTCTGTCCCCTTTCCCAAACTAATTAGAGAAATGCCCCTCTTTTAAAACTTGATTTTCTTAAAATCGAGTTTAAAAAAAAAAAAAATTATGGAGACCTATAGTGGTGTTTTGGAACTCGAGCTCCATGAACTCGAGTTCCATGCATTTTTTTTTTTTTTTTTTAACCTATAACTCAAGTTCATAGAGCTCGAGTTTCAAAATGCCACTATAGGCTTCTTAAAATGCCACTATAGAGCTTAACTCGATTTTGAGAAAATCGAGTTTCAAAAAAGTGTCATTTTCCTAATTAGTTTGGGAAATTGGGCAAAAGACTGTTTAATTTGCGCGAAAAAGGCATTTGCCCATTTTGTCCCACCAAGTTCTAACCTCTAAATCTCTATTTAAATTAAATGTTCATCAATATATCTAAAAGCATTCGTGATCAAGTTTCACATGTTTATGACTTAGTGTGAGTTTGAATAGCACATTTGCGTGTTTCCAATGCGTCTGCGTTTCTTTTCTGTGGGTCCAGTGCACTGTTCACGAGACCCGCAAGTACGGAAAAATGCAAATCTAACTTTAAAACTGGGTCCCACGGTACTATTCACACCTTTAAAAATTATTTTGCTACAGTGTTTTCAGTTTTCAATTTTCAGCAATAAGCGGTATCCAAACAGACCCTTAGTATCCGTTTGGCATTGTTTTCTGTTTTCATTGTACTATTTCAGCTACTTTTTAGCTTTATTTACAATACTTTCAGCAAAAAAAAATTCAGTTTCATCTAAATAAGTTGTTTCCAAATAGACAATTAATATAAGAATTTGTGACTTTGTCTAGAATGCGTAACAATTGATTTATCAAAAGATTCCGACAGTCTATGCTCCAAATCCATCAAAATATTATCTCTTTCTACCATTTGTGAAATGTCATCTAAAATAAAGAAAACGAAATAGCAACACGTGATGTGTGACATCAGTTACTGTGCCAATTATCCATTGGGCCAGCGTAGCGTTTGAGTAAACTTCTTCTTCTTCTTTTTTGATGCACGTTTGAGTAAACTTCTAGTTCTGTACTTTTTTGGAATTATCATCTAATTAATATTTGTGGTTTTGCACTTTTTAGAATTATTGTCTAATAATTTCTTTGAACAACTACAAACAGCTGTCACTACTGTGTTTATTGTTGTCACTACTATAATAATTATAATTAATTATTGCAGTAATTATTTACTTTGTGGGTAGGTTTTTTATTTTTTATTTATTGCTGAGATACTTTGTGGGTAGGTTTAGACTTAAGAAAAAGAGCTCGATTAATTGGACCTTGGAATTTAGTAATAATCTTCACCCGATATTGCCGGGGAGCTTAGAGACAAACCGAAGATGCCGGGCTTAATAAGTAGCTCAACTCCTCCACATTAATCATGGTTTTTATTTTTTAATAATGCCCACGTTTCGAAAGCACCATTTTTTTAAGTGTAATACTGTACTAGTGAATCAGATCGAGATCGTTAGGGAGCAAGGACAACCGTGGGTTCCATTTGACTTCTGAGTATTAGTCTAGTGCTTCGAATCCTTTCAGATGCTACCACTTAATTTCTTAAGGATTTTGCAGGTTCTTAGAGATTGTGAATTTAATAAGAAATTGTTTTTTTAGAGCATTACTGAGGATGGTTTGGTTGATCAAGAAATGATTCGTTTTCTGCAATAAAGTAGTTCGAAAATTGTTATATAATAGTTAGATATTTTGGTCAAAGATTTACTAGTGCCAGTGTTTTGTTGCATTGAACAACCTCTCTTCAAAATAATATAGACCTTTCCACTACAAATGAACTTTTAGCTAAAATATTAGATATATGTTATTACTCTAAATTATTCATGATTTTTGTTTTTATAATTTCATAGGAAATGAAGAATTTAAACCTTAGACAATGGACATTTTTATTAGAAATATTAGAACCTTAGACAAATTATTTGAGAAGTTTGTTTACCATTAGGAAAACTCAAAGTACAGAATTCCCTAACTTTATTTTTCAACTTTCCCGGTTCATTTGCTATCTATGTGTTTCGGCATTATCATTTTTTCCTGAGCCACAAAAGGCCCAATCTTGAAAATCTAAACCTGTTAATAAACAAAACTTTGGAAAAATAACCTAAATCATGGCATAGGCGGAGAAACCTCATTCGATAGAACAAAAGATAACATTTCAAGAAGGAACCTACAAAGGGTCCAATGGTCAAAGACTGCCCCAAATTCAAGGTCGGCTCAAGCTGTCACGGTTATCACGGTTTCACAGGTTCAGTTGATTCAGAGTATTTTTTTTTTTTTTTGGTACTTACTGGTCAGCCATTGTTGAAGCTTCAACCTCAGACCTTGAGATCGCACCAACATTTCTTCTTATTCTTCTTCTCAATCTCGCTCGCCCCTTCTCTCTCTGCATTTTTTCCGACTGCCGTTTTTGCATTTTTTATCTTTCTCTGCATTGTTTTTGTTTGTTGTTTCTGCATTTTCCTCTCATCCTGCGTTTTCCTTTGCACTCTAGAATCTTCTAGTCTACTTTGAAGATGAGTCAACTTGCTTTCTGTCACACACTAAGTACAGGCTGTTAACCACTATTTTTTAAACTTTATTGAGTTTAATCAATTTTTTAATGGTTTGTCCCGTCCCTCTTCTAGCTGTTGTTTATTTTTTATTTTTAAAATTTAAATAAATGTATGCCGTCAAGTGTCAATGTGTCATTCACTCCTTTAAAAATTTTATTGGGCTTTTGTTCATTATTTTATCAAATTTTTAATGCTTTGTACGGTCACTCTTCTAGCTTTTATTTATTTTTTATATTTAAAATTTTCATAAATGGTTGAATATTCAAAATGGGCTTTAGCATAAAAAAATTTACTGGGTAGTCAAATGGGCTTGAACATGATTTAAGATAATTTAGACCTAAGTTCTCATAAAAAAAATTAAAAGAGTAAAATATTGAGCATTAACAAAAAATGATTTAGGTTTGCTTAAGATTTAATATTTCTTATTTGCTTTATATTTTTTTTTTTTTAGAATCTTCTTATTTGCTTTATAAAAGTTATGATATAAAAAAGACATTTGAAAAATAGATCTTTATATTTATTTGGACTATTTTAGTTCATTTTTCTACTTTTATTAATTTAATATATTTATTTATATTTTAAATAATTATTAAATTAATTATGACATCATCACGGTTCGACCCCGGTTCGACCTCAAAAACCTTGAATCTCTTTTCTTTACGGTTCAATGAACGGTCCGGGTCTGAAAACCTTGCTCAAGCATGAGATAAGTAGACAACCTCCTAAGGCCTCTAAATTCTTACCAACTGAGATGTCCATGTACTAATAGGTGTATTAATTAAGCCTCAAATATTCACCAATAAATAAAAAGTAATTTTTTAATCAAAGAAAAAATAGAAAAAGAAAAATATTTTCATTGGATGAAACAATAACTGTTTGTTTTTCTTAATTTTAGAGTGTAGAACTCATTAATCTCCCACACACAAATATTGAAAAACACATTAATCTCCCACTAGTAAATAAATTTATACTCAAATTTTATTTAGAAATATTGTTCGTTTGGAAACAACTTATTTAGCTGAAATTAAAAACTTTTTATTAAAAATATATCTGTAGATAAAACTAAAAGCTAACTGAAATAGTATAAAAAAATGCAGTGGGGCCCATGAATAATAGCAAAAATAAGCTGAATAGTAAAAAAAATTAGATTTTTAAGCCATGCCAAATGCACACTAAATATATAAATTTTATTAAAATTTTCAATTAGAATTTTTTAGTATTTGGTTGCTTCACTCAATAAATTGCATTTATTTTAGTTATATAGTCATTGAGTAATACAATAATTTCGTTTTAATTTGTAATTTTCCGTCTAAAAAAATAAATTTTAAATAAAAAAATACAAAAATTAAATGAATCTTTTATTAATATTCAAAATATAAAAATAAGTCCCACTTAAATAAGTCGCCTTTTACGTCCTGCCCAAAAATGAGCCATAACACACAATTGTATCCAACCCAAGATCTTCATTGGGTTGCCTAGCCTACAACCCAATCATGCAGAGTGTCCAACTGACTGAAAAAGTCTCAAAATATGGAGATGCTCTTTGGTTGGAAGGGGAGTGAGTGTCATTATGGTTGTCTGCCACACTCCTTTGGTGTTGTGTTTGTTAGGAAGTAGTAGTACATGCAGCACCAACAAGGACAAGGCAAAAGTTAGCTACAGCATGCATGTCTAGACCCTTTACAAATCCTAAAGCTTATCACCAAGATGAATTGGCCTCTACCAATATTTATTACCCTAAACTACCCCCATTTGTTTTTACTACAGTCAACCAATCTTTAAAATTTGTCACATCACGGTTCCATTTTGTCGAGCAAAAGAATTTTTCCTCTCGAAGTTTAAACCACAAGCAACTTTCGATCGTTCAATGATTACTCATCTCCTCAAGGTTGCTATTTCAAGCCATTTGAACGAAAATATGGGAAGTGTGTACCATGGGCGGGAATCAACTACATGCCTTTATAGAGCACCAATAATAGTGGTATTAAATAGTTCTATAGTTATTTTTAAAATCACTAAAATTTAAAATGTACTCTACAATATAGTTATTTTGCATTCACACTACTTTTCCTCTTTCCGTGTCTATGTGCAGTGATTTTTATGGCTTTAATGGTAGTTGTGGTTGTGTTTTGATGATTGAATGAAATATTATTTTATTATAGTGTTTATATTATTTTATTGTATTAAAAACTAAAATAAAACCACTGTTGTTAGATGTGAGAATGTAAAATAGATAAAGTGACTTTTTGTAGTGCTTAAAAGCTAAAAATTTGGCTCCATTGCTATGAATGCTTTAATAGAAGGAGAACCCAATGGGGAAGAACAACACAGAAACACAAGGAGCAACCACACAACGAGCTGAGCTCCAAAACTAAGCTATTCAAGAACAATCCATGAATTATTTATCATATCGCATCCTCCATCAAAAGCCAAAAACTACTCTACTCTGGCCAAGATATCCATAAAACTTAGAAAAATATATGAGCTTCATAATCTATGACCCGCACCATTCGAACTCACTCTCTCCCACAAAAAACCCACTCACCTGTTTGATTTCTTTTATGCTTCATAATCCATTTTATGTTTTACCAATTCCAATATGTGATGTGTATGATTTTTTTTTTTTTTTTTTTTTACATTTCAAATTTTATTTATTTGGTTGGAAAAGAAAAAGGAATATGTACAAATTATAATGAGTGTAACCTAAAGTGAAAGACAAAGATGGACAAAATATTTTTATTTGAGGTTGACTACACGCGCGTTGTACCCCCACACAAGTCTAAATTTTTTTTTTCCCCCCCTTATCTTTTTGAATGTTTCTCGTGTAACTTGGGGAAGGTTGGCGCCTTTCTAGCCGGGTCTTAAGGGCCATAGAGAAAATATTCTCACACATTCAATAATGTATAATCTGCACAATTAAATATAAAAAGTGACCGTGTGTATACCAATGGAATAGACTAGCCGCGGGGGAGGGGGGCAGGTGCCCCCTCTGAACTTTCAATTTTTTTTACTAATAATATTATAATGACCTAAAATGCCTTATTTGCCCCCCCTTGACACAACAGACAAAAAAAAAAAATTATCAATTCACAGTACCTTTACTCAGTAGACTTCTCCTCCTCCTACTACAATTCTAATATATAAAATCAATGGGTCCCACTTAGTAATGATTAAAAAAAAAAAAACAATATCTACCTTGAATAGGATAGGAGTCTGAACACACTACACAGTAGCTTGATGGACTTTTAAAAACAAAAACGCACAACTATAATATAAAACCATGGGTCTCACTTGGTAATAATTAAAAAAATTAAAAAAGATGTTTCATATCCATTAGTAATTTTGGCAGTGATCTTACTAGTTGCAACAGCTAGTGTTGAAAGAGTTTTTTCGGCAATAAATATAATTAAAAATCGATTATGCAATCGAATAGGAGATCAATAGATGAATGATTGCTTAGTCACATATATTGAGAAAGATATATTCAAGACTATTGAATATAAAAAAACATGCAGCGGTTTCAAAATATGAAAAATCGTCGAGGGCAATTGAGTAAAATAAGATAGGTGTAAAAAAATAAATTAAAGTTTACATTTTATGTTATATTCTGTATGATAATTACATTATCATATAGTAGTTTATTTATTTTGTTATTAATATTGATTAATTTTTTTAGATTAATTTTTTACTTTCAATCTTGTCTTTTAATCTTGTCCCCCTGACCTAAATTCCTGGCTCCGCCACTGAGACTAGCGAATAGTGAGTGTATGATAATCATTACTTAGATATCATAAAGTACTTAAGGAAAAATGAAGAGAGTAGTTCTAGGACCATAAATTATTCCACAACTTTTTTGCCACAACTCTGATGTGGCAGATTGTGAGTAGTTAACTATCACTTACACATGACCCCACCATTTTTTCTTTTTCAATCACACTCTGTCACATCATAATTGCGGCAAGAAGTTGTGAAAAATTATGTAATCCTAGACTTTTTCAAATGAAGAGGGAAGTCCAACGTGGGATTAATGATTTTGAACGCAACATTTTATCTTACTCGTGGAAATAACAATGACAAGGTGATCAACTTGAATACTGCTAGTGGCCTCACCCTAGGAAATAATGAAATTATTCGAAATTTAGAAGGTTTACATGACCAATAATACATGCAAACTCAGTTATAAAAAACAACACTATTTAGATTGTCCATTCCTCGGCTGATTCTAGAAAAGAAGCCAAAGATCTGAAATCTGAGTCCATGCTAGCTTGGACACTCCAATTCGCCGACACATCCTTAGGTGACAAAAGTGTGTGACTGACAAAAGCTGGTTTGCTAACATCTCCTTCTATCAAACTGTTCATATTAAACATTTCAAAATCATTGAGCTTTGTGAAGTCGGAATTAAGAAAATCTGAAAGGCCTATTTCTCCCACATCGAAATCCATCAATAAGTCCAATGAGTTTTCCTCTGTAGACGTGGATGGTGATAACCCATCACTGGATCTGGAATGTACTTCAATGCTGTTCACCACGTTGCCATGCATGGATGGACTTTTTGCCTTGCTGTGTATCACATCTGTGTTTTGTGATTCATCAACTTTTCTGGTTATTGCTTTTTTCGCAGTTTTGCTATGGTTTAGTGGTTTCCGTTGTTCCCGCTTAGCCAAAATGGTGTTCCAATAATTCTTGATTTCATTGTCTGTTCGCCCTGGGAGTCTCCCAGCTATCAAAGACCATCTATAAAAAAAAAAAAAACACACGCCAAATAGAGTAAAATATCTATTCCTTTTAATGGATATGGATTTTCTCACGCTTATATTGTCCTACAAATTATCCATTTTACATTTAAATGTGGACATTAATAAAAAAAATGTGACTATAACATGAAATTATTAACATTATATAAATAAGGTGTATAACTACAAACGTGATACAAAATTTTCCACATTTCAGAATGTAATAATATTAAATGAGTCTAGTTAATACATGCTTTAGAATATATATTAATCATTTATTATACGAATTTTTATGAGAAACTAAAAAAATATTTTTTTAAAAAAATTAATCATTTTTTCATTTTTCTATAGAAATTTTCTAAAATACCCATGTTAAATTAGGATCTACAAAAGTTCTGGAATTGTGTGAAATATTGGATAAAAAAAATAATAGAGCATGGACAAGACCTGTTGCCTAAGAGTTTGTGGAGCCTGATGATAAGGTCTTCTTCATCATTTGTAATGTTGCCTCTCTTGATATCGGGTTTCAAATAATTCAACCAGCGAAGCCTACAGCTCTTCCCACATCTCTTAAGCCCTGCACATGAACAATTAAACGTCATTTCCATGCAGCACACTTGTTCCTTTAAGAAAATAAATTCCTATTTCTAGCAAAGGCAAGCTAGCCCTTTCTTTTTCTTTAGGTAAAGCAAACCTAATTGAAGATATACTCTTACATAATTTAATGTATTTTTTTCAAGCGAAGGAATCACCTGCATCTTTTCTTTTTAATCTGATTTATTATTCATGAACGCTGTTCATGGTTTTCTTCCCACAGCAACCTAGCTTTTTCTACAATCTCTAAAGTCTATAGTAATGCTAAAAAACTTGCAGTTAGCTAGAAGTGAAACTATCCATTAGTATCTGACCTGTGTCTCTGTGAACTTTTGCCCACTTTCCTTCTCCATGGGCTTTGATGTAATCTGTGAGTAACTTGTCTTCTTGAGCTGTCCAAGCCCCTTTATTTAGTACCTCTTGAGAACAACAAGGACTCCTTCCCATTTCTTGTTTAATCCTCTCTCTCTCTCTCTCTCTCAAGTTCCTAGAGAAATTTGAAAATTTGTTTCCGACATGCATGAAGGTGGGGAGATCATTTTATAGAAGGATTAGTCGGTTTAAAAATGGACAAAACCATTTTACAATTCATGTAGAGTCATAACCAGTAGGATCTGAGAATTACAATCTACACGATCTGATTTTGATGCGGCTAGACAACAAAAAAATATAATATAATTAATTGAAGTACCCAACGTGTTTCACACTTTCAGTCACGTGCATGTGTACTTGGATTGAGAACCCAAATGACCCCATGTGATAAATTTATTGGTTCAAACTTGTTACAAATTATTTTACAAGGTTTTAAACATTCCTTAAAAAACACAGTTTTACACTTATACAGTTTTGGAACAAATTATAAGTTAATTTCTTGTTTTTTTTACTTTAATGTACCATTTATAAAAAAAAAATAAAGTATAAATAAAAAAGTTTCTGCAAAAAATTAAATAAGTTGTTCTCAAACGAATACTTAATAGTGACTTAACTCATGATTTCAATTGCTTTTATTAGGAGTGTGAAAACCAATTGATCCATTCTAATTTATTGCTAAAAATTAACAAATTGATCCATTCTAATATAAGCGCATAGTCCAAGACGCCCCGCCATTTGTCGTACAGGCTCTAGTAGTACGTGGATGTAATAATATGGTTCTATATAAATTATTAATAACCAATTAAAAAATGTTTTCAGGGGCCATGGGATTACGTATATCATAGTGTTGGAACGGATCACGAGATTTTATGCTTTTATATATAATATGATAATGTTGATGAATTAGTTAAGTTATTTTTCTTCTATTAGGTTTTTAATAATCTTATTCAGCTACCATTCAGATTATCTCATATTAGTCTCTACTCTTTCAAACTAACTTTCACAACGTGGTCTAGAAACTTGAAAGTTCGTTGCTCCAGCTCTCTCTGGTGAAAGTGATCCAACGACTCAAAAAGAGAGGACAATTAATTAAAGTACCAATAATTGCTCCTTCCACGACATGGGTACAAAGTCATGATCAGAAAGATAGTTGGGTCAATTATGTCATCAACTTTGCCCCATTGCAACCAAATCCTTAACTCTTAACACGTGTCCTTCTTATATATCTTAAAATTCATAGTATTTTTAAATTGAAGGTACGTACAAAATGTTTCTTGTCCTTTCCTTCCAATTTTTCGTGTTATATTCATGTAATAAAATACATAAAGTCAGACACAAAATGATGAAATTCATGATATGGGCTTTTTAAAAGATCATCTTAGCTTGCATATGGGATGCACTCTCAAGTCTCACCTGGTGGGAACACAAGAACATGACATTGGTGAGAAAGGAGTTCTATTGAAAAACATGTACCTTTCTCTCTCTCTCTCTCTCTCTCTCTCTCTCTCTCTCTCTCTCATGCATTTGTTTTGTGCACACCTTTCATCTGCATTATCGATTTTGAACAAAAGTACAAATAGAACAATTAAATGTGATTTTAACAATGTAAATGACAGATATGTATACAGGAAATTTATACAAAAGGTGTGCATGTAATACTATTTGTAATCTAAAAAAAGAGTTGAGATTATTTGATACAATAAAAGTAAGCATAAGCGTGTAGCTTTTATTTTCTTAATACCAAATAGATTCTACTGAAATATAGAAAGGATTACTATTAACTAGAACGTAATGATAGTCTAATCCAAGCGTATCTAGAAGTGGTATATATGAAATGGTGAGATCAAAACCTAATAAAAAAAAAAGCATGTATAATAATTTATAGTTTAAAATAAATCATTGTAGAAGCATTTCTAGCTTAATTCATGACTTTCACCAAAGTTTGTAACATTTACATATTGTTGGAGAATTTCACACGTATCGTACCTGGACTTGTATGAATTATAGGACAGATCTAGGCTAGCTATTGGCTTCAGTATCTTCTTTGCCCTGCCCCCAATGCTTCTTATTCTGGAATCTGGCACATGATTTCTTTCCCTTTTTGTCTTTATATCCAGGCGTTTTAGGTTTGGATTTTATTGATCCCCATTCACAATGATTTTCATCTTTTGTATCAAACTAGTGGAGTGACAATATAAAGGGGAAAAAACAAGTGAACAACTTCATTCATGTGTACGTAAGAGCCCATATAAAGACGAAAGCAATATATTACATTCCGTTTGTTTTGACAGAAAATGGGAATATATTTTCGGGACAACAAAAAGATCGAAAAGGTGGGGACTAATACACCTATGCTATCCTCCAAACTCAGCCAAAAAGATTATCCAAGAAAATTGATTCCTCTTCCTACGTACAGAGTCTTCTTCGACAGGTTGATGAAGAATACCAGCGATAACTTTTAATTAATCTTTACCGATAAGAATTGGTAATGAACAGAGACGAAAGACATAAGGAATCCCATTACTTTGTTTTACTAGTTTCTTTTCTGTATGGTGATCCCAGTTAGACTGAATCCCACCGACTTCTCCTGTTTGCCCATTCATTAATTGTTGATGCCCGATTTTTCACGCTTTTAGACCAACTAACAAAAGTCCCCACCCTGTTCCTCAAAAAAAACAAATACAAAACAAAAAATTCCTACCCCTAGGTGCAATAGTAACTCCATAAGTATAAGTGTTTTTGAGAGTTAAAAATAAAAGCAGAAATTCAAGTCTCTAAAACGAAACTACACCTATACACTTAGCTTACACTTTCCACACATAAAAATTGCTGTATTGTATAAAAACAAAACAAAAACAAAAGCCCAGTAATCCAAGCAAGTCAATGGGTCAGGCCATAAAAACCCCAAGTGAAGAGGAATAAAAAAGATAATAAAGCCTTAGCTTACACTTAAGGCAAAAAGAGAGAGAGAGAGAGAGAGAGAATATGGGGAAAGAATTGCTTGCAGCAAATTACCTTTAAATGGGGGTAATAAAGTGGGACCCGAGGATGGCCCATCCTTCCTTGAACGGGGAATGAGACGAGAAGATGGCATCTATAAGGAGCATGCCTTAAGAAGAGTAACCGTGGGCCTACATAGTCCAAATACTATGAAATAGAGTAGAAACCCAAAAGAAGTCCGCTGCAGAACGGCCTAGGCAAGCCGAAATAAGTAAGGCCCAAGACCCTTTTGTGATCCAAATGCAGAGAAAAAACTCATTGAGGCCCAAACCCTTTTGTATAAAAGGATAAGAACCCTCACTGTAATCCACCATGCACAAAAATAGAAGACACCGAAAAAGAAAAAGGCAGATAAACAGAGAAAGTTTAGAGCATCTCCAGCATAATAACCAAATTTTTGAAATTGTATGGCTAATGAACAGTGATATTTAATTTTTACTTATCCACTTTTTCAAATACACTTCCAACAGATTCTCTATCCCATTCTCTATCTCATTTAAATATTATTTCTTCATTCATTGTTTATTCTTTTTTTAATCATCATTTATTCTTTTTTTAACAACTATATTTTTTAATGAGAAGTGTTATATTCACAACATTTTACGCAATATTTTCACAACAAAATTTATGTAGAAAGTTGTTACTAGTTATAATTTGAACTCACCACTGAAATTATTTTTTTACTTGCCAATATTAATTAATAACAATCTGTTACTTAAAATTTATTGTGAAAATATTGTAAAAATATTGTGATAATATTTTTCAATTAGAATTTTTTTATTTTTTATATTATTTTTCTTCCAACCATTTCATTTTCATCCACGTTTCCTTTCATTTTTTCTTTTTTCTTTTTCTTGTTTTTCTCCTCCACACAAGTGTCCAGCCCCCTTCTTTTTATTTTCTTTTTCACCTCATCAAGAACATTCCAGCATCTCTTTGCTTCACATCAGAGAGAGAGAGAGAGAGAGAGAGAGAGAGATCAGCTTGTCGTCCTCCAGCCGCCGCTCCAGCCGCTGCTCCAATATCTCCACCGCTGCTGGGTCAGATCGGCTTTTTCTTTCTTTTCTTTTTTTTTCTTTTTTTCATATTTGCTTGTTCTGATTCAACTTTATTTTAAGAATTAGATTTTGTTTTGTGTTTTGTGTTTTGTGTTTGGATTAATTCTTTTGCTCATGAACAGGTCTCTCTCTTTTCTCTTTTTTCTTTTTTTTTTTCTTTTTTCTTTTTTTGATTTCATATGGTTTATGAGAAAAAAGGAAGTAACAGCAACAGAGTGAATGAGAGAATGAGAGGAAAAAAAAAAGAAGCAACGGAGAGAATGAGAAAGAAAAAGAAATTTGGAGGAGAGAGAAAGAATTAATATAAAAAGGAGTGGGTATAATATTTTATTCAAGAAATTCAATGGCTAATGAACAGTAGCTCATCAGACTTGATGGGCTACTGTTCATAAGCCAAAAAAAAAATTGGGTATGCCTAATCCGCTGGAGTTGGTTTTTTTGCTCACATTCTCTATTATAGCTAAGATTTGGGGGATGCATTAACCGCTGGAGATGCTCTTAGGGAACAAGATAAGCATGACCAAGAAAAAGCCAAAATCCAAGAACGTGAAAGCAAGGATGGTGGCATGGGTTTGTCCCTTTGCATCCCAAATTCCCAATCTTGTTAACGCCTTGTAAACTAACATTTATTTGATAAGAATTTTCTTTGGGCTTTAGTGATTATATGCACGAAGTGGAGAAATATTCATTCGAAGGAAGCCTTATCGCACAACAGAATTTTGAGAAAAGTTTTTTCTACAATAGAAGATGGAGAAAGATTACTTCTTCTTCAGTAGAAGAGAAGAATAAGCTCATTTTTCAGGCAATGTCCCTTGAACTTTGGATTCAATATTTATGCACAGATTGACAATAGTAAAATGGTATCCTAAAGCCCATTCCACGAAAGCATTAAACCCGACTTCTTTATTAGAAGAAGCCCATACTAAAAACTGTCAAATAGTATCAAGACACGTGTTCAGTGTAAAAGTGAAATAATTACAAATAAAAAAAATAAATAAAAAAATAAAAAACCACCCTGAACACCCGTCACAAATTTGTTTACTTTGGGATGCTCATTAAGAGTCTATTTAGATACTGCTTATTGTTGAAAACTGAAAACTGAAAACACTGTAATAAAATAATTTTAAATGTATAAATAGTACCGTGAGATCCGATTTTAAAGAAAAATTTGCTAAAATTAGGAATGGCAACTGGTCGGGTTCGGGCCGAGTTTTTCCATACCCGGACCCGACCCGTGGGCCAAGACCCACGGCCCGGACCCGGCCCGTTTACTAAACGAATTTTTTTCCGGGGCCCGGACCTGCCCCCGTCGGGCCCCGTTGGGCTGTGGTACTTCAGGGCCCATTCTATGGCCCAATCAAAAAAAAAAAAAAATTTGCCTAATATTGATTTTCTTAGCAACCAAACAGGAGGGGAAAAAGAACACTCAAGAAAATCCATTATTTTCTCAGCAACCAACAGATCTGAACAATCAGAAACCAACAAAAACCCATTATTTTCTCAGCAACTAACAGATCGGAAACCCTTTTTTTTTCATTACAATATTTTCCCACATCAAAAGCAAAAGCAAGAATTAACATACAAACCCTAGGTCTGAACAATAAGACCCTACAAAATCAAATCAAACAAGCCGATCTATTCAACCAAAATAGCACTAAAACTAGAAATTACAAATTTGATTCTTTGAACAGCAGCGCCGGCGAAGTGAGCATGGGAGGCGAAGTGAGCATGAGAGGCGAAGCAACGGCGCTGGTGAGGTGAGGTATGCAAGGAGCAGCGGCGCCGGCGAAGTGAGCATGGGAGGCGAAGCAGCGGCGCCGGTGGTCTTACTCAAGTGAGAGTGAGGCTGAGGGAGAGAATGGGAGGCGGCTTGGGAGAGAATGACTGAATGAGAGGGTGAGAGAATAGGTCTGAGGGGTTTAGGGGAAAAGTGAGTATTTATAGTTAGGGTTTTTTTTTTTTTTTTTTTTAATATTATATATACGGGTCAGGTTCGGGCCGGGTATGCCTAATACCCGAACCCGCTTCGGATTTTTTAATGAAAACCCAGACCCAACCCTAATGTTAAACGGGTCGGGTAAAATCCGACCCATTAGGGTTGGGTAGGACCGGGTACCCGCGGGTCGGGTTCATTTTGCCATCCCTAGCTAAAATCCTTATTTGCGAGTCTCGTGAACAGTACACGGGACCCACACAAAACGCCAAACGCAACTGAAAATTTCATACTCAATGCTATCCAAACTCACACTAACTTTGACTTACAACATCAGCTAAAAATGTTAGGTTATGTTTGGTAACAATTTTTGTTTTCTATTTTCAAAAACTTGTTTTTGGGAATATAAAGAAAAAACAATTTTCTTGTATTTTTGAAATAAAAAACATGTTTGGTTAGTTGAAATTAAAAAGATAGGTTTTTGAAGAAAAAATAGAAAATACTAAAATATATTGTTCCTAGGATTTGAACTCTAATTGCTAACTCATTAAATGAGATAGATTCATTATATTAAATGCGTGTTTTCATTATTTTTGAAAATTAAAAATTGAAAACAGCATTTTACATATTTTCAGTTTCCTTCACAAATTGAGTTTTGAGAACAATTTTTGTTTTCTATCCATTTTGAGTTGCCAAACAAGTTTTTTAGTCTCAAAAATAGAAAATTGTTTTTGGAAATAGAAAATAAGAGGAAAAAACAGTTACTAAACATACCCTTAGCCTCAATCATTCTTTTTCTTTCCTTATTTTATTTATTTATTAGTGTTAGTAGTGAATTTTAATTAGATCAACTAGTAAAATCTCTTCGTTAAAAATAAATAAATAAATAAAAAAGTATTGGTGTTTGTAGCTTCGCGGGAAACCAAATCCCTTTGAAATGAGTTTAGAATGAATGGGTTGGGTTCAGGCCTCAAAATCTTTGTGTAGAACCTGGGCCAGAAATTCGGTCCCTTGCACTGCTTTCCAGTTTTTATTTTCGGGCTGGCCCAACCGTCTACTGAAGACACCTACTCGAACTCAACCAAGCATGGATTTTGTTGGGCCCCCGTCCACAGGTCTGAATCAATCATTATACTAAGAGCAAGTTGCATTAGAGACGAAACTAAAATTTTCGTCGTGGGGTCTAATAATAAATTTTTAAATTTAAAAAAGAAAACTAAAAGAAAAATTAATTTAAGAATGACAATTATATTACAATACAAGACTAAATTAATTCATTGTTACCAACATCTAATCAACAGAAAAGACATAAAATAATAGTTTCTCAAGACATTTCAAATCAATTTGATCATTTATGAAAATGGAACTCATTTTTATTTTAAATCCTAAAGTAATGTTTGCATTTACAATTATGTAATAAATTTTGTAATAATCAAAATCAAAGAGTATTTTGGAATCATATTTCTTTTTATTGCAAACCTAATTTTGACAGTATTAATGATTTAAAAAACCCATTTCATAGCTGCAATAGAAATTATAAAGTAAGCACAAGTACAAACACTTTATAGACAAGTTGGTAGGTTGTTGAACTTCTAATTCTTACACACATACACAAATTTTCTTTCCCATGAATTGCTGAAATAAAAGGAATAAAATAAACTTTTGAAGTATAAAGGGCCAAACAAAATATTGGATCAAGGACAAAATGAAAATCTTAAACGTAAAGGGCCAACCAAAAGTGTACTTCAAAATAAAAGAGTAATTTTCTTAAAGGCCCTTAGCTTCTTATTTTTTTTATTTGCCCTTTTTTTTTTTTTTGAGAAATCTTTTTTTTTTTTTTAGGAAAATATATTTTTGTTAAATAATTTGACAAAGTACAAGAAATTATGAGCGTTTAGGATAGCCGATCATTTATTTCTTTCTTTCTTTTCCCCCCTCTTTGGACCAATTGAATTCTTGGCCAAACATCGAATGCTTATATTTAAGTATATCTATTATTAAAAATATATATTTTGGGAAGAAAAAAAAAAAAAGGAGAGGGAGGTTTAAGGGCCATGCCCTTGGTCCTAATCTAGGCCCATCTGCCTGGCTTGAAATGGTGGTGTTTATAAAAATAAAAAATAAAAAATAAAAATAAAAAACCTTTTATATATATACAGCCACTGTGCCATTATGATGAGAGTTCAGCCTTGTTGCAATTCAAAAATGGCTTTATCATAAAAGGGTCTGCTTCTACTGACTGATTTGTTTATCCTAAGGTTGCATATTGGACTCTAGAAGGTCAAAACAGTGATTGTTGTTCATGGGATGGTGTTCATGGGGACACAGGTCATATGATTGAACTTGACTTGAGTAGCAGCTCTATGTATGGTTCAATCTATTCCATGGTGGTGTATGAGCGTAGAAATAGGGCGGATATTAAGCCAATTACAAAATGTAATATTAAAATTTAGTGATCAATCCTAAATTTACATATGCCACTAAATTAACGTCGAAGAACAAATTTATAATTGGTGTCATGTGTCATCTACGTTGTTGATATCATATTGATAGATTAAATTAAATTATTGTCATGTCTCACTTGGACACACAAGATATAGTTATAGGCTCTTCTCAACCAAAAAAACAAAACAAAACAAAAGATACAGGGATAGCCATCAAATCAAACTAATTGATCTTTCTCAACAAAAAAAAAAAAAAAATCAAATTAGTTGATAATTATTTTCAATAAAATAAATAAAATCACGAATAATTATCAACGTATACAAAGTTCCGATAAGACCTTTTGATCTTGGGCTTAAAAAAGTGACAGCTTATTTTCAAAGAAAATAATTTAAAATAAGATTTATACTGAAAAACCACTATTAATAGAATCATCTCTAGCTCATTCAAAACCAATTTTTCAAGAGTTGAAACTCTTGAAAAATATTTAAAGAGTACTATTCATTTGAATCATTTTTTCAAGTCTCAAAGTTTTATCGGAATCAAACCAATTTATATTGGAAAATTTTCAAAGTCTTTCCAAAAAAAAAAAAAAAAAGACTTGAATTTTCAAAGAAGAATGGTTGCGGTGGAGGTGCATTTAATGTAGTGGAGACTAATTTGTATTGATAAGAAAATTGAAAGGAAATAAAAAAAGAAAATTATGCATGCCTATTGTTGATTAGAATCAACCTCTTGGAAAAGTTGACCAAGGGCAGGGCTAATAAGTCTGATAATCAGACAAAAAAAAAAAAAAAAATTCACTCTTCTACTTGTCAAACCACATTCTCTTCTTGTTGCAAACTTCGAATTGTCCGTGACTGAACATGATCGTCCCGAACTCAAAGGCTTGATGAATAGTCCGCTGTAAAAATACGAGCTCTTAACAACGACCCAATCTGTCAGTACATGCTGCACAATAGACGTAATTTTCTCTATTAAATGTGGTTGGTGAATAGAGAGAAAGATAAATTGCAACGTGATTAAATAAGATATTGAATTTGCTAACCACCGTTCAAGTATCGAAATGAGTTCTAGTCAAAGACTGAACTGAAGTTTAAAAGTCGGTTGTGATCAAAAGAGCCTAAAAAATGGACAAATGTTTCACTTCAGTTGCGTTTTGAGAATTTTTTCTGGATTGTTAAAAAAAGAAATTTGGTAATGCTTTTCTATGAGATAAAAATATGATTGTTTCACGTCAATTTATAAGCTCAATTTTTAGTTTTTAGGCTTTTAATTTTTATGTACAACTTTTTAAAATCATATATATATATATATATATATATTTTTTTTTTTTTTCAACCCTACTATCTCTCTCTCACGCACAGCTTTTACCTCTCACCTCTCTCTCCCTCATGCAAAGCCCATCTCTCTCTTTGTTGAGTTTTTCTCTCTCACATGGCAAAACAAAAACAAAGATACAAACTCATTTGCAATTTGTGGTTTCATTGTAAAACCCATGCCCAAATCTCAAACTTTCACAATTTATCAAATTCCAAAATCAACCAAAGCCACACTTTCAACAAAAAGTTTTCAACAAAAAACTAAATAAGTTGTTCTCAAACGAATACAATTCGTCAATCTTGGATTGTATTATGCATTAGTTTGAGATTTGAGATTCTTCCAAAGTAAAATTTGATGACATGCATTAGTTTTAGAAATTGTCATTAGGCCTTCATTACCTTTTCTTAATCAAGTTGACTGATTTCATTATTTCTAATTTTCAAGTGGTAAGTTTGACCAATGCCATCCGTAAAGAAACGACTGCATCGAAGATTGACATTCACGCATGACATACATGCCATAAATTTGACTTAATTATTACTCCCTCTGTCCCAGTTTATTTGTCTTCTATTCTATTTTGGGATGTCCCAAAATATTGTCCTGTTTCTAAATATAAAAGTCATTAATTTACTAATGTTCCTATTATATCCCTACTTTATTAAGTATTTGAAAAGAAAACTAACAAATATTTAAAAAATTAATCTAATAGGGGCACCTTTTTAAATGCCTCTTTAAGAATAACTCTTTTTTTTAAAAAAAACTGATAAATTTATTTAAGGGTAGTTTTGTAAACTTATATATTTTTATAAGACAAACAAGACAATAAATAATATTTCCTTAAAAAGTTTGACTTTTCAAACAAAACAAACAAATTGGGACGGATGGAGTATTATTTTTCTAAAAAACAAATTAGATGTTTATCAAAACCCTGACAATGATATAAAGTAACTTCCATATTTCATAAAAATAAATAAATAAATAAAGTAACTTCTATATTGTTTCTCCTTAAAAAAAAAAAATGTAATTACTATATTAATATTTATAAAAAATTACTATATTAGTCACGAGTCTTGTAACTCAACTAGGAGTGGCTTCACTTGAAGCCTAGGGGTTCAAATGAACGCCCTAAATTGGCTATAAAAAATCATTTATATAATTTTTAATTTTTGTGACCCCTTAAAATAAAATTTTGAATACCCTGGTCCTATTTTTTTTTTAAAGCCCAATTAAAATAAGTTTGAATATGATTCACTTAACAATATCCTGGCATTTTTTAAACACACACACACACACAAAATTCTCAATAACAAACCAATTTGATCTAAAATCTAAATAAAAACCCAACAGCAAAAAGTAAAAATTTGTTAATCTTAAACCTTAGAAAATGCCCATTTAAATCTTAAAAAATTTGAAATAAATCAATCAAATGGGAAGATCATTGGATGAACGATTACTTGGCTATATACATTGACAAAGATGTAATTCATAAGATTGATAATGAAGATATCATACAACAATATCAAAGTATGAAATCTTGTAGAAGGCAATTGTAAAACTTCATGTATTTGGGTTTTTGTTTTTTGTTTTTTTTCTTGTGATGTCGATATATTCAAGTTCCCTTTTATTTTAGATTTTATATAATTTATGTTTCTTATTGACCCTCCCAAGAAAATAATCCTAAAGTCGTCACTGAACTCAACTAGTATTTTTTTTTTTTTTTTTACAGAGACATTTAGAATTCAAATCCTTCCTCCTCATAACTATTGAATTATCAAACAAAAAAAAAAGTCTATTTGAGGAAGACCGAGAGTATTATATAGGTATAACTTATCTACTTTTGAATTATCAAAAAATAAAATAAATAAGTAAAAAAAGGTCTCTGATCTACTTTTGTTTAGAGGATGGATAATAAAAACATCTTTTTATATAGGTATAACATTATTTCAAGAGCAATCCAATAATTTTTGTGCTTTTTAGCAAAACCGAGAGTATTATTCAAACAAGAGAAACATATATAAGAGGCTTCATTTTTACAAGCATCCACAACTACTACAAGAAGAAGATAACTTTCTTTTTTAAGGAACGGAAGAAGAGATACTTATTATAACAAAAGAAGTAGTAAAACTTTGGATATGCTAAAATTTGCATCAAGCCACTAAAAAAGTGCATTATCCGCCCTTTTAATTGTAAAAAAATTTACAACTTAGCTATAGTACCATCCTAAATTTATGATGGTACTATAGCAAGATTGTAAACATATTATATTGGTTTTTACTCTCTTTTTCTCTCTCTTATTGTCACTTTTTCATTTCTCTTTTCTTTTTTTTCTTTTCTTTTTTAGTTTATGACTCTCTCTCTCTCTCTCTCTCTCTCTGTGGAATAGTGCCCATGCACTAGTGTATCTCAGATCATACGGCGTGGATCAGGTGGTGCAACGGCGTGGGCAGGTGGTTGCGATAGCATGGGTCTGGTGGCTTGGGCAGATCTCTTCGCTCTCCGTCTCTCTTTGATCTCTCTTCCCTTTCTTTTTCTTTCTTTTTCTCTAATCTTCCCTTGAATCAAGCCTCTGTGGGTCTCATGGGTTGGTGGAGCTCATGGGTTTGATGTGGCAGATCAGGGTGGTGCCGTGGTGGTGGATTAGTGGGTGGTGATTGGAAAGTTTTGGGTTTGGGTGGTGGTTGTGTTGTTGATGGTGGATCAGTGGGTGCTGGTGGTGTTGATTTCATCAATCGAATCCACTGAAAATGGAACCAAATAATAGTTCCCAAGAAGAAGTGAACTTATGGTTGAGTGTTGGCATTCGATTGGTGAAAAAGGCAACTGCACGTGGAAGAGGAATATGGTCAATATGTTAAGGGAGTGGAAGACTATGAAATCAAGGTAAGAGCAGTTTTTGACCATAACTTTTGGTTCACACATCGGATTATGTGAAACTGATATCATTTGAAAGATAATTCAAAATTTAACAATTTTCTTTAAAAATAGGCTTTTCTTAATTTGTACATTTACTATGCCAAAACCACCCTGTGATATGAGGGTTGATAATGAATTCTATGGAGGCTAGATAAGAGAAAAGACAAATTGGATGTACTCTAGAGAGCACAATTTGAAGTAAAAGACCGATTGCAAAGAATGATGTGCTTTTGATATTAAGTTTTTCTTCTCTTTTCATGTCTTTTTCTTTATATTCTTCTGTGTATCTTAACTCTACACGAGGCTAAAATTTTCGACTAAGGTTGAGGATGAAGCCTCGTTAATGAGTATCAATATTTATTTATGAGATTTGATGTTATCTAGATAGATGTTTTCTTTAATGATTAGATTGCTCTTACTTCACATCAATTGATAATGATGGAACTCTAGATATGATTTCAATTATGTTCCTCTCATGATTTAGAATCATTTTAATTGATTGAATACTTGGTTTCTACTTCTGATTTAGAATTGGAAATCCTCCTAGTTTGTTTTTTAATAAATACAATAGATAATTTATTTCTAAATTTTTTAGTAAAGAAGACATGCTTTAGATTTTTGAAGAGTTTCAATAATAATATATGTCATGATAATAGGATTGACTTCTAAATTATTGTAAAAAAATCAATTATCATGAATTTATGTTGGATTCCAAAACCTTTTTTTTTTCTTTTAATAATTTACTACTTTCATTCATTTTTATTTGGATTAATTGCATATTTAGTTTTATTTTATAGCTGAAAATCAGTTTTTTTAAAAGAAAATTAGGATTTATTTAGTTTAGATTTTGTTTAGTTTTCCTACATCTTGACGAGTTCATGTGGGTTCAACCTTGCACTTGACAAACTATATTTTCCGACTTGCGAGTGTAATAAAATTTGACAATAAAAGGCCTGGATGTCACAAAATTCCATAACCCTTGGTTTTCAGCCTCACACATTTGTTTCCAACCCGCCCGATGGATCATTTTCTCATATTGTCTTTGGTCCTACAAGAAATTGCTTATTGTTGAGGTTAGCTCCTCACACAAGGATTGAACTGTTTGATTTAGTTTCCAGTTCATTCCTCTGAAAGATGTTTGTAAGGCACTAAGGATTGAACATTAAACCCCTACTCTATGGTTCGGCAAAAAAAAAAAAAAAAAAACACAAAATACAAAAACAAAGCAAACAAACAACTAGAAATATAGATTCGATTGACTCCTTGGCAATTGATAAGTCTACTAATTTTTTGTTTGCAACCAAAACCAACTTTTTCATTTAATTTTTAACTTATTTTATTTATATACATCTCACTATTTTCATTTTTTTCAAAATATAAGTACACTTTAGCCTACTTTCAACAAAAAGCAAAGTAAAGTAATGCCAAATAAACCAACTTGCAAAACTATTCAAAAGCATATGCATCAAAGCTAAGTAATATGCAATTGTATGCCTTTGTAGAATATACAGGTAATTTAGGGCATAATTTAAAAAAAAAATTTTACTATGAAATGGTTCAAACTTAGATTTTCCACTATAGGAAAATGAGAGAATTTTAGTAAAGTATAAATTTTTTTTTTTAAAGATAATGACACTAAAGTACAAGACTCTTTTTTATTTTTAAAGAATGAAGTACAAGACTTTTAATAGTATAAATATATTAATAAATAATTAAAAATTAACCAATTTCATATCATAGATGAGTTATTAGAGGAAATCAGTAAATTAGCCATATAATCATATAGGGCACAAGAAATTGATATATCATATGGGAGCTAGTGTAACACATTGCATAGTCAAGTGCCTCAAATGTATTATTTAACACAAATGTGTGGTTAATGCATAAAAAAGATAATAAAATGTGGTTATGCATAAAAAAAGATAATAAAATGTGGTTATGTGATTATAATATTTATTATTTAAACCATAAAAAATCAAATACAAATATTATTTCCTACTCTAAAAGCATTTGTATCAGTCAATATAAAATGGTATAAATGCAAAATTTTGGCCAACTAATCCAAAAATATCACCCACATCAATTTGTTTAAAATTATGTATATTGTCTACAGCTACAATACCCAAGTAAATTTGCACGCCTAATATTCATATGTAAAGACATATTTTATTCATTTCTTAATTCACTTTTTTGGTTGGCGTATGTATGTAAGCAATGGTGGAGTCAAGATTTCAATTTAGGGAAATAAGAATAATTAATTGATAAGAGAAAAAGTAAAATTAATATGAAAAATGTTAATCAATAAAATAAAATAAATAAATATATTTATATACTAATGAAATTGTCATACAAAATCTAATATAAATGTAAACTTTAATTTAATTTTAATACCTAGTTTAATTTATTCAATCACTCTCGACATTAATAATCAATTCATAGTGAATAAAGATTTGAACAAAAAATCATAGTTAATAACAATCAAATTAAGATATTAATCTAAACACAAAGTTTAAATATATAATTTGATTCCTTAAATTGAGAAAATAAGTCAATGTAAAAAGCATGAAGAATAGAGTAACATACCTACAAAGTTGTATGTGTATCTCACAACCTTGAAACTTTTATATAAAATTATGTAACCTATTATGTATCTCTAACTTTTATAAAATTATGTCTCTCAGAACCTTGAATCTAACCTTAGTATATACTTAAATTTTGGATTTA
Organism: Quercus aquifolioides; assembly: GCA_019022515.1. NCBI lineage: Eukaryota > Viridiplantae > Streptophyta > Magnoliopsida > Fagales > Fagaceae > Quercus > Quercus aquifolioides. Next base: position 88,875,363 of record CM032327.1, read on the forward strand.
TACCCAAAAAAAAAAAAGCTTAGAGTTTGAAACTATGAAAAAATAGTGAGTTGGAAGACAAAAATGTTAGTAGAGACTAGCGTTTTAATTTTATGATTTTAGAGATATATTTTTGCAGTGGATTTAACATTTTCTATAAACTTTTTTCTTTTTAGTGCTATATATGTCCATAAATGGCTTCTTAATTTTTTATTAATTATTGTTTTGTAGGACCCGTCCAATCTCCTTAATTGAATTCGTTGAATTGCCCCGAGAAACCATTGAAAGCAAATAAAATATTGTGTTTTAAATAGGACCTACTCAATAGTCATTACCCATTACCTAAGTTTGGAAAAAGATTAAAAACGGTGCTGCAGAGTACATAACTGCCTTTCCTTATTAATATCAAGCGCTGGCAACTAGCCAGATCTGTTACAAAAATAATACTGTAGTACTATTAATGGCTCCCTCCGCGAGTGGGTTGGGTGTTAAAAAAAAAAAAAAAAAAAGTGGTTTCGTGAATAATAAATATTTTATTGAAATAATTTTTAGAATAAATAGTTTAATGTGAGAGTTTTAAAAAGTTGTTGGGTAAAATAGAAAACTTAGATTTTCTTGTTAAAATAAATAGAAGTTATTAGCTTAATTAGTAAAGTTTCAAATAGTTAAATAAAGAAGTATCATCAGAAACAGATATTATGAATTAAAACTCTCTTTAAAAAAAAAAAAAAAAAAAGTATTCCAATTCTTAACAAATCAGAGTCTTACCATATGTCTTTTTTTCATCCTAAAAAATTTTAAAAAAAGGCACGTGACAGAGAATATAACATAACATAAAGAGTGGTAACATAAGATAGAGTATTAACATGACTTTACCTTAATCTTTACAAACAATTTTTATACACGGAAATCCAACCCCACCACATAAAAATAAAATAAAATAAAAATTGTTTTTGTCAAGACTGATTGCCACCTCCGGGCCCAACGAAATAGAAGCAGTGGTAGTTGTTTAACAGTACAAGTCACCTTCCCTACTTCATTGCCAATTTCCTTGACTCTTTGGGCTATAAAGGCATAAAGGCACCATGGGACCTCCTTCATATGAAAGAGAAAGAGAGAGAGAGAGAGAGAGAGAGATGGGGAGGAGCCCATGTTGCTCCAAGCAGGAAGGACTCAACCGAGGAGCCTGGACTGCCTTAGAAGATAAAATACTCTGTGCTTATATTAGAGCTCATGGAGAAGGCAAATGGAGATACCTCCCCAAGAGAGCTGGTACATATTAGTTACCATATCCAATCAAAGCTTCTTTTTCTTTTCTTTTTTTTCCCTGAACCATTTTTGAACATCTTTTGCTCTGTTATCTCTGTTTTTTTTTTAGTAAAACCCATTACAGAAAAATGCATGTTTGAAGTGTTTTCTAAGGCCAAATGCTGATAGTGCTATTTAAAAACGCAGGTTTGAAGAGATGTGGCAAGAGTTGTAGACTTAGATGGTTGAATTATCTAAGACCAGACATTAAAAGAGGTAACATATCTCATGATGAAGAGGAACTCATTATCAGACTCCACAATCTTCTTGGCAACAGGTTGTTTCTCCTCAGACTCTTTTATCTCTATCCCAACAAGTTGATTCAATTTTAGGAGTTATTAACTTGATATTATGTATGTAGATGGTCTCTAATAGCTGGAAGGCTACCGGGGCGAACAGACAATGAAATCAAGAACTACTGGAACACAACCCTGGGAAAGAAAGCCAAAGCTCAAACATCTTCACCACTTGCCGAACAGAGTCCCCTGAGCAAATCTCAAGATAAAAAGTTAGCCACTAAACCCAACAGTACTGCTGCTGAGCCATCGAACTTAGCGCAGGCTTCAGCAATTCCAACCCAAGTAATCAGAACCAAGGCCAGGAGATGCACCAAAGTGCTAATCCCAGCATTACCATCTCTCAATGAACATCACTCTCTCTACTCAACAGCCATAGACCCATTAGAGCCTCAAGCTCTTCAAAGTCAACTACAAAGTTATCATCAAGATTCGGCTAAGTGCGAAGTTCGCGGTGGAACTGAAGAGCTACACGAGACCTGTGCTCAAGACTCGGATTTCTTTAATTTTAGCAGCAATGAGTTCCAAGCAAACCATGGAGATAGAAATGGGGACTCTAATTTCAACAGCTCTAACATACAAGGTCCTGTCCAGTCCCTACCTTTCGACGAAACAATGTTCAAGGATTTGACCACAAATTATTGCCTTGAAGACAATTTCAATTTGGATATAGAATCTTTGACATTTTTGCTTGATTCTGAGGAATGGCCATGATCCACGTACGTACTACACACCGTAAATCAAACCATCTATATTTTAGAGTAGAAGAAGAAGCTAGACAACTTGTTCACAAATAATTTTAATTATCTGCATTTGTCTTATTTTAAACTTGTGTCCTGATTCCTGTGTGATTGTGCTCACCCAAAAAATAGTGTCCAGGGTGATTTAAACTGATTATTGTAAGTTTGCAACCATGTCAAAATAGAGTTTTTATTTTTTTGAGCAAATGCCAAAATAGATTTTGGGTCAAGACTCAAGAGCCCTCTTTCTTCAATGGATATTTTTACTCAATAAAATAAAATAAAATAAAAAAGAGAGGGAAAAATAAATAATAATAAAATAAAATAACCCAAACAAGAATTAAGAGTACACTTCCAAGATATAATATTATATTAGAGTTTTATGTTATTTAAAATTTTACATGAACTGATACTAAATATATTTTTAAATTTATAACATTTAATTTGAATAATAAAATTCATCCACTTCAAAAAAAATGTTCTTATAACGTGATTGTCTTCATGGATAATTTTGACTACCTAATTCAACAAAGTCACGGGATTCCTTTTACGTAGTCATAATTTCCTCATAAGTCATAGCGATTTCACTTGGGAATCCTAGCTAAGAAGGCTATTATTATAGATTATAAAGAGTAAAGACTAGTAAATAGGGTCTATCTCTTAAATATCACGATGGGGTTCTAGAGAGTTGAAATAGTAGTCGGTAAATATGCTCGCCGCCTGTCAAGTGTTAGCAATATCAGTCGCCAGTTTGGATTAGAATTTAGAAGTTTGGATTCTGGAAAAAGAAAAATCCTAAAAGGACTACAAATTTTATTAAGTAAACTTTATAGACTAACGGATTAGTATTAGTGAATATGATTGTTAGATTTCAAATATAATAAATTAGTCGCTAACTAATGCAATACATGGGAAAATTTTACATAAATGTATAATGTATCATGTATAAGATTCAAAGTTAAAATTATTAAAGCATAATGAAAATATTTTATCACACAACAGAGAAGTATAAGAGAAATATGTGGCTACTGTCAAAAGACTAATCCGTGGCTATATAGTTGACAAATTCAGTTATAGCAAAAAATAAACCCAAAAATTCAAATGTTAAAATTTTCAAAAAGCCAAAAAAATTAAAGAATCTGAATATTCTGAGCCTAAAAATTATTGAAACAAAACAAAACATATACATGTCTATGTGATTACACAACAAAGAAATATAAAGAAAAATGAGTTACCTTCAAAAGAATAATTTGTGGATATAGTTGTTGAAATTTGTTAGACAATTTTAGATCTTGCAAAAAAAAAAAAAAGTGAGAAATCAAAGAATCAAATGTTAAAATTTCCAAAAGTCCAAAAATAATAATAATAAATTAGATGATTCAGATACTAGAAATTATTGAAATAAAACAAAAGAATATATGACTTCACAATAGAGAAATATAACAAAAAGATTGGTTACTCCCGGTGAAAATAGCTATAGCAATAGTGGAGCCACTGGTATTGTGGCAGCGAGAGAACAATATCGAAGATGTGTTTGTTTTCTTGGTTATTTAGAGACTTTTGCTTCAGGTAGGATTTGAAGTATGAAAAAAAGAACACTGTTATAATAGAAATTTGTTTCTCCCAAAGCCAAAACTTATCAACAAAAATCAATGAAACCCGACTATAATATAAAAATATAGATGCACACAAACAAAATCACATAATAATCCAATATCAGCTACAAAACCCTTTTTTTTTTTTTCAAATCTTTAATTCACAAACGCCAAGAAGAGGAACAAACATAAGTTAAATCATCAAACTAAAGTTAGTCCAAAGCATACATACATTCATTCACATATACTTATCATCAACTGCAATGTAACCCTAGCCAAACAATTTGAGAATCTACAATTCTACATTAGATTAAACCCTAAAAAGAACTTCATTTTTTCAAATACAGTAAAAATTTTGAGTGAATTGCAGTAGCAGAAAACCCAGAATTCAAACCAAACCCTATACCAACCAATTCATTCACGCATACATATATATATATATATATATATATATATATATATATATATCATCATGTACATCCTAAATTCAAATTTATTAACCCTATACTAAAAAAAATTCAGAAATTTATTTCAGGGGCAAGCGCAAAAAAAAAGAAAAAAAAAAGAAGGAAATCTAACAAAAATATTTTCCAAGCAGGAAAAAATTCTAACCAAAAAACAAAAATCAACAATCCAAACCCAAGAAATTGGAAAATTTTAATTGTAAATTAGCATACCTTTAACCTTGATTCAATTTATTTTTGGCACGAGGCCCAATCTCTAGAACAAAAGTACTGTACACTGCAAACAGAGGAAAAAACGGAAGAGAAAGGCAATAAGAAAGCAAAATTAATCGGGAAGATTAAATCAAAACAAAACTAAATGGAAGAATAAAAATTAAGAATAGTACCTTCGTTGTTGCAAGGAAGGATTAACACAAATACGGGAGGGAGAAGGAACTGTAGGCATTACAACTTTAACTCAATATCAAAAGTAAATAACCGGGTTTAGATGTGTTTTCACTTTTTAATAGGATTAGTAGTGTTTTAGTAGGATAGGTAACAAAGTTGCAAAGATAGAAAGGCAGGAGGCCCAATCTCTAGAACAAAAGTACTGTATACTGCAAACGGAGGAAAAAACGGAAGAGAAAGGCAATAAGAAAACAGAAATTAATCGGGAAGATTAAATCTAAACAAAACTGAATGGAAGAATAAAAATTAAGAATAGTACCTTCGTTGTTGCAAGGAAGAATTAACACAAATACGGGAGGGAGAAGGAACTGTAGGCGTTACAACTTTAACTCAATATCAAAAGTAAATAACTGGGTTTAGATGTTGTTTTCACTTTTTAATAGGATTAGTAGTGTTTTAGTAGGATAGGTAATAGAGTTGCAAAGATAGAAACGGTTTAAACGTGTGATTAGTAGTGCTTTAGTAGGTTATGTATTTTTCTTTTTTACTGATTTTTGGTTTTTTATTTTTTTTATTTAAATAATGCTGATATGGAAAATTGTGGAGAGGTCAAAGGCTTCGGTTTTAGTAGGATAGGTAACAGAGTTGCAAAAATAGAAATGGTTTAAACATGTGATTAGTAGTGTTTTAGTAGGTTATGTATTTTTTTTACTCATTTTTTGTTTTTTATTTTTTATTTAAATAATGCTGATTTGGAAAATTATGGAGAGTTCAGTGGTTTCGGTTTTATATATATATATATAGATAAATGTCTAAATCACTTTTTTATGATTAATGAAACATACTAAAAGACTAAAAGTTGTGTACTATAATAAATTTTATTGTATCTTTATCATCCCTCTTTAAAAAAAATATAATGACAATAAAGTGTTTGGTAATTTTGTGAAAAAAATATTGTTTCTGTCAATTGAGTGTTTAAATAGCATTGGCATACAATTGTTGTTTCAAGTTCAAAAAGCCAAAACAAACATAACGATATTGTTAAGATCATCTTATCATTTTCTTAATGCAGTCCCACTTGCTAATCAAGTCTTGAAGTAGCGTTCCCATCACAATATCACATCATCTTTCAATATAATAAGCTACAATTATAGTTCTTCTAACGCAATAAACATCTCTCTTTTCTCTCGTTTCTGAAAAATATGAGCTCCTGTGAGATAGAATTCAAAACCCTTTTCAATGCCATCTAAGGTGCACCACATTCCATGACATCATGAATACCACCGCCCATATCCATCAAACTAGCTAGCTGAGCTCCTTAACTATTTAGGGTGTGTTTGGATACCGTTTATTACTGAAAACTGAAAATACTGTAGCAAAATAATTTTTAAATATATGAATAGTGCTGTGGGACCCATTTTTAATGAAAGTTTAGTTGAAAAAAGAGATTTATGGGTCCCATGAACAGTGCACGGGACCCACTGACAAACGCTAGATGTGCAACGCTAGACGCTGGACGCACTATCCAAACGGATACTTAGTATCACAAATACAACTAAGCTAGTGTGTCAACTTTAATGTTGCTTCTCATTTCTTCCCTTCACCTAGTGTGAATGAGGTTGATGCTCAATTTCTTCCCTCCCTTATCGTAGGTTAGCTATGTGGGGTTAGGTCGTTGTAGAAGGTTATCTTAACATCACCATCATCTAGAGAAGAAAAATCACAAAATCAACGAACTATGAGGATCCAAAAGGGCAAAAGACCACGCAAATGAGTTGAGGTGAGGGGAAAAAAATAATCTTGACTAAGTTCTAATTGCCTATGTAGGGGTTCATAAGCCTAGGACCCTAATTAGTATGAAACATTTTAAAAACTTGAGGAATTAGGCTTTATGTGACTTCCAAAGAAGATAATATAATGTCAATGATGAGTTAAGGCATGACAGAATAGTATTAGAGTAGATTGGTATGTGACAAGATGGTAGGTAGGTCCTATACGGGGGACGTGTACATGGCCCTATAATGGGGTAGATTGTGAAGATCAAAAAGACCTCCTAAGTGGGGTGAGGTGCAGGAAAACCAAATATTGACTAAATCTCACATTGCCTAGGTAAGTAGAGATCCTAAGCCTTGTATGGAATGTCTTGGACTCTAATTGGTATGAGGCATTTTAAAACCTAAGGAAAGAGGTTTTGTGTCACTTCTAAAGAGGACAATATTATGCCAATGATGAGTTGGGGTGTGACAAACACACCTAAAAAAGGGTCCTTGTTATTACTTTAAAGGTTACAGTGTCCATGAACATGATGTACTAAGTTAACATTCTCAAAACCCTCTCACAGAATTTTACAGCCTCGAGTGCCTTCTAAAAGACACACTTGTAGCTTCCTTTCCCACCACTAATCAGTCACAGCTATTGTTCCCTTGGCCACAATTCATCCCAATTCAGTGTCACTCCCCTTTAACTTGTTTCAAGTTATCCAATCTATTTTCAACGTATCCCACTTATTCTTATACTTTATCCCAAGATATTTCTTATAGGTATTCTTCTTAAAAGAAACTTTTATATTCTCCAACATGTTTTATTATAGTGGGTAGCAAGTTGATTCCCTTAAATGCCTCATTCACACCAGGTTCACAAACAATTATAATCTATTGTAGTGTTCGATGAGCTCTAGCAAGGGATGGCAACGGGCTGGGGCAAGATTAGAATAGTAGTGCCCCGTTCTACCCATCCCTTATTCAGGGAAGGGAAAACCCACACTGGGTAGGATCAGGGCAAATTAGGATCAGGGTCGAGGCAAGTTGAAAGTATTTTTTTCCATCCCTAATGAGTTGATTTCGATATTTATAAGATAGAGATGAAAGAAAAGGATGAGAAACAATTATGAGAGTGCTAAGAGAGAAATAAAGTGTTTTAGGAGATAGTAATAGAATATGTAAAAAAAAAAAAAGGATATGTATAAAAAAAATAAATTAACTTATATATAATTTAAATAAATTAAACCCATTGATTCAGGGTGGGGAGGGCAGAAATTTTTGTCATCCCTAAGCATTTGAGTTATTATATGATAGCTTAGGGTTGGGGACATGGTGCCTCTCTCTCTCTCTCTCTCTCTCTCTCTCTCTCTCTCTCTCTCTCTCTCTCTCTCTCTCTCTCAAATTTCTTCTTATAAAGTATATCACCACTGATGTTACAGTTTTTTTTTTTTTTTTTAAATGCAAGTGTTTTTTACAAAATATAACAATTAGATGGACCCTGGCAGCATTTGAGTTATTATATGATAGCTTAGGGTTGGGGACATGGTTCCTCTCTCTCTCTCTCTCTCTCTCTCAAATTTCTTCTTATAAAGTATATCACCACTAATGTTACAGTTTTTTTTTTTTTTTTTAAATGCAAGTGTTTTTTACAAAATATAACAATTAGATGGACCCTGGCAGAAACAATAGATGTCAAATTATAAACAAAACACTCAAATTCAATCAAGTAAATTTTATTTTAAATGTTATTGCAAACAAAATTGGCACAAAGTTGCAACATGATACAAATATGAAGGCCAACATAATGTCATAATAATCACTAGAATCAACGAATTGAAAAATATTAATTATGCTACCGCTTGATATATAAAATTGAACAAAATTTGGCTACAAAATTGGTTGTAATCTAAAGTTATAATTTTTACTAAAACAATTAACATGGTTACATATTCTGAAAATCCAACTGTTGATTGCATGTTTTTTATGTTCTTAATACATATGTCAAATTTTATGCTAATTGAATGTTATTTATTATTTGATCTATAAACTTATTTTTCATGAATAATTTTAAACTATAAAAACTTGAAATTTATATATTTGATTGATGACATAATTATTAATCTCCAATTTTCTAAAAATTTTGTAAGTATAAAAAATATAAAAAGAAAATATTTTTGTTGAAGTTGTAGCCTTAAATTACAACTACAATCAAACTTTGACCTATAAAATTTTCTTATAATATTAAAGTATTAAACATTAGACTTATCCAAAGCACCTAACCACCTTATTTATCAAACACGGTGAAGATAACCTGACCAAAAATTTTGAAGGACTGGACGAGAATTCAAAGCAACAAACTACCTTATCTATCACGCATGGTAAAAATTAACTCACCCAAAATTTTTCGAGAAGAAAATTCCTCTATATATAGTCATTAATGCTGCTATAGTTTTTGCTTCACCAGAGATATGGCCTTATTTCTCCAATATAATCAATGTTACACCAAAATAACTCATTTCTATCATAAATTAGGAAGGGAAAAAGTTGCCAACGGGGGCTTGGCTGAGTGGGTAAGGCTCGGACGTTTCGTGCAACACACCTAGGTTCGAGTCCCGCTGTCTGCAGGTTTTCGTTGGTAGGTAAATTTAGTGGTGAGGTGTACTCACAAATGTGAGGTGACTCCCGCACAGTAGTACAGAAGGGCCCCCGAGATCGGGCTACCCCAACCGAGGCCACTGGCTCCCTACCCAGGGGTGTAATATGACTATAAAGACCCCGTTTTTTCCATTCTTAAAAAAAAAAAAAGGAAGGGAAAAAGTTATAGTGATATATTATACACAGCACACAGGACACACTACGTTCACAATCAAAAAGTAACATCCCAGCAAACAGCAAAAGCATAATAAGCGTATTCGTGGGGATTTCATTCTGTAAATATTCCTCAGAATCTAGTTTTGCAGCTTGTACTTTCTTAGTTTGGTAATTGCGTTTTAGAATCTTAGTTTTTATTTTTGGGTTAATTAAATTTTAGAAAGACACATAGTCGATGCAATTGACATGTTGATGTAGATGCAGGTTATTTTCGTCTTAATAAAGCTAGTTGCAACTATTGCACTAACATGCTATAAATATCATGAACACGTTTGGATTGGAAAATTCAGAGCTTCTATTTGATAACGACCTTGTTTATATGGGTTCCACCATGATTATTTTTTCCAAGACACGTACAAAAATTGGGTAGACTCTGAAATTTAATTTTTCCTGATTGGATTTTCGTTCGAGTCCTTTGAATTATTAGTATTTTGGTGATGTAGTCATGGACCCAAAGTCCCACTTGCGTGCGCCAAATGTGCGGTGAAGTACTAAACATGAACATTAGTAGTTTGTCCTCTAAGAATTATTATCTTGTCTTTATGTGATACCTTCTTTTAAGAAAAGGCTTCGACACTCTTCGTTTTTTTCCTTTTTCTCTTTTTCCCTTTTCTTTTTTGGGTTTGAATTGCAGGTAGAGCAGGTCTGATGATAAGCCCATTTCACTAACTAATATGTTTGCTTTTCTCTAGTAGAGAAAATGCTTTGGTAGGTAATGAAATATCTTCTCTTGTAGTTGACCATTAGATCGATACTTAGTCAGTTAGCATATCCAATTTATCATTAAATTCTTACTTACCACCAAATCAAACATCAACTCGATTTTAATTTGATTGAAATAATCATAGCCCACTTTTGCTGTACCTTGCAATACTACATCAGATGAAAATCAAAGAGTATTCATGGAAGCAAAAAGAATAGAAATTGACTGGAACATCTGAGAAATCCAGAAGGCAGTAGATTAGCTCAGTATTTATTTCGATGGTGAGATTAACCTTAGGACCTACATTAATCATGATTTTCCATAATTTGGGTACCATATTTGAATTAGTCCTATTAAGCAACTTGTTACGCCTTTAAGTAAATTGAGTGGAATTCAGAGGTATTCGCGCTGCTTGTCAATTGGTTGAAGTTGAACTGTCTCACAGAGACTATCCTCATTTTATGTACGTAAGACTAAAGACCCTGGAGCCTAGCGTAATTAAAGAAGCAAAGTCATGAAGATGAGGTTAGAACTTAGGAAGTCTATCCTTAGAAGCTGCGAAGAAGAAGAAGAAGAAGAATGTATCCAATGCATCGATCAGATACATCATCTTTCTCATAATGTATAGATCTCATATAGCCATGAAGCTCATGTTGTAAGAGGGGAAATGCATATATCTGATATGATATAATAATTATTAGCAGATAAGCAAAGTTTAACCAGCAGCTATATAAGGCTGACCACTATGAATAGACCAGCTGAAACCGTTTGGTATTTTTCATTGTTGTAGGGTAAATTCTTTGTTAATTAATCATTACTTTAGGTTAATTAATGCTGGTTTATCTAAAACTGTTGATATTATCATGGTTGTTATTGTTTTTGTATTCCATTTTGTGCTGCCCCGTTGGTTGGGTGCACCATATACTGTGACTTTTAATTAAGCAACTTCTCCCTTCTTTCTGCCTCTGCAACGTGGAATTAAGCCAATGTTTGAGTGCAAGACCTTACACATTTATATCCACTGATTGAACCCAATTGGTGGCGTCTAGTACTTTGATCTCCTTTGGCACGAATAGTATATATATGTTGCTTTTGAATTGTTGTCCATAATTCATAGTACACATTAGGAATTTGCATGCTTTCAATTCTCATGCAACTGAAACACAACCACCAATAGACTCGTGGAAGTGAAAGAAAAGAAAGCTTGGCAGAAGATATACTTCATCGTGCGGGCAAAAATATATATAGGTAATAATACATGTACAACAGAAACTTCTAATTAATGAACACCCTCAGGCTATGTGATTGAGTTTCATCCCAAGCTGTTAAGTCCCAACCATACTTTTTCAGGGTTCGTGTCCATAATCATAGAATAATTTGTGCACGGAATCCCAGTTTCCTTCCTCTGTGGCTACTAAATTATAAATTAGGTATACATCAAGGTTCGAGAAGACGAATCAAATTCTGGCTTTCTTTGGCCCCAAGATATCAAAAAATACGGTTCCTAGTTCTGACTTCCAAATTCCAATCCCTCCAATGTGGCAATGTCATTGCCACTGCTGCCCTTTTCAAAGAGAGAAGGCCTGTTACGCCACTAATTTTTATTGCTTGAGTTGCAGTAAAAAAGAGTTTCTTTTTATTGACCGAACACACTAAATCATTTTAGGGAAACAATCATTGTTTTTTTTTTAACAATTTTGAATCCCAGCAGCAGCGACATTTTTTTGTAAGAATAATGATGCTTATGTTGAAACTGGGAACGGTTCAACTCATTCAGACTCTCCGGTTCCTGCTCCTTTGCACCATTTTTTTCCACATAGTATCGCTATCTAGCTAGCAAAGATGCTATCTGTCAAAACCTGGTTCGTAGCAGTTAAATCATTTACTGTAGCTAATGGCTCTAGTGCAACTACCAAAAACATCACCACAAGTTATTCATTTGACAAATCACACAGTTAACCAAACATTTTAACTCACTGTCATTAATGTAGAGCTATTGTTGTTCCCATGCATTCATATTTCATGCCCCATATGCATGTCATGCCCCACCCACAGTACAAAAAGTGTTTATAATGAATACTCTTCTCTCACATATATAATTATAAATCTCACTAATTAAATTCATAATGTAACTCACAATTTTTACTAATTAAATTCATAATGTACCTCACAATTTATACGAGATAGGTAGTATATGATGATGCCGAAAAAATCACCAGTGAGCCACACTGTTCTCGCACACTCGAAACAGTACCTGCACAACACAAAAGCTGAAGACTTTAAAAGGAGTACCGGTATGGTACTGGCCAAATACCCTCCGAAGGTCAAGTTAGAACTTCTCACAACTCTGAAGTGCTAGAGCGGGGTCAATTATGCGTACCTTGATTTGTGAGGATATTGTGGCTTTTATAGTAGTAGAGGGTTGACCATCTCTTCCTTGAACTAGAAGTCCTTTCCTTATAGGAAACCTCATGAGTGTATATTACGGAATCCTTTCCTTGTAGGAGACTAACACTAAGCGTGGGATACAAAACGTTTCCTTATATACTCATGCGTGGTGATCAAGTCAAGGATACATTGGAGCCGTCAGTTTTAGGGTCGTCAGCTTTGCCTACTCCCTCGTTAGGGTCGTCAGCTTCGTCTACTCCCTCCTCGGGGTCTTCAGCTTCGGCTACTCCCTCTTTAGGGTCGTCAGCTTTGCCGACTCCCTCGTCGAGGTCGTCAGCTTCGCCTACTACCTCGTCAGGGTCGTCAGCTTCGCCTACTACCTCGTCAGGGTCGTCAGCTTCGCCTACTACCTCGTTAGGGTCATCAGCTTCACCTACTCCCTCGTCGGGGTCGTAAGCTTCGCCTACTACCTCGTCAGGGTCTTCAGCTTCGCCTACTACCTCGTCAGGGTCGTCAGCTTCGCCTACTCCCTTCAGCTTAGTAGTGTCAGTTTTCCATAAGTTAACCCCGTCTTCCTAAAGCTGTAGACGTCCTAAAGCTATTTGACTGTCATTTATGACAAGTGAGGCCGACGGGTCTATTTTGAACGTCGCTTCATAATACTATATTCATGAGTATTCACATTCACAATTTTACCCTTTATCAGCTGCCCCCCCACTCCATGATCTCGTCAGCTTAAACTGACAGGTTTATGGAGTTTAAGTCCTTTTCATTTGGACAATTCCAACTCGTCTCTTCAGTAGACTTGTTCATCTCGTTATCTTTTATGTTAAAACCGTCGTCTTGTAATATTAGTCATATCCTCTGGTGGACGAACTCGTCAGCTTTATGGGCTCGTCCGCTTTGGGGACTTGGCGCAATCGTCCATTTCGTGGGTATTACTAACTGACTCGTCCAATCTGTAGACTTAATGATAAACTCGTCCACTTTGTGGACTATAATTTTTCATTCTCTTAGGATGAGGTCGTCCACTTTGGACTTATCAATGTTGTCCACTTTGTGGATTTAATAAGGTCGTCCACTTTGTGGACTTAATAAGGTTGTCCAGCTTGTGGACTTAATAACACATGGTTGTCCACTTTGTGTCCATTTTATGGACTTCATAATTTTTTTTCATCCTCCTGTGATGAAATCGTTCATCTTGTGGACTTAATAAGTTTTTCCATTTTATGGACTTGCGAACATTTCATCCTCTTGAGATGAGGTCTTCCACTTGATGGACTGCATATTAGGGTCGTCTACTTTGTAGACTTGGATTCCTCCACTTTGTAGACTTGTTGAGGTGACTAAGTGTTGGTACCTCATCACCTTGTGAGTCGTCCACTTGGGGTCATGGACTAATTGAGGTGACTAAATTTTGGTGCTTCGTCACCTTTTTGGTTGTCTACTTGTAGGCGACTTAGTATGATGATCATCCACCCATAGTCGACTTCGGTTATGCGTCTACCCATAAGCGACTTAACGTAGTGACCGTTCACCCGTAAGCGACTTAACGTAGTGACCGTTCACCCGTAGGCAACTTTAGCCACGCGTCTACCCGTAGGTGACTTAACGTAGTGACCGTCCACCCATAGGCAACTTTGGCTATGCCTCTGCCCGTAGGTTACTTAGTGTAGTGACCGTCCACCCGTAGGCGACTTTGGCCATATTTGAATAAACTCCTCTTCTGCTTGCAGTCTTCAGCTTACTGTCTTCAGCTTACTATCTTCAGCTTACTCTTCAACTTACTGTCTTCAGCTTACTATCTTTAGCTTACTCTTCAGCTTACTATCTTTAGCTTACTGTGCCTAAGATGCAGGCGCCAAGTATGGGGTGGAGCTGTAGACTTTACAACAAGGTTGTCTCTCATGAGTGAAGCTGACAACCTTGTTATGTCCGTCGCCTTTTGTTTCGTCATGGGTTAATTACAAAATTACCCTTATCACGTGGAGCTCAAGTAAAGCCACATTAGAACCGTCAGGGTCTTGCATACCCCCTTCAGCTTATAGTCATCAGCTTTTCATTCCGTCCAGGTGTAGATGCCATCAGGTAGTAAGATGAAGTCGTCAGCTTAACGGCTTCATCTTGTGTGAAGTCGTCAGCTTAGAGACTGACAGTTTCATCTTGCGTGAAGTCTTCAGTATGTATCATAAAGCTGACGGGTCTTTGGAGATCAACAACTTCTTTTATTTTGCCATTTAAAAATTCCCCTTATCAGGTACCTTCTTGGTCCTCTTCCTGAGTGCCGTGCCCTACATTCTTTTGGCGCAACTGCTCTTCTAGATCGTTGTTTTGCTTAGTGAGGCGTTCCACGGCTGCAATGAGAGTCTGCACCTGTCTCTCAAGTGCAGTTGGGCGTGGTTCGTCTCCTTGAACGTTGTTGGTGGTCGCCATCGAGCGAGTAAGTACCATGCAACTCTTTGTCCGAGAAGCGATAGTATGGCTTACAAGTCGTAAAAAAAATTTCCCACAGACGGCGCCAACTGATGATGTAGAAAAAATCACCAGTGAGCCACACGGTTCTCGCACACTCGAAACAACACCTGCACAACACAAAAGCTGAAGACTTTAAGAGGAGTACCGGTGTGGTACCGGCCAAATACCCTCCGAATGTCAAGTTAGAACTTCTCACAACTCTGAAGTGCTAGAGCGGGGTCAATTATGCGTACCTTGATTTGTGAGGGTATTGGGGCTTTTATAGTAGTAGAGGGTTGACCATCTCTTCCTTGGACTAGAAGTCCTTTCCTTATAGGAAACCTCATGAGCGTATATTACGGAATCTTTTCCTTGTAGGAGACTAACACTAAGCGTGGGATACAAGACATTTCCTTATATACTCATGCGTGATGATCAAGTTAAGGATGCATTGGAGCCACTAGCTTTAGGGTCGTCAGCTTTGCCTACTCCCTCGTTAGGGTCGTCAGCTTCGCCTACTCCCTCGTTGGGGTCTTCAGCTTCGCCTACTCCCTCTTTAGGGTCGTCAGCTTTGCCTACTCCCTCGTCAGCTTTGCCTACTCCCTCATCAAGGTCGTCAGTTTCGCCTACTCCCTCGTCGGGGTCATCAGCTTCGCCTACTCCCTCGTCGGGGTTGTCAGCTTCGCCTACTACCTCGTTAGGGTCGTCAGCTTCGCCTACTCCCTCGTCGGGGTCGTCAGCTTCGCCCACTACCTCGTCAGGGTCTTCAGCTTCACCTACTACCTCGTCAGGGTCGTCAGCTTTGCCTACTCCCTTCAGGTTAGTAGTGTCAGCTTTCCATAAGTTAACCCCGTCTTCCTAAAGCTGTAGACGTCCTAAAGCTATTTGACTGCCATTTATGACAAGTGAGGCCGACGGGTCTATTTTGAACGTCGCTTCATGATACTATATTCATGAGTATTCACATTCACAATTTTACCCTTTATCTATTTACGGTATTTATTGAGTATTCTATTATTTTTCTTTATGACCCCACAATATATATATATATATATCCCTGTGAGTCTGTGACCGACAAAGGACTATATGAGTCTATATCTAGTGTGAACACCATGTACGTAAATGTCTAAAACTCTGCTTTTTATCAACCAATTGAGAAAGCTTTTCTAAGTTTACATTGACCAATTAATGACTTTCAGCTTTATAATTGCAGAGAATATGTGAGCATATTCCCTTAAACCTTGCCTCCCTATAATTTCCAAAACTCTTGCAAAAGCAAACACGGTAAAGTTTAAACATGGTTACTTTTTATCATCGTAGTAAAAAACTCCTGAAAGAAGCAGAGAGGGCCATAATGAGATAGTCATTCTGCAAGTCAGATCACAAAAAGTTCGACCAACTTGTTTATAGAATCTGGAAGAAACCACCACCATATGTGAAAGTTGAAACAAATGCTCAATCAGCCAGTACTTTACACAATAGTCCAGAAAGCAAAACTTTGAATTCATAATTTATTAGCACTCAAACAGTATTGTTAACGTGTATTATAGTGTTGTAGGTTTTAGGCTCAAACTAGATTACTTGTATAGCACACATTCTTATACTACACTCTGACTTGTACTGCACTCATATGCCTCCTATATAAAGGCACTCATGTATATTCGTTCACTGTGAAATACAATACAATTATTCAGTATTTCTAACATGGTATCAGAGCAGACACGGCGTGTGAGAGCACGTGAGGGCGCGTGACACTATAGGTGCGGCGCGTGGGAGCGCGTGAGGAGGAACCCAGCTGTGTAGTGGCGCGTGGGAGGCGCGTGGAGCGCGTGCGTTGCGACGCAGAACCTTTGAGCGGCGCGTGCAGTCTCTGATGGCTTCGAGGCTTCCACAAGTGTGTAGATCGGTGCAAGACGATCTCTGTGGTACCTTCACAAACGTAATCGGAGTAATATTGTGGCGGTGATGCAACAGGCAGTGGTCTTTGTAGCGTGAAACTCCTTAACAACGGCGGCTGTAGGTCCACAACCCAAAGACGACGGCTGGAAGACGTCGGAGGTTCAACGGTGAGAGGTTGCGGCGGCTGCTGTGATGGCGGAAGCGATGTTGAGAATGGAGTCACACCAATAAAGACAAGACTGCTAAGAAAATGTCAGAGCAGTGTTGCACCGATCTACACACTCGTGGAAGCCTCGAAGCCATCGGAGACTGCACGCGCCCCCATGCGCCGCTCAAAGGTTCTGCGTGTTTCGTTCTTCTTCAGCCACATGAGCATAACAAACTTGAGCCTCGATCAAGGCTTTGTTGTTTTCTTGGCTATGGCGAAACTCAAAAGGGGTATCGGTGTTATGATCCTGTCTCCCATCGTCTTCGTATCTCCCGCAATGTTGTCTTTTGGGAACATCGCTCCTTTGTCGAGCTTTCTCACTTTAGTGCCTCCCTATCTTCCTCCTCTGTGTTAGATCTTTTTCCAAATGAGGCACATATTCCTTCTGTAGTTGCTCCTGATTCTCCTATAGACTTCTCTATCCAACCACCAGATACCTTTGATCCCTTTCCTAGTTCACCCTTTAATGAACAGATGGAAGATGCACAGGTTGAAGACGAGCTACCCAACCCTGAGCTTGGGTCCCCTGCTCCTGCTCCGCCTGAAGATCTTGCACAAGACATTCCACCTCGTCACTCAACTCGGGTAAGATCCATTCCTACACATTTACTTGATTATCATTGTTACACTGCCCTTGCTATACTGCACGAGCCTCAAACCTATCGAGAGGCTTCCACTGACCCTTTATGGTAGATTGCAATGAAAGAGGAACTTGATGCATTATCTAAAAACCATACTTGGGATTTGGTGACTCTCCCCCCTGGGAAATCTGTGGTTGGTTGTAAGTGGATCTACAAGATTAAGACTCGCTCTGATGGGTCCATTGAGCGCTACAAAGCTCGTCTTGTTGCAAAAGGTTTTACACAGGAGTATGAGATTGATTATGAAAAGACCTTTGCTCTGTTTGCTTGTATCTCATCTGTTCGTGCCCTCTTAGCTGTTGCTGCTGCTAGTAAATGGGACCTTTTTCAAATGGATGTCAAAAATGCATTCCTTAATGGGGATTTAAGTAAAGAAGTTTATATGCAACCTCCTCCTGGTCTTTCTGTTGAATCAAACAAGGTTTGTCACCTTCGACGTGCACTATATGGCCTTAAACAAGCTCCACGAGCTTGGTTTGCCAAATTCAGCTCTACCATCTCTCGCTTGGGTTACATGGCCAGTCATTATGATTCTGCCTTATTTATTTGTCGCACTAACAAAGGCACTATTTTACTTCTCCTGTATGTGGATGATATGATCATCACTGGTGATGACCTTAGTGGCATTCAAGAACTCAAGGATTTTCTCAGTCAGCAGTTTGAGATGAAAGATCTTAGACATCTCAGCTACTTCTTGGGTCTTGAAATCACTCGTTCTACAGATGGACTTTATATTACTCAAGCCAAGTATGCCTCTGAACTCTTGTCTCGAACTGGACTCACTGATAGCAAGACTGTTGACACTCCAGTTGAGCTTAATGCGCATCTGACTCCCTCAGGAGGGAAACCATTGTCTAATCCATCTCTTTACAGACGTTTGGTTGGCAGCCTAGTTTATCTCACTGTCACTCGTCTAGACATTTCCTATGCTGTTCACCGGGTGAGCCAGTATCTATCTGCTCCATGATCGACTCACTATGCTACTGTTCTGCGCATTCTTCGATATCTAAAGGGCACTCTCTTCCATGGTCTTTTCTACTCTGCTCAATCTCCTTTTATTCTCCGTGCATTTTTTGATGCTGATTGGGCAGGAGATCCCACTGATCGCAGGTCCACCACTGGTTATTGCTTTCTTCTTGGTTCTTCTCTGATTTCTTGGCGAAGTAAGAAACAAACTCATGTGGCCCGCTCCAGTATTGAAGCAGAATATCGTGCCCTTGCTGATACCACATCTGAGCTCATTTGGTACGATGGCTTCTCAAAGACTTAGGTGTGTCTACATCCTCTGCTACTCCTCTTTATTGTGACAACCAGAGTGTCATTCATATTACTCACAATAATGTCTTCCATGAACGGACTAAACACATCGAGATCGATTGTCATTTTATCCGTTATTATCTTGTCCATGGTGCTCTCAAGCTGATCTCAGTCTCCTCTAAAGATCAACTTACAGACATCTTCACCAAGTCACATCCTAAGGCACGTCTTTGTACTTTGGTTGACAACCTCAAGTTGGTCTCACATTCACCTTGAGTTTGAGGGGGCTGTTAACGTGTATTATAGTGTTGTGGGCTTTAGGCCCAAACTAGATTACTTGTATAGTATACATTCTTGTACTACACTTTGACTTGTACTGCACTCATATGCCTCCTATATAAAGACACTCATGTATATTCGTTCACTATAAAATACAATGCAATTATTCAGTATTTCTAACAAGTATAATGAAGCATTAAGCAACAATAAGTTACTTTTGAACTATAGGAAACTATTTACCACATGTATTAAATGATGGTGATGAGGAAAAAGACACCCCGAGGTTGCAAAAACTAAAGTTTGACAAAACTGGTAGTAACAAATTTTTAATGAGACTAGAATATATTATAGAATGCTTAAAGTAAACAACTAGAGTTAATTCTTCCAACGTGTAATTGAAACTTGATGCATATATTTGACTAATCTACCACGCTATCTAACATTCTAGCAAAGGTTAGCGTAATGGAAAGACAGATACGATAATGACATGTTTCATTTTCAACATCACAATTCACAATTCCTTCCCCCTTTGAAATAAAACATTGTTTATAACTATTCGATCTTGTCTTTATATGAAAGAGAGACTTCATGATATCATGATCACATGATGACATTAGAATTTAAAGATGCTAAACTAAACATGCACAAGTTAAATTATTTTGCATGTATTATACTTTGTATGTCATGACTTAAAAGACTTTCAATCAAGCTTTTCAATACCAGAAAAGTAGAAAACTTGAACCATTTAAAAATATAAGAACCATAAAAAGGTGGTGTGGTGGCGTTATCCTGGTTTGACACAACAACCTGGCCTCCGGTTTCCCTTCATCAAAAGGTTCTAGAAAGGAGGGTCCAGAAAGCAAGTATAGGTGATGATAGCAAAACTATATTATAATATATATTCTATTAGCAAATAAACCCCAGTAAGCCAACCAAGAATAAGCCTGAGAATCAAACCCTGATTTACGAAAATCATGAATGATTTTACAGAGTGAAATACCATGATGTATAGTTTTACCTAAACTATACATCATTCATAAAATACAAAAATGATGTATAGTTTTACCAGCTAGCATACATTAGAAAACAAAAACAAAAAAATACTAAAAAAAAATGACATTAAACTTCAATTCATATATACCTCCTATATATAAAACAACTCAATCAGGCGCACACACACACACATATATATATATATATATTGATAATCAGGCACATATAAAATTATCAAAAAAAAAAAAAATTATATGTGCCTGATTGAGTTGTTTTATTCCGTCTCCCTGGCATGGGGTCTCTGTAATGATCAATAATTGTCTCTTTCTCTTATGTTTTATTTTATACTGCATTATTCATCTCTGAAAGATACGTGACCTACCAAACACTATTATCTCGCAATTGACTATATAACAACTAACAAGGCAGCTCTTTCATTGGTCGTATATTCTCTCATCTCTTTGGTGTTATGTAGCCGTCCCAAAATCGTTCTACATGGCTTTTGCTTGTGCTTGTCTCGTGCATGGTTTCAACTGAGGAGGACTTCCAACTTATAATCAGTACGTGTACAGATTGCCCGCGCACGGAAGAGGTGTCCCATTGGTTGTTGGGTCCTGACCGGCTTGATTTGTTCACACTCGACTTCACACCCATCATACATGCATGCGGTTGGTAAAACCTTGAGCAAAACTTTGAGGATTAAGGTTCAACGTCATTTTCGAAGAGGACAATTCCTTCTTGGGGTCTGAGACTAAGTTTCCTCCCACAAAAATGTACCACTACTATTTCACTACCGCATAAATATAACCAGGGTAGAGTTGGAACTAAGAGCCCCCTGTCCCCCAAAAATCTTAAAAGGGTTCCAAGACCCCTCTATTACATAAACAAAAAGTCTTCAAAACTAAACAAAAATGATTTAGAACTTGGAGAATGAGCATTGATTTTTTTTTTAAACGCTAAAATGCAAATTGCATCATTTAAGTTTAATTGAAATTCATTTTAGAGATTTATCTTTACTTTCATTCAATTGAGTCCTCTAAATTTAAAATTTATTTAATTTAGGTCTTTCTTCCAATTCCATTAAAAAATTGTCCTTAAGTATGCAATTAACTAATAAAAAAATAATTGAAAAATAATTCTTACATAAAAATTCTATTAAATATTTTTATTAGTTTTATAGATTTTTTTTTTTTTTTCATGTGAGAAAAATATTTTTTTAATGAAATTAGATGGAATGTTTAAACTGAATAAATTCAAAATTTAGAAAACTTGATTTAACGAAAATAAAGTTATAGAACTAGAATAAATTGTAGTCAAACATAAATGGTGTAAATGCAATTTGCATTTTATGCAAGAAAAAATATATTTGGGTTTTGTCCTCTTTTCCCCACATTCAAAACTAATATATATATATATATGAGGGGTCATTCTATAGTACCCTTATGTTTTTTAGTGGGTACGGTACCCACCGAAATCTTGACCATCAAAATTAATGGTTTTTAATCTTGACCATTTATTCAATTTTAGTGAGATACCAGTTACCGGTAAGACAAGTTAGCATATAAAATCAAAATAATAGAACCAGATCTTATCAGTTCTCTCTCGCGTCCTCCCAAACTCAATTGATCTTCTCAAAAAATAATCTCAGGTGCGAAAAAGTGCTTGCTTGATTCGTTCGTTCATTCTGAGAAAATTGCTTTTGCTTCTTCTCTCTTGCGTGCTCTTCGTACGTCAATCTCCTTTCCGCAGTCCATTAATTTACTCACTAGTGAAGGTAAGGATAAAAAGAAAAAAAACCTAATCTCACTCACCTCTGTTTTGTTTCCCCTTTTTCTTCGTTAGTTTTTCTGCGAATCTGTTTGAAAAAATATATACTTTTTATTTCAATTGGTTGTTGATTGCATATCAATGCCCTTTCTATTTGTCGAATATGGGTATTGGGTGCGGGGTGGAACTTGCTTAGGGTTCAACATTGAGTAGGTTTTTTTTTTTTTTTTTTTTGAACTCAACATTGAGTAGTTCTAAGTGGACTGGACCTTGTGAAAAAATCAATTGCTTTGTTTTGGTGGGTTCATTTTGAAACCATTCTAACTGGACTGAACAGAAAAATCTATAGTCATACCATTCAATTACTTTGTTTTGGTTGATTAAATTTTGAAACAATCCTAACTGGTCTGAACTAGATACCTTGATAAAATTCTACCCCATTTATCAGTTATTACTAAGAACCTACCCTCCTAATCCATGGGTGTAACCAGAGACAAATCCTTT
The DNA here is from genome assembly GCA_019022515.1 of Quercus aquifolioides. Lineage (NCBI taxonomy): Eukaryota > Viridiplantae > Streptophyta > Magnoliopsida > Fagales > Fagaceae > Quercus > Quercus aquifolioides. Next base: position 88,897,856 of record CM032327.1, read on the forward strand.
ATGAATGAATTTATTAAATATGTTAAATTCTTTGCTTATTCTGTGTATTGCTATTGCTTCTGTAAATGAGTCCAAACACTTATAACATGTTCTTTTAAAAGTAATTGCTAATTTTAATAACTCTGGTTATCAATATGAATAATTTCCTATTTGTTTTCTTTTCAGTGTCATCTTTTGCTAGGATTGATTTCTCAGATTATTAAGGTCAAAATTATACACTTAAGTTATCTTTTCCAAATGATGAAGTCTAAATTTGTGATGTTTTATGGATATAAAAGTGAACTATGGCTATCTAGTGAAAACCTATAAGGCTATGGATCAATTGGGTTTGTATTTATAAATCATCTGTAACTGGGGAATCAATTATGCAATTTAGTGCTAAATAGAACCCTATGCTGTAATTGCTTTTGGAAATGCATAGAAAATACTTGTGAAATTATATGGTATAAATTTTGAAGTGATGTTAAACTATTTATATGCATGTTGTGCAGTCGTAAGGGTGATTTGTCAGATTGAAAAATGCACCATGCCTCTATTGGACCCATGGAACGACAAGTCAAGGAGCTCTTCCATTGGATTGTGCCCCACCAAACCCAAACTATCACAATCCCACCTACACCATATCTGATTAATAATTGTTTTCAATTCCAATGTTAAATCAAAACATTGTTGCTATTGTATTGCCATAACATTGTTTTTGCATTTTATTGTTGCTATTGTATAATCGAATCACCTAGCAAGATGTTGCATCTCTATGTTTTTTATTAATTTTGGAAGTTAAAAAATGTATTTTAGTCATTTTTTAAAATTTAAGGTTTTATGAGTATTTCTGTTATTTTGAGGTTTAAGGGATAGTTTGATAATTTTTCAGTCATTTTATATGTTAACGAGGGAATTTTGGTCATATTCAAGGCCTTGTGGTATTTTTTTTTTTTTCATTTCATAGATTTTAGGACTATTTTTGAACATCTGTAATTTCCATGGTATTTTTGTAAATTTTAAGATTTGTGCTTATTTTGGGACGATTCATTGTTAAAATTTTAATTATTACTAAAAAAAACCAAATATTAGAATGTTTGGTTCTTAGTTTCTTTATATTTAGTTCCCAAAGAATTGCATCATATATAAAGTGTTTTTGGCAAGCATGTAAGCACATATTGAAAGTTTATGAGTGATTTCATCAAAGCCCATTGCACTCAAAAGTTGTGCGAGATCGTGAATCATTTTCTTTATCATCTTTATTTAATTTCTCGTGTTTGTTTAAGGACATTTTTTTTTGAAATAGAATGATGAAACATATTTTGAACCATTTGCCCTTTAAGCTCATTATAGAAAAATAAATAATCCATACAAATTAGTCTCTGACTCTCTCTACGCTTCTGTCTCTTTGGTCTCTATGCTTCTTCTCTCTGTAAGCTTCTTCTCTGTCTACTTCTTCTCTTCCAAAGCCACGACTACTAAACAAAACCCTAAGCAAGACCCATAAAAGAAGAAACAAAGTATTTCAATTCTGGTTGCTCTCAGCTCTGGCGATGGAGAGGTTTTTATGCCGAGTACTTCAGTTTTCCTCTTTAGTCAAATGTGATGTTGGTACTGCTTAATATGATAATGAAACCGTCAAATGTGAGAAAAAAGATAAGGGAGCCATCAAATGTGGTAAAAGTATAGTCATATGTGTTGTTGATACTACCTAATATGACGATGGAATTGTCAAATGTAAGAAAAAAAAAATAAGGATGCCACCGAATGTGAAAAAGAATAAGGGTATTTTGGTCATTTTTTATGTTTCAAGGTATTTTCGGTCATTTTTTAGATTTCAGGGTCATTTGGGTCATTTTTTTTAATGTTTTAAGGGTATTTTGATCATTTTTTAGGTTCTAAGGTTATTCCAATCTTTTTAGAGGGTTTTGAGGGTATTGCGGTCATTTTTTAGGTTTCAAGTGCATTACGGTAATATTATGTTACATTACACCGTAATATTACGTTATTTTAATCTCAATACAACAATACAATATTTCATTGATTATGAAGGTGATGAGATTTAGATAATGTGATATATTTTGTAATTTTAAATTTGGTAATATTAGAAAAAAAAAATACACCAAAACCTCAATATTAAATCATCGTAATGTGAATCACATCAAGGACACATCATAGCAAATCAAATGCCCCCTAAGGATATTTCAGTGCTATTAGGGCTCTCTCAGACTTAGCTAGTGGAGGCTCTGCTGACTCAAATGAGGCTCACACTTATCATTGGTATGTAGCCTTAAGTTTAAGTCCACAAAAATAGAGTCAGATGCGATGTCAAAAATAGAGAAAAACTACAGAGAATGCTACAAATAAAGCTGCCACTGCTGCTAGAGTTGCTTTTGTCAAAAAATTTTAAGATACAGATGGATGGGAAATTTTTCAATACAAATAACTAAGAGATTGGCTTTGTTTGATTTTTTTTAATTTTACTAATTTTCTTATTTTAATGATGTCAACCTAGTGAGCAAAACCTCATTAGAGGGTGAGAGAGGGAGAAAGAGATTGTGTTTAAGGTTTTGTCAAAGACACTGTAACTTGTATATACATTATTTACATAAATGGAAGATGAATTTTGAAAGATTAAAATCTTTCTACCTTTTTTATTTTCCCAACATTTTCAATCTTCCCTAAACTTAGTGATTTCTTGTGGGGTACGTGATGCATGTAAGTCTATTATTATGTATTCACACTAAAATAATGAATCGTAGGTATGATGCCAACTTGTCTAGCATACGATTAAGGACAACAACTCTAAAGCCTTATCTAAAATTTTGGGGCCTTAAGTTGCCTCTTTGGGTTGGATTGAATAGTGACAGGTGAATAGTAACAGATAAATAGTGAAAAAGTGAGTCTTTCTTTCTTTTTGCCTCCCAATTTTGGGGAATCATGGAGGGAATATGTAGTGTTCAGAAGCATCCAACTCAAAGGTCTAGGCCATCATTTCAAGGGTCTAGGCCACATCATCATTGTTCTTAAAGGAAGCCAAATATGCACCATAATATATATATATATATATATATATATATACTGGTAATTTTTAGGTTTCAGGGAGTATTTTGGTCATTTTTTGGGTTTCAAGGGTATTTTAGTCATTTTTGGGTTTCAAGGGTATTTTGGTCATTTTCTGGGTTTCAGGGGTATTTTGGTCGTTCAAGTTACACCTAGTGTAATTCTAAATAATTATACATTTTTTAGACTATTGGATTTAAGTAGATCCAATAGTAAAAAAGAGACCCTCATTAATGCTAATATTCTAATTGATCTCATTTATTATATCTTATTTAATACATTCCATACTTATTTTTAAACCCAATACTTATTTCTAAACCCCAAAAAAATTTATACATCTTTTTTTCATATAAGATTGGCGTGGAATGTAAAGATGCTGTGATTTCTTTGAAATTACATGTGGATGAGAGCAATTATGCTGAGAAATTAGGTCTGAAGAAGTGGATGGATGAAAATGACACCCACTCATTATTTGATTTACAATTGAAAATAGTGATTTACCATTGAAAATGCTGAACATCACAGGCATCTTTGTCATAGCAAACAAAGGCAATTTTTTAAGGTAGAATGGAAACAGTTTTTCTTCTTTAATTGAAACACATCCAAACATCTTTGTCATAGAAAAACTAGCAGTTTCATAGGCAACAAAGTTATGGCTAATCCTTAAGCTCAAAGATCTCTTAGTATAAGGAGAGGACTCAACCAAAGACGTTGAGTTCAAATTCACAGAATCATTAACCGGTGTCTTTATCACAAAATACTTAATCCCAGAGACAAGGTCAGTCATATTATACTGCTTTGCTATACTGTCAATGGGATCCAAGAGTTTCGTAACACTTAGTAGTGTACCTATCCACCATTCCAGCCACATCATTCTCATCCATCCACTTCCTCAGGCCTAATTTCTCAGCATAATTGCTTTCCTCCACGTGTGATTTCAAAGAAATCACAGCATCTTTACATTCCATGCCAATCTTATAAGAAAAAAATATGTCACCCGCTAAAAACTGAACAACCATACCAACAATCAAAGAGAAATACATGCAAAAGAGAAAGAGAGAGACGTGTAGTGGAGAGAGAGAGAGTCAGACCTATAAATTTTTTTAGATTTAGAAATAAGTATGGAATGTATTAAATAAGAGATAATAAATGAGATCAATTAGAATATTAGCATTAATGAGAGTCTCTTTTTTACCGTTGGATCTACTTAAATCCAATGGTTTAAAAAATGTGTAATTATTTAGAGTTACATCAGGTGTAACTCTCTCTCTCTCTCTCTCTCTCTCTCTCTCTCTCTCTCTCTCTCTCTCTCTCTCTCTATATATATATATATATATATATATAGACACACACACACGCACATAATGTGCACATAACCATTTTATTATTTAAAAATATATATCATTTTAAAAAATAATACATGCGAATTGTGGGGAAGGCAAAGAGTACTAGCCTTATTGGGCTAAGTCCAAGGAGAATGCGATTGGAAATGAACTGGTTAATGTGTAATGCAATGGCAATTTAATGGAAAGAATAGGTTAATGTGATTGGTGACGAAATGTTTTGTCACTAACAGGTGGAACTCTGAGTATACACAAAAATTGGTGACGAAATAATTCGTCACTAAATCCATTAAAATTGGAAATTTTAAAATAAAATTAGTGACGAAATATTTCATCACAAAATATGATGAAATAAAAAGAATTAAAAATTAAAAATAATTGGTAACGAATATATTTTGTCTTTAAACATAATGTTTAGTGAGGGAAATATTAGGTGATGAAAAAATTTTCATCGCCTATAATTTTTTTTATTAAAAAAAACTAAAACAATTTAGTGACGAAAATTTTCGTCACCACGACCTTCTGTGACCGAGATTATGCGACGAATTATGTTTCGTCACCATAAGTTATAGGTGATGAAATAAGGGTATTTAGTGATGAAAAGTGTTCGTCACCATAGGTCTTGTTTGTTGTAGTGAAATGTGATGAAGACCTCAAAAACTGAAGTGTGAGGACCAAGGGAGGCTACAATGACAAGCATGGATAAGGGAGAAGGGAAGCTTCCTAGGAAAGTATCCATCACCTCTGGATTGAATGCACTGCAATAACCATGCCAGCTACATTAATGGCTGAATGACACCTAAACAATGTCAATACAACATGTATCTTATTCAGCACATCCTCCAAAGGAATGATGGGACAAGTATCTTGGTTGAGATCAACTACCCTCCAAGTGGAGGGTTAAGATGGAAGCTAGATCACTATAAAATGGAGAAGAATCCCAATGAACCAGGATCGACACCTAGAAATTAGGGAGATAATTACACTCAAACTTGTAACACCCCCAGTGTAAAAGGGCTCCTCAGCCATTTTGAGGAACGATGAATGCATTCTTTTGTCCTTGTTTAACCTATTTCAACTTAGTCTTTTTGTCTTGACACATTTCTTTGCTCCACTCATCAGTTAGGAAGCCCAAGTGTTGGTTTGCATACTCATCTCTACAAATTATTATAGTGGGCCCTGATCTAAACCCAATCATCTATTGGGCTCCAAATTTTTACTCCACACACAAATATAACACATGGCCATTTTTATCAATTAAAGTTAACTAAATTTAGATTTTTTTTTTTTTTTATTGTAGAAAAACTAAAGTTAGATAAAGATATTAATTTAAACACTTCTTAAATCTCAAGAGTCAATAATACAAAATTAATAGCACAAGAGTTAGTTTACAATTGTTCCAAACTCAATGGTCTTTTTGCGTTTTGCCGCGGGGGGGGGGGGGGGGGGAAATATATATATATATATATATTAAATCCGGCTTAAATTGCTAAAAGATACCAATTCGGCTTTACTCACCACTAGACCAAACTTGGGCTAGGCATGTGCGGTCGTACCGTGCCCAATTTCTTTAATACACTAATTGGGCCTTGAGCTTATCTTCCTAGACAGAGCGGGCTACTTGAGAAAAATATTACCCAAGCCCACAAAAATTGATGGAACGGGCTATACGGGCAGCCAATTTCCCAAGCCCAGATTACACCAAATTACAGAATCAAGTTCTGGTTACTTTGAAAGTTGAAACACGATGGGTGACCGTTCGGGCCGCTCGGGTAAGGGTTGCAGCACTGGCCCAACTGAGAAAAGATGGAAATTTCTTGACAAAGTTCAACATCCATGAATAAACAAGTAGATTTAATTTTCTCATAAAAAAAAAAAGTAGATTTAATTTTTTATTAAAGAAACAAATAGATTTAATAAGTTTTTAAAGTTTTGAAAAAAGAAAAATTAGAACATATAACGTTCTACAGTTTTGAGTCTTTTGACATTCAAAATTTTGAGTTCTTGAACCCGAATTATATATATATATATATATAAAATCCAATGACCCTAAACAAAAATAATAATAATACTAGTAATGAAAAGAGAACATTAGCTAACTAAATTAGTCGCACTGAAAAAGAGAAACTCATAGGTATTCCCTTTTAAAAAAAAAAGTTTCATTAACAAAACCAATTTGCCATTTTTTGTCCTATTAATAGTTCCAACTTCCAATTGTTGAGTAGTATAGCCCAAAAAAAAAAAAAAAAGACAAATTAATTCTCATACCCTATTCTGTAAAAAATATGTCAAGTCAAACTGTAAGGTATAAGAACCCCATCTGATTGTATCCTTACCGCGGTGCCTGGCGCGGTGCGGTTTTGCCCCTCGTCCCCGAGTGCAAGACCAAGCAAGGGCTAGACCTTGGACTTGTAATCCCACATCGGTTAGAGAGAGCGCCCCACTACCCTTTATAATGCTTCAGGAGCTCGGGGACGAGGGGCAAAACCGCACCGCGCCAGGCACCGCGGTAAGGATACAATCAGATGGGGTTCTTATACCTTACAAAAAGCGCTTTTTGGGGTTAGGATGAGCCTTAGCTTGCCTCCGCCCCATCTAATTGTTGTCCGTCCGCGGTGCCAGGCGCGATGCGGTTTTTGCCCTCGCCCCGAGTGCAAGACCAAGCAAGGGCTAGACCTTGGACTTGTAATCCCACATCGGTTAGAAGAGCGCTTCCACTAGCCCTTATATGCTTCTGGAGCTTAGGCTAGTGTACCACTACTCACTGTGAGTAGTGGTACACTACCCAAGCTCCTGAAGCATTATAAAGGGTAGTGGGGCGCTCTCTCTAACCGATGTGGGATTACAAGTCCAAGGTCTAACCCTTACTTGGTCTTGCACTCGGGGACGAGGGGCAAAACCGCACCGCGCCAGGCACCGCGGTAAGGATACAATCAGATGGGGTTCTTATACCTTACACAAACCATACACGGACACTAGAAAATCTTTAAACATGTAGTTTTTTTTTCTTTACACATATTTAATGTTTCTTAAACGTGTTATCATACTGAAGAGATTTAGGATTTTGAAAATTATTAGTTGGAGAGGGAGAAGCAACATGGATGGAAGAAATTGTTTTTTCATAATTATAAAAAATTTGGGAAATTTTAAATTGGTAATTTTATATGCCTAACTCTATTATCTGCCCTTTCTAAATATGTAAATTTGAAGGTGTGAGGTCAGAGAATCTAGTAACCCCGGCCCACTTCGTACCAAGCCTAAGGCCCATGCCGAGGATGAAGAAACGCCCGAGGACGGAGTGTGAAAGTCCAAATTGCCCAAGAGCCTTGCCGAGGATGACCATGTCCTCGGCCAACCGAGACCATGGGAGGAGGAAGTAAGGGCCCACCAAAAGCAGCCTTCCCGAGCATCTAAAGAGAAGGAACAAGTACAACGTGCCAACCGTGGAAGCATGGTGGAGGAGCAAGTCCATGATGAACTGTCACCTCCACATTAAATGCCCACAACTAACGTTCTGGCCGCATTAATGAGGTAATGACCCCTGAACAGTGCAGCATTGGCTGCCGTAGTCCACATAAAGAATGGGAAGGCGGCTGCTAGGACAAGCACTCAAGTAGTGACATGCCTGATCGACAAATGGAGGGCTAAGATCGACTGAAAGGGGATATATAATGTAAGGAATCCCTCTTGAAAGGAGGACGAAAAAACAGAAGGGAATCACAAGTATAGAACATTGCAGCAACCTGTAACAACAAAAAACCTTTGTAACCAACCTCTAAAAGAATAATAAGAACCTCAAGCTCCCAAGAGGAGTGCCGAGGAGCATCATTGCACATTTGAATCCACGTCCATGCTATTCAATCCACATGCAACCATGTTTGGCCGTTGCATCCCTCACTAGGGCCTAGTTCTTGAACCCACTCTCTACAAATTCATTGTATTGTGCTAACCGGGCTTGAGTCCACTCACTCAACAATAGAAGTGCTCAAACCCAGTCCCTATAATTGGCGCCGTCTGTGGGAAGAACTTGTGTGTTAGTAAGGGCAACGATCAAGCATGGTAGGATCAGGCCCTCATCAAGCAGGCTCCCATCAGCCTGAACTGGTTAAGTCCCAGCACCAGGGTAACTTCGCCAACCCTGAGCGCGATCGAAATGAAGAGAATGGAAGATTTCGAGAGGGAAGTATGCACACCACTCAAACCAGGAGAAGCTACTCGCGCGGGGACAGCCATATGCCCCATAGATAAAACAACAACCGGGCCGTACAACCAAAAGAGGTTAGAAGCCGCGTGACCTAGGGGCAGAACGATGAGCAGGCCATGCAGCAAGAGATAGACGATCTGAAGAGGAGGCTGCGCCATACACAACGAAGGCGACCTCAACCTAGCCCCGACCTGCCCTCTAACGATAAAAGCGACAATGACTATAGGCAAAGATCAAGAACTCCTCCAAGCGAGACCTTCTCTCATGAAGAGGAGCACTACCAGAAGCACAAGCGTAAAAGCCCATCCCCTAGGGGCTTGGGATACGATGCCATGAGCAGGGCACTGGACCAACTGTCCAAATCGCCCTTCACACGCCATATAGAAGGGGCTGCACTTCCTCGGCGGTTCCAGCAGCCAACCTTCTCCATTTATAACGGCAAAACGGACCCTGTGGAGCATGTGAGCCAGTTCAACCAGAGGATGGCTGTTCATTCTAAGAACGAGGCGTTGATGTGCAAGGTCTTCCCTTCTAGCTTGGGTCCAGTGGCGATAAGGTGGTTCAATGGCTTGAAGACGAATTCCATAAATTCGTACAGACAGCTGACCCAGGCCTTTGGCTCCAGCTTCGTTACAAATAGCATAGCCTCTCGGCCCTTGAGCGCGCTACTGTCTCTGTCCATGCATGATAGAGAGACTTTAAAGACCTTCTCAGGCCGATATTGGGAGGTGTACAATGAAGTGGAGGGCAATTTTGAAAATGTCGCCATCAGCACCTTCAAAAATGGTCTCCCAACTGGACATGGCCTAAGGAAGTCCCTGACAGGCAAGCTTGCCACCAGTGTGCGCCAACTGATGGATCGGATCGACAAGTACAAACGAGTGGAGGAAGACCAGCTGCAGGACAGAGGAAAGGAGAAGGCTATCCCTCAAGAGAGGAGGGATTTCAGGTCGGACCGATACAACAACACTCGCCCGAGGAGGGACCTCGTGGGGCAATCTGGAGCAGCCGACACACAGACTGTCCATGCCGTATTCCGAGAGCCAGTACATAGGGTGTTGGAGAAAATCGAGAATGAGCCATACTTTAGGTGGCCAAATAAGATGGTGAAGGAATCCACGAAGCGCAATCAGAACCTTTATTGCCAATACCATAGGGACCACGGACATACCACAGAGAACTGTAGGAATCTCCGAAGCTATCTAGACCAGCTGGTCCGAGAAGGAAAGCTGAAGCACCTTCTGCATCACCCTCGTGACCATCAAGGCCGGACCCATCAGGAGCCCCAAAGAGATAACGCCCTAAGGGCGCCCGCAGGGACGATCAATGTAATCTTGGCCGCACCAGGAAGAATAGGCACGCGCCCTTCATGAGTGTTGCCTGTAGCCCAGCTGCCTGCCGAGGAGTCCCAGCTAGAGCCGAAAAGGGCCAGAAGGAATTTTCACCCGACTTTGAGTTTCTCGGAGGAAGACAAGATCGGGACCACCCAACCCCATGATGATGCTCTGGTGATCACTCTTAGAATCGGGGACTACGATGTGAAAAGAGTGATGGTGGATGGTGGCAGCGCGGCCGAGGTCATGTACCCAGACCTCTATAAGGGGCTGGGGTTGAAGCCGGAGGACTTAACGCCCTATAGCTCTCCCTTAATGAGCTTCGATGGGAAGCTCGTTATCCCAAAGGGCATGATCAGGCTACCCATCCAGACCGGCCCAGAAATGGTGGAGGTGAACTTTATAGTAGTGGACACCTACTCCCCCTACACAGCCATCGTAGGAAGGCCCTGGCTCCACACCTTGGGGGGTGTTGCCTCCTCCTTGCACCAGAAGGTGAAATTCCCGTCAGGGGATCAGGTCCTTGAGATCCGTGGTTGCCAGCCCACGGCGAGGCAGTGCATGGTGCCCGCCATATCACATCAGCTCGACGCACAGTCCTCGGCCACGGCTGAAGAGAGCTTATAGCAATTAAAACCCCCGGCGGCACCTCCTGATGCAACCGCCGAGGAAGCAAAATGTGAGGATCTGGAGAAAGTGGTAATTGGCGACAACTCGGAGAAGTTCTTTCGGGTCGGGGCTCGGCTGCCTCCCAAGGAGCAGGAGGAGCTAATTGAGTTCCTCAAAAGCAATATTGACGTGTTTGCATGGGATGCCTGTGATGCCCCAAGGATTGATCCGTCCTTCATCTGTCACCATCTCAACGTCAATCTGTCCATAATTCCCAAGAAACAGCCACCCCGGCACCCATCGAGAGAACACGCTGACGCGATTAGAGAAGAGGTGAATAAGCTTAAGCGTGCAGGGGCTATCAAAGAGGTTTTTTACCCCGAATGGTTAGCCAATACTGTGGTGGTCAAGAAGAAAAGCGAAAAGTGGAGAGTCTGTGTGGACTTCACAGACCTGAATAGGGCATGTCCAAAAGACCTGTTCCCCATGCCTCAGATAGACCAGCTGGTGGATGCAACCACGGGCCATCCTCGGATGAGCTTCCTAGACACCTTTCAAGACTATCATCAAATACCACTAGCGTCAGAAGATTAGGAGAAGACAGCCTTTATGACGCCCGTTGGGAACTACCACTACAAGGTAATGTCGTTCGGTCTGAAGAACGCAGGGTCCACCTATTAAAGGATGATGACGAGAATGTTCGAGCCGATGCTGGGCAAGAGCATCGAGGTCTACGTTGATGATATGGTGGTAAAGAGTAAAATGGTGTCCGAACATTTAGGAGACCTCGGCCGCACCTTTGACGTCTTGAGGAAGCACAAGCTGCGCCTAAATGCTTCCAAGTGCTCGTTTGGCGTGGGATCTGGCAAGTTTTTAGGATACATGATTACCCACAGGGGAATCGAGGTTGATCCTGACCAAATCAAGGCTATTCATAATCTGAAGCCTCTGCAAAACCCCAAGGAGGTCCAAAAGCTTACTGGAATGATCGCGGCCCTGAATCGATTCATTTCCAGATCGGCTGACAGGTGCAGGCCCTTTTATCTCCTGATCAACAAGTGGAAGGGATTTGAGTGGTCCGATGATTGTGTCATAGCCTTCCAGCAACTCAAGGAGTACCTATCCCGGCCACCCATCATGTCCAATCCTGAGGCCGACGAGGTCTTATACGCATACATTGCTATGGCGCTTCATGCTGTGAACCTGGTTCTGATTCGGGATGACAATGGTGTTCAAAAACCAGTCTATTACGTTAGCAAGTCACTACACGAAGCTGAGGTCAAGTACCTACCCTTAGAGAAAGCCATACTAGCTGTGATCCACGCTACACGAAAGCTCCCCCACTATTTCCAAGCTCACACAGTGGTTGTCCTGACCCGATTACCCTTGAAGTCTGTACTCCGGACCGCTGATTACACAGGCAGGATCGCCAAGTGGAACACAATTCTGGGGGCTTTTGACGTCAAATACATGCCTCGGACGTCCATAAAGGGCCAGGTCCTGGCTGATTTGGTGGTCGAGTTCGCTGAACCACCAGTAGAGATGCCACCCGAGAAGATAAGCATGGACGAAAAATCAGTTGGGGCAATCTCCACCTCGGGGCCACCATGTTGGAGGGTATACGTTGATGGCGCGGCAAATCAGAGGGGGTCTGGAGTAGGGCTAGTCTTAATATCCTCTGAGGAGTCTGTTATAGAAAAATCCCTGAGGCTAGGGTTCTCGGCCACAAACAATGAAGCCGAGTATGAAGCACTGTTACAAGGGATGGTCATGGTGCAGAAAATGGGAGGAAAAGCAGTGGAGATGTTCTCGAATTCAAGATTGGTGGTAGGCCAGGTAAAGGGAGAACTGGAAGCCAGAGATTCAAGGATGCAGGAGTACCTAAGTCAGGTCAAGCGCTTGCAGTCAGATTTCGATCTTTTCAGCTTGTCACATGTCTCCAAGAGTGGAAACACCCATGTCAATTCATTGGCCACACTTGCCACCTCCTCGGCAGGGGATTTGCCTCGAATCATTCTTGTGGAGCATCTGGAAAGAGCAAATGAGGTGGCGAAGGGCGCGATCCACATCCATCAAGTTGGGATGGGCCCCAGCTAGATGGATCCCATGGTGAGGTTCCTCAAAGATGACGTCTTGCCCGAAGAGAAGTCAGAGGCTAAAAAAATATGAAGGAATGCTTCTCGGTTCTGGCTGTCCGAGGACCACAAGTTGTATAGGCGCTCCTACTCTGGACCATACCTACTGTGTATTCACCCCGAGGCATCAGAGGTATTGCTCGAAGAGTTGCACGAGGGGATCTATGGGAGCCATACAGGAGGAAGATCCCTGTCTCACCGAGTCGGCACACAAGGATACTGGTGGCTAGGGATGCAGAAGGAGGCCTTGGAGTATATTAAGAAATGTGACCAATGCCAAAGGTTCGCCCCAAATATTCATCAGCTTGGAGGGGTCCTCAACCCCTTGTCCAGCCCATGGCCGTTCACCCAGTGGGGCTTGGATATTGTAGGCCCTTTCCTCAAGGCACCAAGGAATAAGAGATATCTGTTGGTTGCCACAGATTACTTCACTAAATAGGTCGAAGCTGAGCCGTTGGCCAACATCAGAGATGTGGACGCTAAGAAATTCCTTTGGAAAAACATTGTCACGCAATTCGGGGTCCCTCATACCCTCATTTCGGATAACGGACTCTAATTCGACAGCAAGGCCTTCAAGAGGTACTGTTATGAACTTGGGATCACAAACAGGTACTCAACTCCAGCTTATCCTCAGGGAAATGGACAGGCCAAGGCTATCAACAAGGTCATCGTCAATGGGCTTAAGAAAAGACTAGATAACGCCAAGGGAAGATGGGTAGAAGAGCTGTCACACGTTCTTTGGACGTACCGGACTACACCACGGCAGTCAACGGGGGAGACACCTTTTGCCATGACTTACGGGGCCGAGGCTGTTATCCTTCTGGAGACAAACTTCCTAACGCTAAGGACGAGCTCTTTCACTTCAGGCAGTAATGATGAACTGTTGAGGAGGAGCCTAGATCTAGTTGATGAACGAAGGGAAAGGGCAATGATCCTGCTGGCCTACTATCACCAGAAGCTCAAGCAGGGATATGATGCCAATGTGAAGCTAAGACCACTAGCACCGGGGGACCTAGTGTTGAGGAAAGTTGTGGGGGCTGCCAAGAACCCTTCTTGGGGAAAGCTGGGGCCCAACTGGGAGGGGCCATATCGAATTACCTCGGTAGCGGGGATATGTGCATACTACTTAGAAGACCTAGATGAAAAACCTATACCTCGTCCGTGAAATGTAAATAACCTGAGGAGGTATTATTATTAATGAAAGCATCCTTTTTCTTGTGATTCAAATTTTAGGTTGTCTATTATGATTATATATATTATATTTTGGCGGCCACCTAAAGTACTGGACTGAACCACTTCAAGGAAAACCTGGGTACTAGACTGAACCAAGGTCTTGCATGATCCTCAGACTCAAACCTATAGGGAAACTAACCACTTCAAGACAAACCTGAGTTCTAGACTGAACCAAGATCTTGCATGGTCCACGGACTCAAACCTATGGGGAAACTAGCTACTTACAGGGGAATCTAAGTGTTAGACAGAACCAAGGTCTTGTATGATCCTCGGACTCAAACCTGTGGAGAAACTAGTCACTTACAGAAAAACCTAAGGGTTAGACGGAACCAAGGTCTTGCATGGTCCTTGGACTCAGACCTCTGGCGAAAAGACTGGCACTGACGGAGGATAAGACGTGACAAGCCATCACGACAGCCCGAGGATGTCAAAATCCTCCTCTCCGCCCGAGGACCCGGACCGCAGGATTTTGAGGGGCTATTGTGGGGTCAGAGAATCTAGTAACCCCGGCCCACTTCGTACCAAGCCCAAGGCCCATGCTGAGGATGAAGAAACGCCCGAGGACGGAGTGTGAAAGTCTAAATTGCCCAAGAGCCTTGCCGAGGACGACCATGTCCTCAGCCAACCGAGACCATAGGAGGAGGAAGTAAGGGCCCACCAAAAGTAGCCTTCCCAAACATCTAAAGAGAAGGAACAAGTACAACGTGTCAGCCGTGGAAGCATGGTGGAGGAGCAAGTCTTTGATGAACTGTCCCCTCCACATTAAATGCCCACAACTAACGTTCTGGCCGCATTAACGAGGAAATGACTCCTGAACAGTGCAGCCTTGGCTGCCGCAGTCCACATAAAGAATGGGAAGGCGGCTGATGGGACAAGCACTCAAGTAGTGACCTGCCTGATCGACAAATGGAGGGCTAAGATCGACTGAAAGGGGATATATAATGTAAGGAATCCCTCTTGAAAGGAGGACGAAAAAACAGAAGGGAATCACAAGTATAGAACATTGCAGCAACTTGTAATAACAAAAAACCTTTGTAACCAACCTCTGAAAGAATAATAAGAACCTCAAGCTCCCAAGAGGAGTGCCGAGGAGCATCATTGCACATTTGAATCCACGTCCATGCTATTCAATCCACATGCAACCATGCCTGGCCGTTGCATCCCTCACTAGGGCCTAGTTCTTGAACCCGCTCTCTACAAATTCATTGTATTGGGCTAACCGGGCTTGAGTCCACTCACTCAACAGTAGAAGTGCTCAAACCCAGTCCCTACAGAAGGTATTTTTGGTACACAAAATAGTGAAACCAAACAGAGGAATCTTGTTATTATAACTGTAAACTTGGAAATTTTATCCCAGGAAGGAGTTATAAGGATAATATTTGTTTTATTTTGAAAACTAGAAAATAAAATTGACAATTATTCAAACATTTCGGTAGTGATAAAGATAATCGCAATGGGAAGATGAGAGAGAAAAGGGAAAGCTAAAATCTTAAGATCAGGTTTTTTTGTTAGTTTTTTAGAATATTTTAATACGCAAAATGGTGAAATCCAAATAGAGAATATATACATATATATATAGATAATTTCTTTATACTCCATTTATATTCAATTATAAATGAATTCCTATAAAAAATTATAAATGATTTTTTTTTTAGGAAACAATAATACTTATCAGAACATACAAACATGAAAGTAATATATAGAATTTTTTAAACGGGCTTATAATACACTAGTCGCTAACCAGTGCAATGCACTAGGAAGTTTGATAAAAACTGTTTAAAATTTCACTTTGCTTAAAACTATTGTTGGAATATGCATGTACGCAGCGGAAAATTAACGGATCTACTTCATTCAAAATTGATAACATGCATTATGTAAGTTTCAGTGAATTTAAAAAACAAAGATCAGAAGTTCTCAGGAACAATTTCAATTTTCACTCCAATTCCACTAATGCCCAAGATGTGTGGTCTCTCAATCAGTTTCCAAGGGAGAATAATCAAGTGGCTTCACTCACACATACACACCATTTCACAATGGTGTCTCTCTTTTTTTTACTATGAAAAATTCTGTATGTGTCTCCCTTTATATTTAACTGATTATCTAATTGGGCTGGCCTATTGGGCCTTCCAATTGCGCTTTAGTATGTGGCTTGGAATGGGACCAAAAGGTACCAATAAGGCACTAGCTCCAATGGGCCTTGGGCTTTTCTATCAACTCTTAACAAGTTCAAAGTTACCATTAATTATATTTAATACAACTATATAAATATAATTACACTCTAGGCCTTATTAATAAATTATATCTCAAAACTTTATTATACATGCAATCCCTTCATAAAATATTCGTAGTAATACAAAGTCATGAAAGTAGACTGCCACTTTGTAAATTACTACATCTTAATCCTTGAGTACCCGGTTTAATCTTTTAAGTTATTCATCATATATTTATGAAATCTAATTTCATAAATATATACTTTAGTAATTATTTACTAAAGTAGTTAAGCCTAACATTCTGAATAACAAACTCATTAAACTTATCTCAAGAGAATATTTTGTATCTCCGTTAAGAGATTATAAATTCCATTTTGAAAATATATGTTTCATCAACACTAAGTGTGGCTGCCCAACATACTGAGGTTTTGACCGTTACTTTAGATCTCACTCCTGATATATCAAAGCAACCTACACTTCATGATCAAGTCCATTATCCTCTTAGGATTAAGAGTTCATGTAAATATAAGTCTGAGATTTATTATTCAATTGACAGTCATTAGGAGAATAATAAATCTCACAGCGGTCCAGTTCAATATGTTTTAACTCTTAAAACATATCAACATATCAACTAGAAGTCACAACTTCTATGATCAAGACAAATCATCTTAGTTGACATGTTATAGTCTTCAGAGATGAAATGCCCAATTTCATCACCGACTACGAACTAAAATTCTGAGTTTACAAAGAACTTGTGATTTATATTTTCTGTGACTTTTCACATAAATCACATACTATGCATCTCATGAACTATATGATAATGTCCAAATATTCATGTTACCATTATTTTATATAAGAATAAAACAACTTTATTAATTACAATATTAAGTCATATATCATGTCATACATAATATCATACATAGCATCATACAATAGGATTCTAGGGCACTAATTCCAACAATCTCTCACTTGCCCTAAAGACTATTGTGCACTAATCTAACTCACATTCCCTCCAAATGCGACTCGAAAGTCCTTAGTCCTTTAAGGCAAGGCTTTGGTAAAAGGATCTGCTAGATTATTTGTACTTTCAATTTTTGCAACCACTACATCTCCATGAGTAATGATGTCTCGAATGATGTGATATTTTCTCTCAATGTGCTTTCCTTTCTTGTGATTCCTTGGATCTTTTGATTGTGCAACTGCACCACTATTGTCGCAAAACAATGTGATGGGAACTTGTTCCATTCTCATTACGCCAAGGTCAGAAAGGAATTTCTTGAGCCATACAGCTTCTTTTGCTGCTTCACAAGCAGCAACATATTCTGCTTCCATGGTGGAGTCCGCAATACAAGATTGCTTGACACTCCTCCAAGTTATGGCTCCCCCTCCTAAGGTGAAAACACATCCTGATGTGGACTTTCTGAAATCTAAATCCGATTGAAAGTTTGAATCTATATAGCCAATGGGAATCAAATCCTCACAACAGTAAACAAGCATATAATCTCTCGTTCTCCGTAGATACTTGAGAATATGCTTTACAGCTTGCCAATGTTTTGGTCCTGGATTTGATTGATATCGGCTAACCATGCCAACTGAATAACAAATATCTGGCCTAGTACATAGCATGGCATACATAAGACTTCCCACTGCAGAAGCATAAGAAACTTGTCTCATCATATCTACTTTCTCTTGGGTCTTAAGCCTTTGGTTATCAGACAGAGGAACTCCATGTCTAAAAGGAAGCAATCATTTCTTGGAGTTTTGCATGCTAAACCGTTCTATAACCTTATCTATATATCCAGCTTGTGATAAGCCTAACATCTTATTCTTGCGATCTCGCCAAAGCTTGATCCCTATAATAAAGTTAGCCTCACCTAAGTCCTTCGTATCAAATTAGCTAGACAACCAAACATTTACCGATAACATTACCCCTACATTATTTCCAATGACTAGAATATCATCAACATAAAGTAGTAGGAACATTACTACTTTATCTCGATGTCTTTTGTACACACATGGTTCATAAAGATTTTGTTCAAAATGATTGCAAATGGGTTTACAAGAGGAAGAAAGGGATAGATGGAAAGGTTGAATCTTTTAAAGCAAGGCTAGTGGCGAAAGGGTATACACAAAAAGGAGGTATTGATTATGAAGAAACATTTTCACTAGTAGCAATACTTAAATCTATCAGAATTCTCTTATTCATTGCTGCTCATTATGATTATGAGATTTCGCAAATGGATGTCAAGACTGCATTTCTTAATGGCAATCTTGAAGAGGAAATCTATATGATGCAACCAGAAGGTTTCGTAGCTAAGAACCAAGAACATATGGTATGCAAGTTGAAAATGTCTATTTATGGACTTAAGCAAGCATCTAGGTCATGGAACATCAGATTTGATTAAGCAATCAAGTCATTTATAACAGGTTTAATGCTATTAGGCGCCTTTACAAGATCCCAAACTTGATTGGAATATATGGAATCTAATTCAGATTTCATAGCTTTAACCCAATGATGTGCATCTATATCATTCATTGCTTCTTCGTAAGTATAAGAATCGGTTTCAGCCTCTTCTGAGATAGCTTCATAAGTTTCTCCCAGACCTATAAACCTTATAGGTGGCCTAACATTCCTCCTACTACGACGAGGCACCTGTGTACTAGACATCTCATGAGTAGTATCTTATGGTGTATCCAATACAACCACATCATCCCTAGTTTCATCTATTAGTTGTTCAACTACATGTTCATTCATTTCAGCCAACACAACTCTACTTCTAGAAGTATAATCATTCATATAGTCATTTTTCAAGAATTTGGCATTTGTGCTAACAAACACTTTATTATCCTTATGATTATAGAACAAACCTCCAACAGTTCATTTTGGATACCTTACAAAGAAAACCACTTCTATTTTAGATTGTAACTTATCAGACTTTCCTTTCAACACATGTGCTGGACAACCCCAAATATGGAGATGCCTCATACTAGGCTTACGCCCATTCCACAACTCTACAGGTGTTTTAGGAACAGACTTCGAAGGTACTAAATTCAGAATATACATTGCAGTATTTAAGGCATATCCCAAAAAAAAAATTGGTAGAGTTGAATAACTCATCATGGATCTAACCATATCTAAATGAGTCCTATTCTTTCTTTCCGCTACACCATTTTGTTGTGGAGTTCCAGGTGCAGTCAATTGGGATACAATCCCATTTTAAGTTAAGTAATCCTTGAAATCCCCAAGAAGGTATTCACCACCACGATCAGATCGAATGACCTTTATGCGTTTACCTAATTGATTCTCAACTTCAGCCCTAAACTCTTTGAACTTTTCAAAGGTTTCGGACTTTCGTTTCATTAGGTACATATAATCAAATCTAGAGTAATCATCAGTGAAAGTAATGAAATACTCATAGCCACCTCTTGCCTGGATTGACATAGGACCACATACATCTGAATGTACTAGTTCTAGCAAATCTTGGGCTCTTCTACCATTTGCATTAAAAGGTCGTTTGGTCATTTTGCCTTCCAAACAAGATTCACAAACTGGAAAATCATCAAAGTCCAATGGCTTTAAGAGACCATCTTTGATCAGTCTTTGAATTCTGTTTGAATTAATATAACCCAAACGCAAATGCCAAAGATATGCATCACTAGTAGAAGAAAACTTTCTCTTTAATGATTTTATATGAAAGTCATTATCTAATTCAGAATTATATAATTCATGTTTATCAAGAGTTAAAATATAAAGATCATCCACAATATTGCCAGAACAGATAAACATTTTACCCTTCTTTATTACAACATTGTCTTTAAGGATAACACAATATCCATGTTTGTCTAAATAAGTTGCAGAAATTAAATTCCTACGAACATTAGGTACATATAGACAGTCTTTCAATACTAAAACCTTTGACTCAAAACATAAATTAAATACACCAACAACTATAACCGAAATCCTGCTCCCATCAGCCAAAGTAAGAAACAATTCCCCTTCATTAAGCTTTCTGGTCTCCTGGAACCCCTGCAAAGAATTGCAGATATGATTAGTACAACCTGAATCCACACACCAGGAATCCGTGGGATTTTGTACTAAACATATTTCAAGGAGGAATGAACTTTTCATACCTTTATTGGCAGCCTTGAATTTTGGACAATTTCTCTTCCAATGTCCTTTCTCACCACAATGGAAACATTTTCTTTTGAGCTTCTTTCCTTTGTCAGCATCCCCTAAGACAATTTGTTTACCCTCTTGCTTGGTGAAGTCCTTCTTCTTCTTCTTCTTCTTCTTCTTCTTACCCTTGCTTTTTGACTTAGGTTGAGAAGTAGAAGCTTCACCCACATTGGCTTCAACATTAAAAGTACCAAGGATGCCTTCCGCCGCTACCAATTCATTCATTAATTCAGACAAAGAGTAAATCTTTTTATTCATATTATAATTGAGTCTGAATTCCTTGAATGATTCTGGTAGTGACTGGAGTATCATATCCACTTGGGATTCTCCATCAATATCAACACCTAAAACCTCCAATGTATTTAGATTGGAAATCATTGTAAAACAATGCTCCCTCACTGAACTACCTTTAGCCATTTTGGTATTATAAATTTGCCTCATGGTTTCTTGCCTTGCAGAACGGCCTTGCTCACCAAACATCTCCTTCAGACTTAGCATAATGTCCGAAACTAGTTCTACATCCTGCATTGATGCTGTAGAACATTTGAGATAGTTGCTAGGATGTAGCACTTGGCCATCTCATTAGATTTCTGCCAACGATCATATCGTTGTTTTTCCTCAAGAGGAGCATCTAATGAAGGAACGCTAGGACATGGTTTAGTAAGAACATATTTGTGCTCTTCAGCAGTGAGAACTATGTCCAAATTTCTTTTCCAATCAACATAATTGGATCCAGTCAGTTTGTTTTGATTAAGAATAGTAACAAGTGGGCTAAATGATGCCATGTTCAAATCTGAAAATAATAAACATGAATATAATAAGTAAACTGGACATTATCAATTTAGCATATAAACATATAGTATGAAACCTTAATAAAATCATAACATAATATATGCAACGACAACCCAATCTCATATTCAATATCTCTCAGCATAGAGTGAACATTAAATACTATGATTGATTGAGAACTATTCTCATTATTAGTGCTATCATGATAACTCTTATCAAACACTAATAATATGTCGTTTTACATTTAGCCTCTAAGTAATAATAGTAAGAACTCAGAATAGATGATACTATAATACTTAGTCTAGTGTATACCATTATCTAGAATCATGTGTAGCCACATTTCATCCCTTAACAGACTTATTTTGTAGTACCATGATACAAAACACCCTCCGCATGGAATGCAAAGCTCAAGGCTAAGACAAGGTGTTTGATCAAACCACTATAAACCAAGAAATTCAATCTTGTAGGACCATGAAATAAATACTCTCCGCATGGAATGCTAAGCTCGAAGCAAAGACAAAGTATATATTTCACACTATTATGAACCAACAATAGAGGTCATCAGATGCAACCCTTGTATCTCTCTCCCACTAGATGTTTTAAAAGAACAGTTTTTAATTGTTTAATATATACATAAACTAATTACACATAGCCTTACTCTTTATACATGTAATAAACAGGTGTCAGAATTTTTGGCTACTCATTTTGGCTACTAACGCGAGTAGCGAGTTTTGGCTACTCGTTTTGGCGACTCGCCTAGTCGCGAGTTTTGGCTACTCGTTTTGGCGACTTGCCCAGTCGCAAGACCCCAGTCGTGAGTTCATCCAGAAGCTCTCGCGACTCGCCAGTCGCGAAAACACCCAGAAATAGTCGTTTTTCTTTTAACCGTTTTTGACGTTTCCAATGAACAAAACACATTCTTAATGATCAAAAACGATGAGATTAAGATTAAAACTTGAATTTCATTGATGTTAAAGTGTTAAAATTCAATTTTACATGGTTAAAATCAAACTTAAACAACATCATAACATCAAAATCAGTTTTAATCAAACAATGTTTCAAAAACTATAATATGCAGAAAAATGACTGCAAAATTTTCACAACTATGAAAATAGTTTTCTTTAATTCTAAAACTCACTAAACATATTATACAGATTCGAAAATGAAGACTGCTCTGATACCAATTGTTGGAATATGCATGTACGCAGTGAAAAATTAACGGATCTACTTCATTCAAAATTGATAACATGCATTATGTAAGTGTTAGAATATAGAATAAGAGAGTGTACCTTAGTGCAGTGAATTTAAAAAACAAAGATCAGAAGTTCTCAGGAACACTTTCAATCTTAACTCCAATTCCACTAACGCCCAAGATGTGTGGTCTCTCAATCAATTTCCAATGGAGAATAATCGAGTGGCTTCACTCACACATACACACCATTTCACAATGGTCTCTCTTTTTTTCACTATGAAAAATTATGTATGTGTCTCTCTTTATATTTAACTGATTATCTAATTAGGCTGACGTATTGGGCCTTCCAATTGGGCTTTAGTATGTGGCTTAGAGTGGGACCAATAAGACACTCGCTCCAATGAGCCTTGAGCTTTTCTGTCAACTCTTGACAAGTCCAAAGTTACTATTAATTATATTTAATACCACTATATAAATATAATTGCACTCTAGGCCTTATTAATAAATTATATCACAAGACTTTATTATACATGCAACCCCTTCATAAAATATTCGTAGTAATACAAAATCATGAAAGTAGACTGCCACTTTATAAATTACTACATCTTAATCCTTAAGTACCCGGTTTAATCCTTTAAGTTATTCATCATATATTTATGAAATCCAATTTCATATAGATATATATATATATATGTATACTTTAGTAATTATTTACTAAAGTAGTTAGGCCTAACATTCTGAATAACAGACCCATTAAACTTATTTCAAGGGAATATTTTGTATCTCCGTTAAGAGACTATGAATTCCATCTTGAGAATATATGTTCCATCAACACTAAATGTGGCTGCCCAACATACTGAGGTTTTGACCGTTACTTTAGATCTCACTCTTGATATATCAAAACAACCTACAAGGATGGTCTAGATGATGATGATGATGATGCATGTGGTGAATTAAAATTCCTTGGAGCAGGAGGATTCAACACATTGTCACTCTTATAACTCAAATACGGATGGTTTCGCATATTTGGGTTATAATTGTTGGAATATGAAGAATTATTTGGCCAATATGAATTAAATGCATGTACTTGTTCTTCTGGCACATTTAAGAATGATGAAAGTGATGCACATTCATTTGTAGTATGGTTTATCTCATGACAAATTTTACACACCTCCATTGGGTCCTCTCTAAAGGTAGCACTAACACTCTTACTTCCTTTCACTTTGAGTGCCTCAATTTCTTTAGTTAACATGCTGATTTTTGCACTCATGTTATCATCTTCCCTCAACTTGAAAACACTTCCACTAGAAGTGGTAGTGTTTGTTCTAGTCCTATCAGTGGAGTCCATAGGGCTAGGTCCAGTCCACGTGTTAGAGTTTTCAGCTATCTCATCAAAATAATCCATTGCATCTTCGGGTTCTTTTTGTAAAAAGTCTCATCCGCATGAGAGTTGAACAAACTGTCGGTCCCTAGGTGTAAGTCCTTCATAAAAATAGCTAACTAATCTCCAATCTTCAAACCCATGAGTTGGGCAGAAATTGAAAAGATCTTTGTACCTTTCCCAAGCTTGGTATAAGGTCTCATTCTCTCCTTGGACAAAACTAGCTATCCTTCTTTTTACTTGCTGGACTTTGTGGGGAGGAAAATGTTTTTTAAAAAACTCTTTGGCCATCTCCCCCCAACTACCTATAGACCTAGGTTTCAAGGTGTAAAGCCAACTTCTTGCCTTATCCTTAAGAGAAAAAAAAAAAGAAACGAAACTTAGCAGTCTCAATAACATTTTGTGCATAGAAACTACTAATTACCTCTTCAAAAGCTCTAACATGGACATAAGGATTTTCATTTTCTTGTCCTCTAAAGTCAGGAAGTATTGCTAACAAACCTTGTTTCAGTTCTACATGTGGTGCATTAGGTGGAAACATGATGCATGAAGGAACAAAATTTTGCGTGGGATGCAACAGTTCATTTATAGTTCTTCTATTCTCCTCATGATTATTATGTGTTTCATCACCCATGATTGATGAAGAAGGTGAAGGTGAAGGTAAAGGTGTGTCAAAAAGATTACCAAAGTAAGTTTAAAAAATTTCTAATCTGCCTCTCTCGTTTATAACCCAAATGCTCATGCAACAATGAATGCACAATCAAATAAAATAAAATAAAAACAAACATAAAAATAAAAACAAAATAAGGGAAAAAAAATGGAACGAAGTTACCAATAGAAGAATTTCCACCAGTTGTGCTTTACTCCCAAAAATTGCCTCTGAACACGCAGCTGCTCCCCGGCAACGGTGCCAAAATTGCTTGCTCACTCCCAAGTGCATGAGATCGTAGCAATATAATTCTCGGAGTACCGATGTCGAACCACAAGGAGCATGATAGATTCAAAGACAATATAATTAAACAAAAATTTAGATAAAGAAGAAAAATACTTTTGCTTGGTGATTGTTAACAAGAATAATAATAAAAACTAATTTAAATCAATAATGTAAATACTAGGGCATCGGGGTGTTTCCCTATATCGATATGAAATTTTTTGTGATCTAAGAAATTATATATTTCATAATTGATTGTTCTTATACAATTAAATACTTATGATTCGCTTGAATTGAGATAATTTAAAAACGCATGATAACCTAGATTAATAATGCGGTTAGAAAAGTTTTCAGAAAAACCCATTCACTTTAAAGCCTGATTTTTATTTGAAATTATTAGAAATTCATCTAAACAATAAGAAAAACATGATTGAACTTATTGAAAGCATGGAAGAACTAATACATCAAAAAGAATCTAATTGAACAATAAAATATGTTGTTGATAAAATCCTAGAAAGAATCACATTGAATATTCATACCGCCTAGAAGAAACATAACTCCTAGCCCTAGCAAAGAGTTTAGGTTGCCATTAGAGAAAGAAAAATACAAGGTTTTCTCTGCCAAAAATTCGTTCTACACAGCCTCCCTTCCAAACCCTAACGTCCAAGTGTCCCAAGAAAATAAAACGTTTACTATTTTTAATTTCCGTCCAGGTTTATAGCAGTAAATTGTGACTTATTTTCGGCATTCAAAAATTGAGAATTTCGAAAAACTCAAAACTGGAAAGTTGTAGATATTTAAGCCACGGTTCCAACCCATCTAGCCTTCTGTCAATTGGATTTTTGAGGAGAGAGATACGTCCCAAATACTGATCAGTGCTCAAATCGGATTTTTCCTTTTCAAATTCTGCCTTTTTGATTTCTTTCCTTATTTGAAACTTCCAATCATAGTAGGCGATCCAAGCACTCCAACTACACTTAGACATTTAAGCATGGTCCTTTAGCTCCACTTTAACTATAGTTTGACCTTCATTCTCTCACAAATTCCTGTAAACTCATCTTTCTTACATGATTTCTGAAAGTAGAAAATTACACACAATGAATGACATTTTATTCAAGAAATTATGTAAAGATAAATAATAGGGACTAATGCAAATCATAGCTTAATTATACAAATTAAGCATAGTAATAAGGAGATAACGCCCACATAAATATATAATAAGTATACATTTCAAGGCGTTATCAAGAATAATAAATCTCACAGCGGTCCAGTTCAATATGTCTTAACTCTTAAAACATATCAACATATCAACTAGAAGTCACTACTTCCATGATCAAGAAAAATCATCTTAGTTGACATGTTATAGTCTTCGCAGATGAAATGCCCAATTTCATCACCGACTACGAACTAAAATTCTAAGTTTACAAAGAACTTGTAATTTATATCTTCTGTGACTTTTCACATAAATCACATACTATGCATCTCATGGATTATATGATGATGTCCGAATATTCATGTTACCATTATTTTAAATAATAATAAAACAACTTTATTAATTACAATATTAAGTCATACATAATATCATACATAGCATCATACAATAGGATTCTAGGGCACTAATCCCAACAGCTATGATCACTTGGAAAAGAGAAAAAGAAAATATACATAAGAGATTACTACTACTAACAAAGCGAACATGTTGTTTCTTTCAATCTTATGCTTGCAAATACTTGAATTAACTGCTTATTAATAAAGAAAAACATATGGTGAGACCATGGACCTTATCCACCCACCCTAAAAGTTCTTATATATAAATCTCACAAAAATAGATAAAATCTAGGGAACACTCAAAATTTATAAAGCAACAAATGAACTATATCAATGGATATACCAACATAGTATCACATTTAACGTCCCAAGTCTCAAGCACAGCAAGTTCATCATTGGTTGTTTAATCAAATTAACAAAATGCAAAAACGCCATTTGTCTTTCTTGGATATTTATTAGAATTAAAAACAAAATCATTCTTAAAATTTGTAGACAATAACGTTTTCTTTCTACATCAAATTAAAACTTACAAATAAGAAGTATAATAAGGATGGTTACATAAGTACTCATCTTTGGCCATGGTCCTTCATCGATTGCCTTGGAAGCAACGGCAACTTCTCAATTTATGTCTTTAGCATCCGTTTCAATAACTTTTTTTTTTTGCTATGTACCTTCTACAACATGGGCATCACATCCCTGCCATGGGATCCAATGTCGAAAGAGTTTTGCCTAAGGTCAAATGTAGTTGTAGACACTCAATTTTGCACTCATGATTTAATTAAGGAGAATGACTTGAATGACCGTCCACATACCAAAAAAAAAAAAAATCATGATTGCATTACATGCATCAATTCATTCGTTGCATATTATAAAAATGATCTTGAGGTTCTAACGATTGCAATAGTGTGTCCGGTTTCTAAATCGGACTGTCGGATAAAAAAATATCGTATGATCAAGTTTGCACGGTCTGCATGCATTGTGTGGGGTGAAGCCGATCACGTGTGATTAATTGAAATTAATTTTGACTGGTTAATGATTAAAATTAATTAAATGAATTTATGTGATTGGTAGAGTATTTTTCTTAAAGTGAGATTTGTTGTATGGGATTAAAATAAATAAGCTGATAATATTTAAAGACTGTGAATAATTAGGCTTTTGGGATAATTATATTCAAAATAATTATTTTAAAAGTCATAATTATCACTTTGGAATGAGGCTTATCATGAAAATAACTCTGAAATTCGTCCAAATACGGTCTTAGAGTTGGAAAACACCTAAAAAACGTGCTAATCAAGTAACAGATTTCAGATTCACGTTATGAGGCACTTTTGGCATAGTAGAACTCAAAATTCGGACTAGGCTATTTCTGGCAAAGTTGTAAAGAATCGAATTTCCCTTTAGTTTTAAAATTTCAGCTTAATCCGAATTTTGAGTAAAGAGATATGATCAAAATACGAAACTGGTTATGATCTGAAAAATCAGCTTACTCTTATCCAAATCTCCTATTTTTTTAGGATTTTACCCCATACGTTTTTTGCTTTTTTTTTTTTCAGCATGCCAACCTCTATAAATAGAGGATGCATCTCATAATTCAGCACATTTTTCATCCTCGAGAGAGACACTCTTTTATGCTCTGAAAGGCACACTCTTTTAGGTTAAATTGCTGATCCACTCTTTGATTTGCTGTTAAAATTAGGGTTTTTAGATTTCAAAGATAATTGAATAAATTTATTTGAACCCTAAAACATCCTCTCAAGAACAAGAAGTGCTCCATGCAAGAGGTTGTTTTCAATCACCCTATTCTTTTTTTTTCTCTCTTATGATTCTTGTTTATGATGATGCATATTTTCCTTTATCCATAACATGAATTGTTAATCATTGTCTTGTTAAAGCATGATCTTGATTTGGATTATGTAATTGTTATGATCTCTTTCTTAATTCCAATAATCTGCATATGATCAATGTTTTTTCTTAAAATAAAAAACAGACCTGCATCTTTCTTAGATGTAGATCTGAATTTTTCTTAAAATAAAAACAGATCTACATATTTATTAGATGTAGATCTGAATTTTTCTTAAAATAAAAACAGATCTACATCTTTATTAGATGTAGATCTCAATTTTTCTTAAAATAAAAACAGACCTGCATCTTTCTTAGATGTAGATCTAAATTTTTCTCAAATTAAAAACTAATTTGTATCTTTCTAGGATACATATATGATTTTTTTAACATATGCAGATTTTGAAACAAAGAAAAAGATTATGCATGAATGTGTTTATTGTTGTTTGTTGTGTTTAGTCTATGTTGCATAAATTTATCTTATGAATGAAATTCTCTTCTCAAAAAATCTTTTTCATATTTTTTTTTTAACATAAAAAAAAACAATTTTTTTTAGTTCGTAAAAACAAATCTGATTTTTTATAAATCAAAAAGCCATTTTTCTAAGTTCTTAAAAACAGATCTGATATTTTTCAAAAGACTTTGTTTTATGTAATAAACATAGATCTGAATTTTTATCTCCAAAAACCATTTTTTAGATTCTTAAAAATAGATTTGATTTTTCTAAACCAAAATCAATTTTTTAACATCACTAAAACAAATCTGAATTTTTTAAAACAAAAATGAGGATTCATTCATAAATAAATTTATGTGATTTAGCTTTTGTTTCACATGTTCAACATATCATCCATAGCATGCATAAAAAAGGTATATTGGTCATAAGAGTCTAAAAGACCAGACTCTGTCTAGGTGGAATGGGTGCCTAACACCTTCCCATTTCGTAACCTAGCCTCTGGATTTAGGTCTTTGGATAGGTAGATCTAGGTCTTGTCTTTATTTTTATTTTGAGTAGAAGGTAACTAGGACAAAAAGTCATGTAATTTTTGGTAGTTTGTAACTAAGACCCAAAGCCATGTAATTTTTCAAATTTTCAAATATGTAATTTTTTTTATTCAAATGGAACAATTCAGTCATGTATTTTTTTTTTCTTATTTTTTGTATAAAAAATAAGTGGTGACTCCATACCACTTATCCAAATAGAGAGGTGCCCTAAAAAGCACTCCAAAAATCTCTATTTTTTTTAAAGGCACCCAATTTTGGCTGTCTCTCACAGTAGTCACAGGCTCATAGCATAACTTGTAATAGTCAATTAGTTTTGAATGCTAGGTGTAACTTCCATTCATCCATACGAAAAGAGGAATTTCCATTTAAGTAAGAATTTTTTTTGGATTGAGAAAATGATATATATCTGTCAAAATTGAAAATCCAATGAAAAATAAAAAAACTAAATTGCTGCTCTTCTATTGAGAGTAAGAATGAGAAAAGAAGCTACCCATATATATTGGTGGTGACTGTTGGGCAGGCCTTGAAATTGCTTCATTTCATGGTGTCAGCATTAAGTTTAGGGATCCAAAACCACAAACACAATCAAAATTGATAGTAAAATTGGTCTTCCAAATTAGAACCCAACAAATAAAAATAAAGCTATGAACTGCAAAATTATAAAACAAAGAGGTATGAGTTACAAACAATTATGGGGTGAACAAAAGCATAATTAGAATAAACATTATATATTAGAGGCATAATTAGAATAAATATTGATGATGCTCATAGAAATCAGTAGGCTGGATGCTTCGAGCTTCAATGATTTGGAGGGCCTGAAGAGAAAAGCAAACAATCAAAGGAGACCGGGGTTGGCCGGCCAATAACCCTCCAATGATGAAGTTAGTTTCTATCTTCAAAATCTAGAATTCCAAATTTCTGGGAATTGAGTAAAGGGAAAAACTTGCCTTTATTTGTCGGGAATGAGTGTTTATATAGTGCTATGGAAGCGGTTACTTGTCTTGTAACTTCCCCCACATTTGTGGAGGTCAGAAGCTTCACACTCATTTCTTATAACCGCTATAGAAGTTAGGATATTTGCCCTCATCTTTCATAACTGTTATTGGAAGTTAAGTGTTTGACAGGAGGTTACAATGATGCATTAGGATTTCACCACGTGGTTCGGTTCACAAGTTCATGTAGACGAACCTTGTGTTGAGAGTCGTCCATATCCGGACGACCTTGCCAAGTTTGGACGAGCTCCTCTTTAGAACCCATGAATGATAGTGGGTGAGTAGTAGGTTTAGTTACCATGGTGCTATACATCCTATGGACGACTACTCAAGGACGAGTTTACATTCTATGGATGACTACCCAAGGACGAGTTTACATTCTATGGATGACTACCCAAGGACGAGCCACACTTGTCTTTCCCCATCAAATATAACAACCCATCCTTATGTGCTTTTGTTTCTTAAGCATAATTAGAATATACATAACAACCCATGGTATGATTTCCTTCCTTTTGGTTAGCACAAGTTGGCTGCTCCCTTGAACAAATACAAATCCATCTTAAAATTATTTGTGAATAAGACAAAATTCTATACATACAAATCAAAAAGTGATGCTCTTCTCAGCTATATCATAAAATTGTTCATCACAAGTTCAAGTATGCAATTTTAGGATTTAATGGAACTCACTGCAACATAATATAGGTTGAATCTTGTTTCTTCGTTGCCACAATACCCATGATAGCATTGTAGTGAGTTCAAATGTTTTTTGGTTCCTATCCCAAGCCCAATCCATGAGTTCAGCGAAAGAAGGCTAGCTGTTGAACACACATTCCATCATGTCATGCTACCAAACTGACTGAATTTTGGAATAGCCCCAGATGGCAAGAAGAGCATCTTCCACCTCAACCGCACAGAACCAGCTACACCTACAACCTTTTGTTTGAAAAAAGTTGAGCAAGTTGGCTACAATCCATTCATAGCCCTCAAAACAATTTGGGTGCAAGTTACTGCTACCTTGGTTGGGATTTCAAACGGTGTTATTTGGTAAGTTTCAATTTTGAGTGAGACTTTTTGTGAAACATGTGATGTACATGTTCTAAATGGGGATTAAAAGAATATTTTACAGCATGAATACACCCAAAAAAATTCCACACTACAATTGAACATTGACAAAAGTGAAGAAAAAACTTCAAAATGATCCATAACGAAAATTGAACTGATTTCAAATTTCACTGTACCATTTTAGTTTGGGCTGACCATGCAATAGCTCGCTAAAAAGCAAAATCCATTTGCTTTTCAAAAGCAATTAAACGTCTTCAAAATGGTGGAAAAAAAGGGGGCCAGCTTTTTCAAATTACACTATATCATATACAGCAAATTTAATCAAACAATTAACAGGAACATAAATCTATAATATGAAGAGGAAAGAAAACCTTGAATTTGTTGTGCAACCGCTGGTCATTGGAGGACTCGTACTTAGCCTTGCAGGAAATTAGACGAATCTCATCTTGTAGTTTCTGAATTGTTCAAAATGGTTATTCAAATATCTATTTCTATCACCAAGAATGCCCGTCATCAAAATTCCTCTACCTACCCAGATAAATAAATAAAGCAATAGAAATTCTGTTTGTTTCAAAGTTTTTTACTTTGCCTCTATAGTTTTGATCAAAATTAAATCTTTTTTTTTTATCATGGCAAAAACAATTAGAAAATACCCAAAAAAATCAAAGAAAAACTGACATCCTTATATAGATAAGCAGTGTTCACGCCATTAAACTAAACATAAAAACAATGGTAAACTTGAGATGAAATAATAATTAAACTAAACATAAAACCAAGCTTGACCATAACCCAGAAACTTAAATTAAATCCAAACACAAACAAATGACTCACAAAAACATCAAGGGCATGCTAGCTCGTCTAATAAAAGGATAGGAAATATCATTACTGTCCTAAAAGATGAGCATCAAGTATAGTATAAACCTTAAGTTGTATTATTCATTCAAGCCATTACCTTTTTTTGGGTGCAAAACTCCTTACACAAAACATAACAAAGTTATTAACAATGAAACAGAATAACAACTCTAAAATCCCAGATGGATTTTCTCGTGGAAAATAATTGAAATTAATAAAGCCCACTACGGGCTCCAAACCCATCAATCTAAGCTAATCATTCAAAAGAAACACTCCCAAATGAAACCCTAAATCATATTTAACAACCAAAAACAAAAATAAAAAACTTACCGGTAATGTTTGTGGAGAGAATTTGGTCTGATGGTAAAGTTTCAAAATCAAAAACTTTCTACCACTAAAGGAGTGGGAGGCCGGCGCCCGTGGACTATAGTTTAGGGGTTTGAGAATTGAGAGAGGCAGAGAAAACGAAAGAGGCAAAGAAGGAGAGAAGTTTATTGGGTGAGGGTAGTCTGTCGAGTTGCAAGTAAAAAACTTAATAAAATAATTTATTTTTTATTTTAAAAAATAATAATTATTGACGTGGAAAATTGTGGGAGTTTTAGAGGTAAAAATAATTTATTTTTTATTTTAAAAAATAATAATTGCTGACGTAGAAAATTGTGGAAGTTTCATAGGTATATATATATATATTTAAAATAATAATAATAATAACAATTGCTGATGTGGAAAATTGTGGGAGTTTTAGAGGTTTCAGTTTTATCTATACTACTATTTAAGGGGCTTCTCCGGTTTGAATTTCTCATTTTTTAGTTCAAAAAATGCCCTTACATCCCTATATTTAAGTAGAGACAAAATTAAAAAACAATCCAGTAAAAATGCAATTCTAACTCCCACTAAAACATTGCTTAAAAAATAGGACCACTCTTCTGTTAAGTTTTAAATTACTTTATCCACTTATAAATTAGATTTTCAAAATAAAAATCTATACTACTATTTAAGGGGCTTTCCTGTTTGGATTCCTCATTTTTTAGTTTAAAAATGCCTCTATACCCCTATGTTTAAGTAGAGACAAAATTAAAAGACAATCTGGTAAAAATGCAACTCTAATTCCCACTAAAATATTGCCTAAGAAATAGGACCACTCTCCTATTAAGTTTTAAATTGCTTTATCCACTTATAAATTAGGTTTTCAAAATAAAAATTATATATATATATAAAATAAAAAAACATAGTTTTTTTTTTCTACAAAATAGGACCACTAACCAAAAAAAAAAAAAAAAAACCTCATCGCATGTGCTAGTATATATATGTAGATATAGATTATATAATTAGAGTACCACTATAGATGAATTGATTGGTTTTTACTTTTTATTACAATGTTAATAATTTATGATAAATAAGTATCTATAATCCATATTAATTTCAAAACGAATGGCCAAAAGTCTTATAGTTGAATTGGCACCTCCCCATGCACAAAGTGTTTGGGGTCTAGGGGAAAAAGGGTTCGAGCTGAGAAATTAGTAGCATGTTGTAATTATCTCTAAAAAAAAAAAAATTCATGATAAATAAGTATCTATAATCCATATTAATTTCAAAATGAATGGCCAAAGGCTTTATAGCTGAATTGGCTCCCCATGCACAAAGGGTTTGGGGTCTAGGGGAAAAAGGGTTCGAGCTGAGAAATTAGCAGCATGTTGTAATTATCTCTAAAAAAAAAAATTATGATAAATAAGTATTTATAATCCATATTAATTTCAAAACGAATGGCCAAAAGCCTTATAGCTAAATTGGCTCCCCATGCACAAAGTGCTTGGGGTC
The DNA here is from genome assembly GCA_019022515.1 of Quercus aquifolioides. Taxonomy (NCBI): domain Eukaryota; kingdom Viridiplantae; phylum Streptophyta; class Magnoliopsida; order Fagales; family Fagaceae; genus Quercus; species Quercus aquifolioides. The sequence continues at coordinate 88,931,549 of CM032327.1, forward strand.
TAGGGGAAAAAAAGGTTCGAACTGAGAAATTAACAGCATGTTGTAATTATCTCTAAAAAAAAATTATGATAAATAAGTATCTATAATCCATATTAATTTCAAAATGAATAGCCAAAGGCCTTATAGCTGAATTGACACCTCTCCATGCATAAAGTGCTTGGAGTTTAGAGAAAAATAGTTCGAGTTAAAGAATTAGCAGCATGTTGTAATTATCTCTTTAAAAAAAAAATTCAAAACGAATGGAATAAATAAGATATTTTCCACCTATCAAAAAAGAAAAAAGATTTTCTAATAACAGCTCTAACTGAACTCGGACTAGATGAGCCGGTGTGGGATAGAAGTCGCACCCAAACACGTAACAACCAAAAAGAATCCAGGCCTTTTAGCTTACGGCCAAAGGAAATGGAACAAAATAGTAAAATTTATAAAGGGAAACAGTATTTAGGTTTTGTATAAACCCGCTGCCCCAAGAAACCATAATATTCTCCGGACTCTGTCCCTTTACACAAAGAACAAATCTCTCTCACCGATTCGTTATAAAACGAAAAATTCATTATCCGAGTTCAAACGACTCAGCGATTCGACTCGTCCATGGCTGTCCGTTTCAAATTCAGGAGTTCACCGGAGTTTGACTCCGTCGATATTGAAGGTCGACCTTCCATTTCGATTCGTGATCTGAAATCCAAGATCGTTCGTCACAAGAACCTCGATATCTGCCAAGACTTCGATCTCGTTTTCTCTGATGCCCTCACCGGTCAAGGTCAACTCTCTCTCTCTCTCTCTCGTAGCAATCTTTTCGAAATTTTGCAGAATTTGATTTAAGTTACTTATTTATGAGAAATCAATCGCATGCTTAGAATAGTAAATTGAAAAATGTTCCAATTCAAAAATATCGAAGAGTACTCATTCATTTTTTTTTTTTTTTTTGCGATTAAAATCTATTGTTGTTAATTTGTTTGGATTTTAATTCAGAGTACTCTGATGAGAAATTTCAAATTCCGAGTGGTTCGAGTGTGATAATCAAAAGAGTGCCTGCCGGATCAGCTCCTTCTAGTATGTAAGTTCAACTTTAAATTTTTTTGGCAATTTTATATGTAGCTGAGAAAATTTCAAATCTGATGTTTGTTTGGTGCTTCTTTTTACATGATATATATATTTTTTTCCAGGGTGAACTTTAACACGATTGAGAATGTCCAGAACAAGCCCTCAAAGTTGGTTAATTCTACTCTTCCAATGGTATGTCAACAAATTTGCTTTCCATTGTAAGGCTTTTCAGTTACTCTGTCGACAAAAAGATTAGAATTACTTGCTTTATGGTGATTGATGGATAAATGGTTTAGCTTCTTCTCCGCATATCTTATAATTTGTGTTAAGAGATTTATTGATTCCAGAAAATTAATCGTTGCATTTTCTAGAGAGAGAGAGAGAGAGAGAGGGAATTCACACCTCAATCTAAACTCAAATCTTAAATTCCGAATTTTACAATCAACTCAACCCTTCACAACGCATGTCACGTCATCATCATCCATGTTTTGTGGTATACTCCTGCATTGTTTATTTATTTATCATATGGTTATTTTATTTCACATTGAACGCCATGGGTTCTATGTTAGAATCTTTTTAAGAAGAAAATTACACGAAGGTTTTAAGCTAGGGATTTTGGGATTGACTCAAGGACCCCCAGGCAGAGGCCAGAGAGCAAGTGCTGATGAAAGTCCAATTTGCACATTTACGGTGTCTTTTTATTTTTGGAAAGTGTATAGATGTCTAGGATGGTTTTTTTACTCTCTTTTATCTCAACATTTAAATCACTTTGCTTGCTTATTTTACTTACCTATATAATTCTACATCTCAGTCGAACTTTTATATTTTGCAGAATGTTGAAGTGGATGACTTTGATGACTTTGGGATCGACTTGTATCCTGTGCCTGAGGCAACCTTTTCTGGAGAGGACCTTGATACTGACAAGAATGTATGCACTGGAAGTGATCAGAGAAATGATGCTCTTACAAGGTATACTTGTTTTTGTGGAACTTTTAATTATGCAGGATTGTTGTAGTTGGGTCAAACTTCTGGTTAATTCTTGGATTATCCACCCCCCAAAAATTTCATAATTGATTCTTATGTGTATTCAGATGCTTGAAGCCATCTACAGAAGGATGTCAAAGACATGAAGGAAGTGACCTCAGTGAAGCTATTCCTAGGGGTATGTAATGTGTCCAAATGTATATTAAAAAATCTTCAAGATGCAGCTTGATGCTTACCATGCTTAAATTTAAATGGCAGATCCTGCACATTGTGGAGCTGAAGGGAATATGCCCCAGAAAAAGTCAATACTTAAAGTTGAAGAAGATAAAAATTTAGAAAGGTAGGATCTGTACTTAGTCATATCCTTTTTAGTTCTTTTGGTCATTTGGTTTCAAATATCTGATTCTTTGAACTCATTGGAATTATGAAGGGTGATTGATGCCAATCCTCCGGCCATGCAAAATGCCTACTTGCCATCAGAGCTGAAGTGCTCTCTCTGTGATTCATTTTTCAAGGAGGCTGTGATGATACCTTGCTGCCAGCATAGTTTTTGTCAGAAATGTAAGTTTTTTTTTTTTTTTTTTTTTTTTTTTTTTTTTTGTGTTATGTACATGTTATAATTGCTTAAATCGAATTGTTCTTTCTTTATTTTTAAGTTGTATGTTTCTTTTGAAATGTATAGACCGAAGCACAGAGCTTATGCATTTTTTTATCTACTGCCTAAAGTAAATAACAAAATGATTTGAGCCTAGTGAGAAACTTATGTTTCTTCCTTTACAAAATTCTACAGGCAACCTCAATTTTTGAGAGGCCTTTGTGATCCTCAGTTGTTTTCTTTTTATATCTGACATATTTGTATCTTGTTTGTGGATTTTTGGTACAGGCATTCGTCTAGTGCTGCTCGAGAAACGAAGGTGTCCTAAGTGTCTTTCTACCAGATGCAGAGTAGAAGATCTACTACCAAATGTATCTCTTAGGCAAGCAATTGAACATTTCCTTGAGTCTCAAATTTTAAACACCGGTTCAGGCACTGCCTTTTGTCAATATGCTCCAGGTAGGAAAATTAGTTATACAAGTTTCCTTTCTTACACCTACTAAATTCTAGTGAATAACTAGTTATTAATCCAAAAGCAGACGGTGAATCTGGAATTCAAGCAAAAGATGTCTCTTGTGGTGTGACTATCCTTCAAAGAGAGCCAGAGCCCTACTCTCCCACTGCAACAGGGAGGGGATCCAATCAAATTATGTTAGAATCTGCTTATGACTTACAGATAAAAAATAATACATCCATGGGTGGCATTGGTATCAATCATTTGGGTGTGAAGAATCCTTTGAAAGCACCACCCATGTCACACAAGATAAACAAAATGAATGGAGAACGACATGGCTCTTGTCATCCTGTGGACATCAAAAGTAGACCTGAGGACTTGGCTGCTGTTGATGATTTTCAAGGGGAAAGCCTGGCCATGCACGAGGAAGGTATGATCTTATCAAAATTCTGTGACCTTATTCTTTGGCGAATTCTCTAATTATGATATTCCCACTGTTAATAATGTGTTTGAGCTGCATTCTGAATGACTGTTACCAGCTTATAGTTCCTCATGATATTTTTTGTCTGCATTTATTTATTTATACTCTGGGACTGGCTCTGCTGCTCTAATTTTTCTATTTCTGATGTTACAACAGCTGAATCCAGTCTGAAGAAAAAGAAGGGATTTTGGGTTAATAATGCTGCAGGTAGAATTTACAACTGGAAACCTCTTTAAGATTCCATCTCCAATATATATATATATATATTTTTTCCATTCTGATGCATATGGTAAAATTGCAGGTGGAGACAAGCCTTTTATGGAGTCTGGAAGATACAGAAAGGTACTAGCTTTCACCAAAAACTTGCATTCGTTATGTGTTACCAAGTGAAAATCTTTTTAGTTTTTCAACAACTATGCACAATTAAATCCTTTCATTCTATGGGGGGCATAATTGGCTTCCTTATGGACTAAGAATTTGGGATGCCCTGCTTGGGGGTCCGAATAGGAGTATTACTTAAGAATCTGATTCCAGACCTTGAGAATATTTTGGTGGGTTTTTGTGAAGTTTAAAATGTTGTGCTCATGAACCTTTGTTTTTGGTCCATCAACTCTGATTCTACTTATATGAGTGTACTGACGTTTTCATCTCAAAGTCATGTTGTATTTGTCTAAGCCATATTGTGTTGGCGTTTTCGTTGTATTTTTTCTCTGTTTATTTATTTTTTGGGTCCATTCCCTTGTTGCAATTAGCTGCCAACTTTTTCAGTCCATCTACTCTGACCCTTCTTATAAGATTTTACCAACGCTTTCAGATAAATGTCTTTTGCATTTGTTTAAGCCAAATTGTGTTGCTGACATGCTGTTTTCATTTCGTGTTTCCTTTTTTTTTTTTTGGGGGGGGGGGGTGGGGGGGTGGCCATTTGCTTGTTTCAATTCGTGTGCCAACTTTTTTCTTGGTACTTTGGCTCAAATTGGTGGCCAATATTAACTTATCACATGCTATGAACTTATAAAAACAGTACTACTCATCATGTGATATGATTCCCTATAATGATTCTAAAGTTGAGATTTGCATTGCATCAAAATTCCTCCCCATTTGGATTATTACCAAGCTATAACAACAATAGCAACAACCAAGGCTCAGTCCCCAAATCTTGGAGTTGGCTTTGGATCCTTAGGACCTCAACTACATGTATTCTTTTCCGTCATTCTATTTTATCCATAGTAATGCTCTTTGTTACCTTCTTAATTGACATGCTTTTTTTAGGTTGTCCTTTACCTTTTTTTCATTTCCTCAAATTGAATCAACCTACGCTTCCTCACTGGTGCATTAATTGCTCTCTTCAGCATCTGATCATACCATCTTATGTGACTCTCCCTCATCTTTTCATCAATAGGAGTCGCCCCTATCTTAATGCAACTTTCCTCATTTCATATCCTATTTTTCCATGTCATTAAACTTATCCACCTTAACATTCGCATTTCAACTACACTCATTTTATTAATATATTGTTTCTTAACTGCCAAACATGCAGCACCACAGAGCATAGTTGGTCTTATAGCGGCCTTATAAATTTTTTCTTCAACTTAACATGTGCAATCACACAATTCTCTTAATGCACCTCTCCACTTCATCACTTAGGTCAAATGTATTATTTTTCACCATTCTATTCTATCTGAAATCATACTCTCTGTTGCTTTCTCAATTGACATGTCATTTTTTTTTACTATTAGCAAAAAAACAAAAAAAAAAAAACGACGTCATTTTTTACTACTTTTGTTTTTTTTTTTTTTATCCTTTCTCCACCTTTTTTTTGTTCCCTCAACTTAAATCAACTTAGTCTTTATCATTGTTGCATTAATCGGTCTCTTCTGAACATGATCAAACCATTTTAAGCAACTCTCCCTCAACAAAGCTTTTATTTTTCTGTTTTCCATTTTGAACTGATCCAAGCAACTATGTTGGAATCAGGGGGACCGTACCTGTTTCATGTGTGGTTCACCAGACCATTTCATACGGGACTGTCCAGATGCTTCAAGTCCGCATCCTTTGCTTCAGAGAGGTATGGTCTTGATATACTTTTACATTCCCCTAAGAATCTGTTTTGCCAAAGTATGTCTGTGATATTAACCTTCTTTTGTGATTCAGGAAGTGCTATGTTTCCAGGAGTCATTCAGGGTTATGTACCACCATATTGGAATGGAACTTCCTTCCCCCATATCAGGCCCTTTGGGAACATATATGGCAATGCTGGGATGATGCCCTTCAATGCAGCCATGGTCCCAGCTGCCCCTTATGCCGTACCTAATTATATGCCATCTATGTATGGTGGCTTTCCTTCATACAGGCAAGTTCAATTTATATTTTGTTGAATGCTGTTTGCAATGTACTGGTTCTGATCAATGTCCTCGCATGAAAAATTCTGGTTGATTCATTAGATCATTTAAAATTTGACACTGAATCATTTTGCAGTGGATATATGCCGATGGGAGGTGTGGCACCTCCACGGGGGCCAATTGAAGAACTACATCAAAGTAATCAAGAGTTTGTGAATTTTCAAAATTTTGAAAAGAGACGGAAGATCTCAAATGAGAATATGAGGAGGTAATACTTTAATAATATTAGGCTATAATAATTTGGATAGAAGGCATTTATTGAAATTTTGCTCCTTGGCTATGTGATTGTTTTCTTTGCTTCCCCTTTTTTTTTTTTTGGTGGTTATTTATTTGGAATTAGCTTCCTTCTTATTGTTATTACTTTTTTTGTCCATTTCAATATTCTTTAACCAACATTTTCGCGACCTGCTATCGGGCTGCAAATAGGGATGGGCTGTAAGGATCATCTCTCACGCTCCATGCCCAGATAAACTAAAGTTTTTCTATTAATTGATAGCTAATAAACCTGGGTGGAAATTTAAAGATATAAGTTTGGGTGTAAACTCCCTCTCTGTCTCTCAATTTATTAAACACAAAAACTTATGCATGGAAGACACAGACAGAATTTCTTACCTGTAAATGTTTTTCTGCAATAAAAGAGATGTTTTAAGCTTTTGTCTTATTTATTATCTTTAGGATGGATACTGTTGGCATTGATCCTTAATATATATATTTGTCCTAATTTTTATTGCTATTTCTTTGCTCAACAGAGAACTATCTCGTGATGATTATGAAAATGATGATTTTAGTAAGAGGGGTCCCTATAATGAGACAGAAAGATCACATGACCGTAAATCTTCTTTAAACAGGGAAAGGAGTGTCAGTTACTCTGAGGACAGCTTCACTCAGAGGTCACAGAAGAAACATCAGCATGATAATTATGTACATGATAACAACTTGGTTGATGAAAGATGTGAGAAGGGATCTCATCCCTCAATTGCTGTTAGGGATCTGAGGTCACGTCATCACACAGAGAGATCAAGTTCAGAAGTAGAAGATATGCCCAGTAGCCCAAAGTGGCATAGTAAAAAGAGGCGTGTACACCACCATACAAGCTCCGAGAAGCACAGTGAAAGAAGGGATAACTGCGGAAGTGATTCTAGTCGGAGTCACCATCAAACTTACAAAGAGAAAGAGGTTGAAAGGAAGAGAAATAGATCTGACATCAAACGGCAAAATCACAAACGTCACAGCCATGCAGAATCTGGTTTGGACCAAAGTCTTTCTAGTGATCGCAGAAAGCAACGGAAGGAGACCAGTCACACCTCCAGACGCTCGCACAAGAGTACTGATGATCTCAGTCATGACAGGTGGCAGATGGTTAGTGGATCCAATGAGGATGGAGGAGAAGACTACCATTCTTATAAACGGAAAAGAGGTCATTAAAAAGATGCAGCAGGCCTGACTGAGGTAAACGTGTATATGGTGTCGCATATCTCAACTTAGGTGATCAATCTGTTACTCTCCCTCATTTCAGTTAGATATTGTACTAACTTGATTCATTATTAGTTTTGTTCTGTCACCCTTTATATGTTTAGAAGTGTTGGATTTAGCACACAAGTTTTCATGAACACATATAGGCATGTTATGATCTAATATCAATTTCTGTTGGTTTTGTTGAAACAGATTTAGTGAGTGTTCGGCTTTTAAACTGTAACTATTTGTTACTATCTGCCAACTAACCCTCTTCACTTTTATAGCTTGAGGTGTGGACGCTAGCAAACTAAAGTTTTAATCAGAGCAGCATCGGTAAAATTTAATATAGGGTTTGGATGCTTTATGACGTGCCCAAACTTCTTTCTGCAGAGATTGTTGCAGCTGGTAAAGGTATGTTTTCCTTTCATAAATTCCAAAAAAGGGGGGGTGAAAAAAAAGGCCTTTCAATGATCAGTTCCCTTGAATCTTGGTGCATTGAATTCCTTCCTCAGCTTAAGTTGGATTTGACTATAGCTTGTCACATAGGTATGCAAAACCCCCCGCCCATGTATTTCCCTCTCACCCAGAAACATAAAAGGACAAAGAAACAATACTGAGAGTCGATAGTGATATATGTGTGGCTTCCGACCTTGGTTTCATTCCAGACTGTTTCAAAATATGACGTAATCAACATTCAGGTGTCATTGTTGATTTTCTTGCCTAGAATCATTACATTCTTGTTGGATCGTATACTTATATGTTTGAGAGTTTGAAGAGAAGAAATGAAAGGATAAGGGGAAAGAGGGAGAGGAGAAAAAGGGAACAACTATTCTCTTCTTTGTTGAGATGCTTTCAAAAGTAAACGATAGGAGAGTAGATGTTCCGCCCTTTGGTTGTAGAGTGGAAAGGAGACGAAAAGATTAGTTTTAAGTATTTGACATTTTTAGAGAGATAAGTGCTAAGGGTTGATCTGGGTTATTAATATTTATAACAAACTGTTAAGGGTAATATGTAAATTATAAATAAAAAAAGATTAAATTTGATATTCTCTTCTTCCAAATTCCCTGAATCTGAAGAACTGAAAAAACAAATTTTTAGGGGTGAAATTATTCTGTGCACACTGTATTATACCTAAGTACCTAACCTCACATAAGGGTGGGTCTTATGCGTGGGACTTACAGGTGAGATCCATATTTATGTAAGATGTTGTAATTCATTGGGTGCACTGTATAATTTCACCTTTGAGGAGGTATGTCTACCAAATTCCCTCAAATCTTCTCACTTTTCCTCTAAAAATCCCATCTCCTCCCTCTCCTCTCCCTCCATTCAAACCTACTTATGTAAGAAAAATAAATAAATGAGTGGTTTCTCCAATGCTCCATTTGCAAATCTTAGTTTCCATTTCCCTTGTGATTGGCTTGGAAGCGGGAGCCAATTACCCCTCCTGAGATAATGTTCAAGATTTTCTTGACCTTGCTTTCATTAGCTTACTACCCTGGAGAGAGTACGTCTAGCCATTTGCTACTTAATAAGGCAACCCAAATTTAGACTTATTCTTTTGTCAAACCTAGTTGAGGTTTGATACCTGTTAGACACAAATTCTGAAAAGGGTTTATTGTTGGATGTGTTAATCCTGAAGTGGATCGCCCTAATGCAAAAATGGAGGGGAGGAAGGATCATGACTGAAGATTTGGACATTTTTAATCATTGGGAGATCGGATCAGCTATCTCTGTAGTATATTTCTGAGCTTGAGGCGATCACAAAATGTTCTTAGCTTTTTAAATATATACATATATAGTAGTAACAAGGACAAGGGAGAACAGTTGGGGGGTGCAGCTTGTTGTGGAATCTTTACCTGGGGCAGTGGAGTTTAAAGAAAAGATTCAAAGACGTTAAAATTTAATTCAATGATAGGCTCCTCAACGTTCATTCTCAACCTACCTTAGTTGAGATGCATTATTCAAACCAGATCGGTTTGGGATTAGCTGTCCGTTTCAGCTTTTCTCCCAGGAAGTTGTTGGTAGTCATTGTTTGTTTCAACCTAAGATTAATTATGCAAGCTTATAAATGTCATTCTGGAGGTCGTTTAGCTAGGGGAATAATATGTTTCAGTGTGAGTAAGTATTGATGTGCCTTAAAATATGTGTATATATTTTACATGGCATATTATTAAGAAAAAACTCATATCATCTTAATTTATATATATATATATATATATATATATATATATATTCTCTCTAGCTTAAAAAAAAATTACTAAAAAAATGTATAGTTTTGGATTAACCAAAACAAATAAAATAGGCCGAAACAATCGTACAAGCTAAAACAAGTAAACAACCTGGTATTTAAACTAGTATTTTTCAAGAAGTCAAGTGTCCTAAATTATTGGCCTAACTGTTGATACTGTACAGTATTAAGAACTTGAACGGGCTATTTTTATCACATTCTCCTTATTTCTATATATCTCTATGTATTAGGAGGATTTAGAAAGTAACTGTTTTTATAATTTTCAAAAATACCCTTAATTTAATTAACTTATCCTTATTTCTAAAAACAAAATGAGGTTAAAACTGTAAATTGACAAAAATTAAAAACAAAAAATCTACCCGTGTTTATAAAACTACCTCATGTTCTATAAAACTTCTCAGTACTCCATCTACACACTTAAAACTAACCCATCTTCCTAAAAAAAAAAAAAACTACCCTCATTTTCTAATTAAAAAAGAAAAAAACCCCAAGTTCCTATTAAAATATATATATATATATATATATCTAAAAAAAGGAGCCTCATTGCACACATGAAGCACAGGTGATTAGTTTACTTTAAAAAAATTCTTTAAAAAAAATTACTAAAAAAATGTATAGTTTTGGATTAACCAAAACAAATAAAATAGGCCGAAACAATCATACAAGCTAAAACAAGTAAACAACCTGGTATTTAAACTAGTATTTTTCAAGAAGTCAAGTGTCCTAAATTATTGGCCTAACTGTTGATACTGTACAGTATTAAGAACTTGAACGGGTTATTTTTATCACATTCTCCTTGTTTTTATATATCTCTATGTATTAGGAGGATTCAGAAAGTTAGTAACTGTTTTTATAATTTTCAAAAATGCCCTTAATTTAATTAACTTATCCTTATTCCTAAAAACAAAATGAGGTTAAAACTTTAAATTAACAAAAATTAAAAACAAAAAATCTACCCGTATTTATAAAACTACCCCATGTTCTATAAAACTTCTCATTACTCCATCTACACACTTAAAACTACCCCATCTTCCTTAAAAAAAAAAAACCTACCCTCATTTTCTAATTAAAAAAGAAAAAAAACCCCAAGTTCCTATTAAAAAAAAATATATATATATATATATATAGATTAAATTCTATAAGGACGTGGTGTAAAATCAATGTTTTACCCCTCCGATCCCAATATGACACATCATTTTATCACATATTTAAGAATAAATACAATCACACTCAATCAATTCTAATACCCATATATAAATCCAACCAAATTGGGAATCTATCGAGATGTTAAATTTTAAGTAAAATGCTAATGTGGCAATCACTTATTAGATGATGTAAAATATAGGTGATTAGTTTACTTTAAAAAAATTCTTTCCCGTTTGGAACAAATATGCTACAACCGTCTATTAGAGTGTTGTGGCCATGATTTAACTTATCAAAAGAAACTGTTGTGGCCATGATATTTCTTGAAGTTAGTTATAGTGGTATGTCATTTTATCGTTTGGTCCCATTTTAGTTTCTTTTTCTTGCGGTCTGGCATGCAGACTTATCCAATAATTAAAAAAAAAAAAAATCATTTTGTCTAATAACGTTGTTCAAAAGTTGTCGACCTGGGCCCAAAATATTATGGACCTGAGAAATGTGGTCCTGTAACTGTGGACAAAATGCCAATTATGCTGGGTAGTCGACTGTGTGGCTTTAGTGGGTTGAGTCCGCTCTTTTACTTTTACTTTCTCTCCCCCCCCCGCGCACACACTTACCCATCCTCTTTTCTTTTTTTTTTCTTTTTTTCTTTTTTTTTAAATTTATATATATATATATATATATTTATATATTTATCTGTGTGTGTGTGAAATGACAGACTTTCCCCTCCATTTTTTTTAGGTAGATAATGGACGGGTGGTTTGAACCACATGCATAAAAATATAAAAAAATATGTCATTATCATTAGACTATCACTTGTCTTATGGTAGATTTTTAATTGAGGATAAAAGCAACGGTTATTTGGACATTAATTATAAAAGTGACAGTCATAAAAGTCAATAAAATATTAGTAAGGGTTGAAACATAGTATATTGAGTAAATATATTGTTGGTTTGGAACTTCTAAAATCAATAGCTTAACGGTAGAGCGTAGCTTTTCTAAGGCTAAGATTGAGGGTTCAAGTCCCTCCTTCTGCTATTAGCTTTGTCGTTTAGTGGTAATGAGTGGTGTGCATAAGCCCCTTTAAATCTATTGTAACCTTAAGAGGTTGTTCTAGTAGTTCTTACAGCTTCATAAGATCTATAAAATTTTGAATTCGATGCTCTTAACTAGCATCTTGGGTCACTCTAAAGGATTCTTCACTATAGTTATTTGTGTGTGTGAGACGGGCCATTACATACACCAAAGGGAAAAATCAAGTGCTTGAAAAGTTAAGTAATCTATTATGGGTCTGAGTGATTATGGGGACTCTTTGAAATTAGGAGTTACACTTTGTTTGTTTTGACGTTAATGTTTTCTTAAAAATGAATCATTTTCTAAAATGTATTTTTTATAAAATTATCTTATTTTCTTATTTTTGCTAGTAACCTTAAATGAATTGGGAAACAATCTTCTAACCTCCTTTATTTAGCTTGTTGTGAGATATGTTTTTTTTTTTTTCAAAAAAAAAAAAAAAAAAAATAGTGGAAAACAATCTCTAAAAGTTAATTTCACATGTTAATTCATATGGAAAATGAATAGACTTATTTGTTATAACCCTATCTTCTTAATTGGGGGGTCTTTTTATAATTAAAAAAACCTTTCAAGGTCACCCGTGAGTTCAATGGACTTAAAAAATGTGCTTTAAATTCGGAGGTTCCAATTGTTATCCATTATGCTATGGGTCCATGGGATTTTTGGAGTGTCTCATGGGCTAGAAGTGGAATAGTTTGGCCAAAAGTTAGAACACTACTTCTATATATGTATGGAGGGGTTTTTTTTATAATTAAAATAACCTTTTGAGGTTACCCGTGAGTTCAATGGGCTTAAAAGATGTCTTTAAATTCAGAGGCCCCAAGTTTTATCTGTCATACTATTGGTACATAGGATTTTTGGAGTGTCGTGGCCTGGAAGCAAAATAGGCCAAAAGTGAAGACACCATTTCCTTTTATATATATATATAAGCCTTTTTAATTTTATATTTATCTATTCATTTTTCTTTTTTTGGATTTTTTTTTTTGGTTTTGTTTTGTTTTTTGATTTTTGGTGGGATTGAGTAATCTCTAATTCAACCCTGTGTTAAGGTCATTTTGTCAAGCTTAATAAAAACATTTTTGAATTTTTATTCAATTATTTAAGGTCATTATTTTTAAATTTTTTTATATAAGACATAAATTCTATTTTAGTATAATCTAAGTATATATGTGCGGGAGTCTCTCTCCTGAAAACTTAAACCCTGGCCTTTACTTCCACATCATACAAGAACTTCGTACTTGTGAAGTGACCATAGGGTGTGCAGTGATATTTAAGCCCATTCTTTAATAATTGATTATTGTTCACACCATTAACTCTAATATTTAAATTTATTAAAACTAAGTCTCAAAATGCCAAAATAAATCAAACTAACAATTTAAAATAAAATTTCGAAATTCAAAATAAATCAAACTAGAAAACTTAAGAGCCTCTTTGGTTGTTGAAAATTAATTTCTTTTTTAAAAACTTTTTTATTTTTATTTTTATTTTTTAGTTTTCATTCTCAAAACTTGATTTTATAACCAAAAACCTGTTAGGCAGTGCTTTCAACATGTTTGGATTTTTGTTTTTCATTCTCATATTTTTACAAAAATTCCAATTGGTAATAATGCTAATTGGAATTAAAATAACTGATCAACCATACCCAATAACAGATCCATGCCCATATCAATTTCAACAATATTTCATACATATTGGAGTTAAAATGGAATTCCAACAATAGATTCATGTGTAGGAGAATCCAATAATAAATTAAATCGGAGTAAAGATTGACCATATATTTGGTTTAAGATAAAGGAATGGAAGAGAAGAGAAAAAGAATAAGGGGAAGGGGAAAATTCGGGCCCAAGTGATAGGTTTCTTAACAAATTTAGCTCGTTTTTATTTTCTCTAATGTTATCCAAACAGCGGAAAAGATTTAATTTCTCTTCCTTTCCCTTCTCTTCCTCTCAAACCAAACATAGTGTTATTGTTAACCCAAATCTATGATGGTTCTCGTATTGATCACCATGTTGGTGGGTTGTAGCATAGATCCACCTAGATCTATGGATCTTGGACCCATCATTTGCCTGCTGTTGAGGAGTGTGTGAAGGCTAGTCAAATCAAATTCTCTTGAGTCGGTTTGTGTCTTCTTGAGTGTTTGGCTATTTGGAAATACTTTTTTTGTTTTTCCATCAGAAGACAGAACCAGTGGTTCTTGTGGTGTCTTGCCTAAGCTTGAGACTTGTAGACATGGCAAAATGGGTCAGAATTTTCTGACTTGACCCGTTTGACCCACAACCCAATTGACCCGTTTTGACCTGTGACTTGTGACCTCATTGACTCGACTTGAACCCAACTCGACCCGACCCGCTCGTTTTGCCACGTCTACCAACATTGAGTAGATTGAGATTGAGGTGTAATTCTTATAAAATATTTACTTATTCTTCTTCACTTAATATGTTATGTACTCTATTATAGTTTATCATTCTTTACTTGCCACCTTCATTTGCTCTTCCTACTTTAAACAAATAGAAAATTATACAAAGATTAGCTGCTAGAAAACTGGAATAAGAGTTGCACAAAATTTGGGTATCAAGTGTTTAGTGGTAATTGGTAAGTGGTAACAGTATCACTAGTGAGAATCTAATCACAGTTAAGAAACTCAGAAACAATTGACAGATTGCATCTATTTCCAAAAAAAAAAAAAACTTGTTTGAAAAATACGGGTTAACTCGACCCGCGACTCGATTGACCCGACCCGAACCGCCCGTTTTACCATGTCTACTTGAGAGAGAGAAGACTGATTTAGGGGGGGGGGGGGGTTGGGTGAGAAGGAAAAAAAATTGAATTAAAAAAAAAGTTGGTTTTATTACAATATTGTCATTCAAAACTGATAAATGAAGATTGAAAACACAATTTTTTCAAAAAATTGTCTTTATAGTGAAAATTATTTTGAGAAAAAAAGGTGCTAAACATCTTCAATTTTTGGTTGGTTTCACATTTTTTTGTCTTTAAAAATTGAAAATTGTTTTGGAAATAAGTTACCAAACAAGCTCAAAATTACATTTAAAAAAAAAAAAAATTTATTTATGGCAAAAGTTCAATGGGGTTACCTAGGTTGGAACAACTCAAATTGGAAGTTACCACCATTTTAGTCTCAATCGGTGATGGTAAATGTTGGACCCCTATAATTAAAAAATTATCCTTAGTTATAAATTGTGTAGGGGTGGTGGGCCAGGAGCTCGTTATTTATATGGATATTGGGCCTGAGGCCTAGTTCGAGGTCAAGAGGTCATCTGAAGAGGAGTAGACATTGTTAAGGACTGCGCTGGTAAATTAAGAAATTAGTCTTGGTCATAATTGCCTAGAAGGGTGGGCCAAGGAAGAATGCCTCCTCGACTAATAAAGGCTGAGGTCAAGAGAAGTGGTCTACTGTTCAAGGGAACGTTCCAGGAAGTTCTGTCGGTATGGATAGGCATGGTAGAGATATAGGACAGGGGGAAGTCCTAAAATATCTAAGAAGAAAGGTACTACTACCGCATTAAATGCACTCTCTGACCGCATTAATGTGGAGGTGATACCTGAATAGTGGCTATTAGCCTTACAACTATTACATGAAGACTTGTGGAAGACGCTGATGAGACAAATATCAACACCAGTCATCTGGCATGCACGTGGAGGACAAAGATGAAAGGAGAAGGGAGTATAAAAGAAAGAAGAGGCAATAAGGGAAAGGGATTGAAAAACGAAGAGAAAAATACTGTAGCATCAAGAACTGACTTTGTAATCAAACTTGAAAGAAATATAAAAGAACAGATCTCCTCAGACTTTGCCGAAAACGATTTTCTTCAGCATAAACCTGTCTATTTACTTTAGTGTTTTTCTGATTTATTAAAACTCAGTTTTTCAACTCATTCTCTACAAATTCATTGTTTTGGGCTTTTTAGGCCTAAGTTCATCCACCTGTTGGGCTAGGGATTCAAATCTGATCCTTACAATTGGCACCGTCTGTGAGAATTACTGGTGTTATAGTGAGTCTAACGTTCAACAATGGTAGGTTCAGGTTCAAACTAGGCAGAGTCTATGGGGTCTCAACGCCAATATATCTTCCGTGATCTTGAACCGAGAAGGGACCGGGAGGGGAGTGTACATATTACCCATACTAGTAAGAGCCATTCTCAGGGTGGTAGCCATCTCTCCTAGGAGAAAAATACCAAAACCATGCAGAAGGAGGTTGATCACCTGAAGAGAAGCTTATGCCATGAACGGTGAAGGCGAGCTCCATCCAATTCTGACTTCTCTTTTAATGGTGAAAAGGATGGTAGCTATAGACGTAGATCAAGGACTCCTTCTAGCGAGTCTTTTTCATATGATGAAGACTATCATCATGAGCGCAAAAATAGAAATTCATCTTCGGTAGGCCTGGGAAACGATGCTATGAGTAAAGCACTCAACCAAATTTTCATGTCACCTTTCACGCGCTGGATTGAGGGAGGGAGACTTCCTCGGCGGTTCACTCAGCCCACATTCACCATGTGCAATGGTAGAACAGACCTTGTAGAGCATGTTAGCCACTTCAATCAAAGGATGGCTGTACACTCTAAGAACGAGGCCTTGATGTGCAAGGTATTCCCATCTAGCTTAGGGCCTGTGGCGATGAGGTGATTCAATGGTTAGAGGGTAGGTTCCATTGATTCTTTCAAGGAACTCACTCAGGCATTTGGATTCCACTTTATTACGTGCAATAGAGTTTCTCAGCCTTTAGCTTCCTTGTTGTCTCTGTCCATGAAAGAAGGAGAAACCTTGAAAATATATTCGGATAGATATTTGGAGATGTTCAACAAAATAGATGGTGATTTTGACGATGTAGCCATCAGCACTTTCAAGCTCGGCCTACCTGCTGAGCATGGCTTAAGGAAGTCTTTAACTGGAAAATCTGTTACCAGTATACGCCAGCTCATGAATTGGATTGATAAGTATAAGAGGGTTGAGGAGGACCAGTAACAAGGCAAGGGAAAGGGCAAGGTTATCCTTTAAGAGATGAGGGATTTCAGGTCGGACTGCTAGCCGAAGAGATTTTGCTGGGCAGTCTGAGCCTGCAGCTCCTCAAGTGGTTAACACTGTGTTCCGAGAATCGGTGCATCAAGTTTTAGAGAAGATCAAGAATGAGTCATACTTCAAATGGCCGAACAAAGATGAGTGGAGACCCTTTGAGGCGCAACCAAAGCCTTCATTGCCAGTATCACCAAGAGCAGGGATATACCACCGAGGACTACAAAACATTGTGGAACCATCTAGAGCAACTGGTCAAAGAGGGAAGGTTACAACAATTTCTGTACCGGCCCAACGGACAAGGGGACCAATCAAGGTTAGGAGCTCAGGGGAATGCTCCTTCAAGGCCCCCGTTAGGTACAATCAATGTCATTTTTGCTGCATCTGTAAGAATTGGTTCTTACTCTTCTAAAGTGATGTCTGTAGCTAGGCTACCAGCCGAGGACTCTAACTCCGAGCCGAAGAGAGTTAGGATGGAGGTCCGATTGTTGCTGAGTTTCTTGGACGAAGACAAGATTGGAACCATCCAACCACATGATGACGCTTTGGTGGTCACCCTCAGAATAGGGGGTATGATGTGAAGAGAGTAATGGTAGACCAAGGCAGTTGTGCAGAGATTATGTACCCTGACTTGTACAGAGGGCTGAACTTAAAGCCTAAAGATTTGATAGCCTATGATTCACCTCTAGTAATTTTTGATGGGAAAGTTGTCATCCCAAAGGGCCAAATTAGGTTTCCCGTACAAGCAGGATCAGAGGTAGTTGAAGTGGACTTCATTGTGGTGGATGCGTACTTTCCCTACACGGCCATTGTGGCCAAACCTTGGCTTTATACCCTAAGAGCTGTTTCTTCAACTTTGCATCAGAAAGTGAAGTATCCGTCGGGGGATCGGATTGAGGAGCTGGTAAGGAGTCAGTTCGTAGCTAGGCAGTGCCTCGTGTCTGTAATTTTGCATCAGCCTGTGGTTGAATCCTCGTCCTATGCTAAGGGAGGCTTATAGCAATCAAAGTCTTCGGTATTACCTGTGAATGGGGCCAGCCGAGGAGGCCAAATGCGAGGATTTAGAGAAATTTGCTGTAGGTGATAATTTGGAGAAGTTTTTTCAAGTTGGAGCTCAGCTACCACCTCAAGAGAAGGAGGAGTTGGTGGAGTTTCTCAAGAGGAACGTTGATGTATTCGCTTGGAATGCTTACGAAGTTTCAAGGGTGGATCCGAGCTTCATCTGCCATCATTTGAACGTCAATCCATCTGTCATTCCCAGAAAGCAACCATCTCGGCGCTCATCTAAGGATTATTCTGATGTTGTCAAAGACGAGGTAATAAAGCTTAAGCGGGCTAGGGCTATTAAAGAAGTGTTCTACCTTGAATGATTGACCAACACTGTGGTTGTGAAGAAGAAAAATGGAAAGTGGCAGGTATGTGTAGACTTCACGGATTTGAACAAAACATGCCCAAAAGACCCTTTCCCCATGCCTCTGATCGACCAGCTAGTAGATGCCACTGTAGGTCATCATCGGATGAGCTTTTTGGACGCTTTTCAAGGCTACCACCAGATACCTTTAGCCTTGGACGATCAATAGGACAATTTTTGTTACTCCTATTGGGAATTACCATTACAAGATGATGCCATTTGGTTTAAAGAATGCAGAGGCTACCTACCAGAGTATGATAACCAGGATGTTTGAACCACAATTAGGAAAAAACATTGAAGTCTATATAGATGACATGGTGGTCAAGAGCAAGCTGGAATCCGAGCACGTTAATGACCTCGAGAATATCTTCGAGATCTTGAAGAGACACAAGCTGTGACTAAATGCAACCAAGTGTTCTTTTGGTGTCGGATCAGGAAAGTTCTTAGGCTACATGGTCACACACCGCAAAATTGAAGTCAACCCTGACCAGATTAAGGCAATCAATAACTTACAGCCACCTCAGAATCCCAAAGAGGTCCAGAAGCTAATAGGGATGACCGTTGCTCTAAATCGATTCATCTCTCGGTCAGCAGATAGGTGCAGGTCTTTCTTTCAGTTATTGAACAAGTGGAAGGGATTTGAATGGACCGAGGAGTGTATCTTAGCCTTCTAGCAGTTGAAAGAATATCTATCTCGGCCACCCATCATGTCCAGACTCGAGGTGGATGAGGTTTTGTTTGCCTACATCGCAGTGACCTCTCATATGGTGAGTTTGGTGCTAATACGGGTTGATAGTGGTGTACAAAGGCCGGTTTATTATGTGAGCAAGTCATTACATGAGGCCGAGGTCTGTTACTTACCACTGGAGAGAGCCATTCTGGCAGTGGTGCATGCTACACGTAAGCTCCCCCACTATTTCTAGTCACACACGGTTGTTGTCCTGACCCAGCTCTTACTCAGATCTCTACTTCGGAGTGCTGATTACACATGGAGAATTGCAAACTGGGGCACGATTCTAGAGGCTTTTGATATCAAATACATGCCTCGCACCTTTGTTAAGGGTCAGGTCCTTGCTGACCTGGTAGTTGAGTTTGCTGAAACCCCATTAGAAGAGAGGGTAGAGGAGTAGAACATGGATGAAAAATCGGTTGGAGTAATCTTTGTACAAGAACCTTTGTCCTAGAGGGTCTACGTTGATGGTGCAGCGAACCACAGGGGATCTGGAGTGGGGCTAGTCCTGATATCCTTGAGAATCACGATTGAGAAATCCTTGAGATTGGGCTTCTCGACCACAAACAATGAAGCTGAATATGAAGTTCTGCTGGTAGGGATAATCATGGTTCAGAAAATGGGTGAAAAGGCAGAGGAGGTATTCTCTTATTCAAGGCTAGTGGTGGTCCAAGGAGAGTTGGAAGTCAGAGATCCCAGAATGCAAGAATACTTGAGCCAGGTTAGACATTTACAGTCTGGGTTCGAGTCTTTTAATTTATCACAAGTCCCTAGAAGTAGAAATACCCATGCGGACTCTCTGCCTACACTAGCAACCTCTTTGGCATAGTTTTCCTCGGGTGATCCTGGTAGAGGACTTATGTAAACCTACTGAGTTAGGAGGAAATGTGGTTCATGTTCATCAAATAAGAGTGGGCCTTAGCTGGATGGACTCTATTGTCCTATTCTTTAAGTAAGATGTCTTGCCCGAGAATAAGTCCGAAGCTAACAAGGTATGGAGGAAGGCTCCTCGATTTTGGCTATTCGATGACCAAAAGTTGTGTAAGAGATCCTTTTTCGGCCCCTATCTGCTATGCATACACCCTGCAGTAGTTGAGCTACTCTTGGAAAAATTACATGAAGAAATTTGTGAAAGCCACACGGGGGGCAAATCTTTGTCTCACAGGGCCCTCACACAAGGCTATTGGTGGCCAAATATGCAGAAAGAAGCACAAGACTATGTGAAGAAATGTGACCAATGCCAAAAATTTACACCAAACATTTATCAACCAAGAGGAGTCCTTAATCCTCTGTCCATCCCTTGGCCTTTTGCTCAATGGGGGTTGAATATTGTGGGTCTTTTCCCTAAGGCAGCAGAGAATAAAAGGTATTTATTGGTCGGCACGGACTACTTCACCAAATGGGTCGAACTTGAACCACTGGCAAATATCAGGAACGTGGATGCCAAAAGATTTGTCTGAAAAAATATTGTCACATGGTTTGGAATTCCTCATACCCTCATCTCGGACAATAGACTTCAATTTGACAGTAAAGCCTTTAGGAGGTACTACTGCGATCTGGGAATAACGAATAGGTATTCCATTCTGACCTATCCACAAGGGAATAGACAGGCCGAGACTATTAACAAAGTCATAGTGGGAGGGCTTAAAAAGAGACTGGATGATGTGAAGGGGAAATGGGTGGAAGAGCTGTCACACGTCCTGTGGACTTATCGAACTACACCTCATAGGTCCATTGGGGAGACTCCCTTTTCAATGACTTATGGGGCCGAGACTGTTATTCCTTTGAAAACTGGATTTCCCACGCTAAGAGCAAGTTCTTTCACTCCGAGCAGCAACGATTGGCTATTGGAGAAGAGCTTAGACTTAATTGAAGAGCGTAGAGAAAATGCTATGGTCCAATTGACCTACTATTAACACAAGCTCAAGCAGGGATATGATGCCAACGTAAAACTAAGGCCACTAACAGTTGGAGACTTGGTTTTAAAAAAGGTTTTAGGAACTGCAAAGAACCCAGCATGGGAAAAATTGGGACCTAATTGGGAAGGACCATATCGTATCACATCGGTGGTCGGAATATGTGTATATTGTCTTGAAGATCTAGAGGAAAAAGCTATACCACGCCCCTGGAATGTAAATAACCTGAGAATGTATTATGATTAATGAAAGCTGTCTTTACCGTATTTGGGTTTGTTATATTGCGAGTCATGCGATCTGCTATTCATCTAAGTATCAAACAGAACTTTGGTCATACCTGGTTCCTCAGACCACATACCTTAGGTAAATTGATATCTTACGATCATTTCTCTAAGTATCAAACAGAACATTGGTCATGCCTGGATCCTCGGACCACATACCTTGGGTAAATTGATATCTTACAATCATTTTTCTAAAGTATTAAACAGAATCTAAGCTATGCCTGGCTCCTCGGATCGCATGCTTTGGGTAAATTAATACTCCCTGACATCTATCTAAGTATCAAACAGAACTTTGGTCATGCCTGACTCCTTGGACTACATACCTTGGGTAAATTGATATCTTGCAATCATTTCTCTAAATATCAAACAGAACATTGGTCATGCCTGGCTCCTCGGATCACATACCTTGAGTAAATTGATATTTTATAATCATTTTTCTAAAGTATTAAACAAAACCTAAGCTATGACTGACTTCTTGGACCACATGCTTTGGGTAAAATAATACTCATTGACATCTATTTAAGTATTAAACAAAACCTAAGCTATGTCTGGCTCTTCAGACCACATGTTTTGGGTAAATTAATACTCCTTGGCATCTATTTAAGTATCAAACAGAAATTTGGTCATGTCTGACTCCTCGGACCACATACCTTGGGTAAATTGATATCTTTTAATCACTGTTCCAAGTATTAAACAGAACCTTAGCTATGCCTGATTCCTCAGACCACCTGCTTTGGGTAAATTAATACTTTTTATCAAATTGCTAAGTGTCAAGGCAAAACCTTAATCATTGCAGGCTTTTTGGGCTATATGTTTAAGATAAATTAGTATTCTTAATTAATTACTTTAATGTCAGGTATAATCATTCAAAACAACAATGATTTTCACTGTAACAAGAGTCTCAACTAGATGCTCATGAGCATCACTCAAAGCATTTACAGGCATACCTGTGTCTGTTTAAAAATTGATTATCCTTTTTGGCCCTACAAACTTGTCAATGAGTAAGGCACAGAGTAATTTTAAACCTATATGTATGCTGCATTACTGTGTATGTTCTTAAAATTAGAATTATGCTTTGCCGAGATGGTGAACTTAGTAGATTTCACTGGTTTTATTGCTGATCATGTAAGATGGGATAACTTTTCTGTTACTTATGCAAATTGATGAGAAAGTGTTTCATCCCATTATTACGTTTATTAAATGTTAAACAAGATAGAAATTATATTAGCACTTGTGTAAGAATCATAGAAATAAGGAAAATATTCGTATCTTTCATTAGTAACAGCCTTTAAGTAAGGCAGATTGAATACAAAAGGGCAACTTGGTTACAAATTATGAAAACCAAAATATAAGTTGCTAGAGATTAAAAAAAAAAAAAAAAAAAAACTTGACTGTCTTAAAGCCAAGGAGGGAGAACTATCTTAAATCTACTTCTTTTTTATTACAATTTTTCCATGAGGTAGGGCCTTGGATTGCTGGGTTGTAGCCTCCGAGGACCCTTGGTCAGTACCTTTAGGGTCACCCTTGGGAGGAATTGGAAGAGTTGCGAGGACAATCTCCATCCTAGGTGCCTCATTGTCTTTAGTGGGATCCTGGGGAATAGCCGTGGGCTTGGTGGCATTAGGGGCCACTCCCTTGGAGGGCTGCCAGAGGAGGGAAAGGCCTTCTCAGAGCTGCTCCTCTAGATCGGCCACCTCTGGAGGAGTGTCTGCCTTTGAGCTGCTGGAGGGAGAGGGGCGGATGGCTGGGGGATAATAGACACTTTTTGCCTTCCTGAGTACAGAAGAAGCCTCAACCCCAGCTTGGTTGAAAGCCTCATTCCATACCTAGAGGCAGTAAGTCCTACATACCCCTGGAACCTCGGCTCTAAAGGCGTCCTCAATCTCAGCCATCCCGACATCATACCCATGTTGTTCTACCTCCTCCTGGGCTTTTTTTGCCTCCTCCTTGGCTTTCTCTGCCTGGTCCTTGGCTTTTTGGACCTCCTCTAGTTTTTTCTTCAAAGCATGGATCTGCTCCTTGGAGGCGGCCAACTGGTCCTCGGCATTGCGAAGTAGTATCCTTTGGCCTTTTGCTTGTTTTTCAGCACTATCTAGGGCAGCTGCAGCGATTGTTCTTTCTCTCTCCTCCACGGTCAGCTTGGCCTTAAGGTCTTGAATGCTCTTTTCAGCTACGTGGAAGGCATCCACGGCTGCTATCCTCCTCCCCTTTTCCTCTTTCATTTTTCGATGGGAATAGTTCACCATCTCTTCGACCCTGAAAGTGGCTTGGATGGCCTGGAAAAGAAGAGGAGTACGGTTAAAATAAAAAACTTGACTTAAAACTTAACTTAAAATTTTTTTACTTACCATGGCCAAGTCCCTCTTCAGTTCAAGGAAAACTTCATGCTGCCTCATAGATCTGAGGTCAGCCATATCCTTGGGAAGAAGCATGGATTGTTCCACAGCATTTGCTACATACCCAGCTGTGCTCTACTAAAAATCTCAAATAGAGGCATCATTGAGTACGGGAGCCCCATCCAATTCCATGCGCGGGGCCCAAGCTAGGGCTGCAGCTTCGTGGTCACCCCTCCACTCCGCCTTGGTGGCTGACCTCGTTTGTAGGCCTCTCTGCTGTTTAGCCCCCCTTTGGGGCTCAACTTCGTGGGGGGGGGGGGGGGAGAGGTTTTTCCCTGCCTCTGCGACCTCCTTCCCTTTCTCCTCCCGCTTTCTCTTGTGGTCGGCAGGGTCGGCTCGTTGGGTTGGAACAGGTGGGGGAGTGAGGAGCCTAGTCTGAGGAGCCTTCCTTGGAGCATCTCTCCCCGGCTGGGACTCCAACAGCTCCTGGAGGGTTGACCTCTGTTTACGTTGGATGCCCATGTCATTGGAGGTATCAGTAGCTTCTTGGTAAAGCCTGGGTGAGGCCAAGGAATGAGAGCCGAGGTCACTGGGAGAGGCTTCCGGAGATAAGTTTTGGTTGAAGATGTCGAATTCGTCCTCGGAATCGCACACTTCTACTACTTTCTCTTTTTCTTCTTCCTCCTCTGTCAAGGCAGGATGAGAAGAAGTTCCTTTCTCTGCTATATGTGGTGGTGGATGGGCGACCTTAGGGATGCCCTCTGGTATCGGGCCGGTGGCAAGTGTGCCTTCTGGGATTGAACCGGTAATGAGGAACCCAGGAGCGGCTACACTGATCCTTTGTAGACACGGGTCCTTTGCCTTGATTACGCACTTCGTTGCTTGGAAAGTGTTGGAAATTGGAACGTAATCCAAGATCAGGTGAGCAGCCCTTAGTTGTCCGTTTGTGTGGACGAACACTTCAGCCTTCAGGGTCTTATCCAAACTTTCCTGATTCATGAGGCTGAAGTTGGGGATGACAGTGTTTTTATCTGCGAAAGCATTGGGAAAGACAAAAAATGTCATTAGTAAAGAACAATGCAAATTACAAAAAGTCTCAGGTACGAGCACAGAAGATGTAACTTTAAAATGACCGTCCTAAGTCTAAAACCCTACCTGGCTGCCCCTCTCTCGTTGGGCAGGGAAGACCATCGTGCCATTCCTTTGACACGACCAGGAAGTCTTTTTTCAAGCCTTTGTTGGATTCAGGCAAACACTGAATGAGCCTAACTTTGAGGTACCTAGATTTAAGGTAATACCCCTGCCCCTTTAAGTGATGGAGGTTGTAGACCCAATTAACACCGTGGTGGGTAAGCCCTAACCTTATCCTCTCAATAAGGGCATCTATAGAACCTAAGATCCTAAACATATTTGGGGCACACTAGGTAGGAGCTAACCTATGGGCTCTAAGATAATCCCTGGTTACGGGGCCCATGGGGATTCTCATCCCGCCCTCTATGAAGGCAATCATTGGGATTACTACCTCTCCCTCTTGCCTATCTTCGTGACATTGTCCCTCTTTACAGTATTTAATGCCTACTCCTGGAGGGATCCTGTACTGAGCCCTAATGTTCTCTATTCCCTCCTCGGAGTCTACTAAACTCTTAAATCTACCTATTTTTAGAAAGGTTTAGAGAGAACTAAAAAGATCGAAAGGAGAAAATAGAGCCGAGGAGAGAAAATGTACGAAGAATAGAAAAATATATGGAAAAATAGAGTGTAAAGATTCGTGAAGACTTACAAAAATAAGGAGGGTGTCCTTGGACAAACTTTTAGTATTTTGGAAAAACTTTTAGTATTTGTAGAGGCATAAGTAAGTTAAGAAAGTTGGCAGGTTCAACGTATGTGTGCTAGAGCTAAGTGAATGTCAAAATGAGATGGGAGATTGATTTGAATGGTATTTATATTGAAGAGAAAGCCACAGAGCGGGAAAGTTCCCGCCGAAGTCCTAACAGAATCCTCAGCCGTTGGATCTGCATCGCACCGTAGAACGTGGGGGACAAGGAGTTGTAAAAATTTAATGAAGAGTGCGTCTCGTATGCCGAAGCGTCAGGAGCGTGTCTTGTGCAGTTAAAAAGACGCCTACACAGGCAAAGGAGCATGGATTGGCTAGGGTGACGTCGAAATCCTACTTTCTTGCCGAGGAGTCAGAAAGAAGAACCTCGAGGGGCTATTGTAGGGGTGGTGGGCCAGGAGCTCGTTATTTATATGGATATTGGGCTTGAGGCCCAATCCGAGGTCGAGAGGTCGTCTGAAGAGGAGTAGACATTGTCAAGAGAGTCTGCGCTGGTAAATTAAGAAATTAGTCTCGGTCATAATTGCCTAGGAGGGTGGACCAAGGATGAATGCTTCCTCGGCTAATAAAGGCCAATGTCAAGAGAAGTGGTTTACTGTTCAGGGGAACATTCCAGAAAGTTCTGTCGGTATGGATAGGCATGGTAGAGACATAGGACTTCTACATAGGACAGGGGGAAGTCATAAAATATCTAAGGAGAAAGCTGCTACCACCGTATTAAATGCATTGTAGTTAACTCTCTGACCGCATTAATGTGGAGTTGATACCTGAACAATGGCTATCAGCCTTACAGTTATTACATGAAGACTTGTGGAAGACGTTGATGGGACAAATATCAACACCAGCCATCTGGCATGCACGTGGAGGACAAAGATGAAAGGAGAAGGGAGTATAAAAGAAAGAAGAGGCAATGGGGGAAAAGGATCGAGAAACGAAGAGAAAAATACTGTAGCATCAAGAATTGACTTTGTAATCAAACCTGAAATAAATATAAAAGAATAAATCTCCTCGGACTTTGCCGAGGACGATTTTCTTCAGCATAAACCTGTTTATTTACATTTTCTTATCATCTAAATCTACTTTAGTGTTTTTCTGATTCATTAAAGCCCAATTTTCCAACCCATTATCTACAAATTAATTGTTTTGAGCTTTTTGGACCTAACTTCATCCACCTGTTGGGCTAGAGATTCAAATCTAGTCCTTACAATTTGTAATGTTCATTTCAAACTCTAAATTTGAACAAGCACAAGCTCTTGAACTAAAGTTCGTTGTAAAGTTTCTCAATTGGTAAAATTTATTTAACTTTCATTATACTTAATCTCAAATTTTACATGTTCATCATATGAGCATATGATAATGAGTTTTTGTGAATATGTGTGAAGTTGTGGAAATTAAAAATTAAATATGAAGGAAATTAGAAATCTTGGAAATATAAGTAATTATTTAGTTTACAGGTAATTGTTTAAATTTAAAGTGGAACGGTAAATGATCTCATAGATTATGGTGAAAAAGTGTTATTTGAGACCTAAGATAACAATTTTTAATAGGCCTTTTTTATTGAAATATTATTTACTTAATTTTTATTTACAAAATTACTAATTACGTTTTTAAATTCAAGCCTATATAAAATCTACTTTTTATTTATTTTTTTTATTTAAATGAGTTTTGATAATTGGTTAGTTAGGGGTGGAGGATTTAAACTTTTGATATCTTCGTTTGGAAATATCAGGAGATGTTAGTTGAGTTACAAGACTTTTAGAGGATATTTGATTCGTCGTGATGTTATATTACACCGTAATATTACGTTATTGTAATCTTACACAGGGGCTGCGCTACACTATTCTCAATGGGTTCAAATGAACCCCCTGACTTCCAAAAAAAATAAAAAATTTGTATATAAAAAATATTTTTTTTTTGTTAGTTTAATACTATAATTTTTTCTTAAAAATATTTTTGCACACCCTGACTTAAATTTTACACACCCTTATTACAAGTATTTCCAACTCTACGAATAAAAAGTAAGTGTTTGTGAATTGTAAGTGTCACTATTTTTTATAAATTTATATTATGTGTGTGAGTGTGTCTAATATTGATTGTGTGCATTACTTTTTGTTATAATGTTATTTGTGTGAATTATGATGTGTGTGGATGTTTGTGTGTACAATATAATATAAATTTATATAATGTAATAATTAGGAAATAGAGATGGTTTGTTACATGTTTGTGTATTGTTATTATGTTATAATAATTTTTTGTTATAAAGTTAGTAAAATTCAAGAAATAAAATCGTAGAGTTAGTGATTGTCTAAGCATTTGATTGGTTAAGTAGAACTAGTTTATAATTTTATGTATGAATGAGTGTGGTTGTGTGCATCAATAATTAATACAAAGCCAATGTGTTTAGTTTAGTCATTTAGTTTAAAATATTTTTATAAAAATAATAACAAATAGATAATAAAAACTGCATAAAAATAAAAATGTTAGATAAACTTAACAAAATAAAATGATTATAGGCTCATAGTTACCCACATTGGCAATAGATACTTATAATGAACTATCATATAACAATTCAAAATTTGAATACTTATAGAAGGAAATTGTAAAACTTCATGTATTAATTTTTTTTTTTTTTTGTCGATAACTTGATATATTCAAATTCTTTTTTTATTAAAATTTTTTTAATGACTTTCCTAATCAAAATTCTTGGAGCCGCCACTGATCTTACATCAATGTAATCTCAAAACAAGAATACAACATTACATTGCTTAGGAAGGTGATGAGATTAAGATGATGTAATATATTTTGTAATTTTAAATTATGGTAATGTTAAAAAAAAAAAAAAATCAAAAATCTTAATGTCATATCATCGTAATGTGTATCACATCAAGGGTACATCACAGTAAACCAAATGCCCCCTTAGTAAAGTTGTAAAATGAGTTTTAATTTGCGTTGAATAAAGTTATACAAGATGAAGGAAAGTTGAAATCTAATTTTCAAATTTGTTTTTAGTATTAGAGATTGGATGACTAATATTGACAATTTAATTTACTGTATGGGAGAGAAACTTATAAAAAAAAAATTGAAATCTTAAATTGTTATGGGAAATTGATAATTAATGATAATTCAATGCACTCCCTAAATTTTATTTTTGTTAAACAATTTTGGATTTCAAATGAGTTGGATTTCTATTATTTCACAATCTTCGGAATCTTGAGGGGTCTTCTTAAAGTGAAAGAGTTCATCTTTAAAAAAAAAATGTTAATTAAAATATTTTGTACCTATTTTTAATTTGGAGCCCAAGGCCATGGCCTAAGTGGCCTTGCTTCAGGATCGCCCTAGTCTTGCTTCAACTTAACCAATATTTTTTTCCTTTTAAGTAGATACTTTAGCCAATATCCTAGCAACCGAGGATGCAAAAAAAGTTATATTACACTCTAAAAATCTATTTTATCTATTTTACCATTCTATTTTACAATTCATCTAACATCCTAGTTTCTATATTTATATACAACTTATTAAAATAATATAAACTATACCAACAAATAATATAAAAAATTTGGTTTCTCTTTCTTCACTTCCATCTCTCTTTCCTTTCTACTTTTTGTATCTCTCTCTACCAAACCCACACAACCACCGAACCACCAAAACTCACCATAAACATCAATTTCGTCACCACCAAAATTATCCAAAAAAAAAAAAACTGTCACCACCAACCAACCAGCCGCCACCGCTGAAGATTCTTACCACCTTTGAAACACCCACTGCCCACCAAATTTGACCCAAACATTAATTAAATTCAACCTAAACTTTGACCAATCGCCACCAAAATCTGTGGCCACCTTCGTAAATCCACGGTGAACCCATTCCCATCACCACCACAGCAACCCCCCACCGCCACCACCATGAACTTGCAGATGCACCGATACCCATAACAAAAAATCAAACCAAAACCAAAAATCAATATGAGAGAGAGAATGGAGTGAAAGAAAGAGGAAGAGATGAAGAGAGAGGTTGTTGTTCCTAACCACACACCACCATGTTGTCGACGCCGATCCTCAGTCCACGTTGTCTACTCCAATCCCTAGTACACGTCGCGACTTCGATCCACAATCCACGTCATTGACGTCGATCCTTAGCCCACAACCCATATTCCACCAAGACCCACGACCACTCCACTACCACACCACAACCATCGAACCAACCCAGAACCCAGCAAAAACCCATGCCACAAAACCCACAATCCACCTAACCCATAGCCCACAACCCTCATGCCACCACTGTCATGCCCATGCCACCACCATCAAGAGAGGGATCGGCAGTAAGCGAGAAGAGAGAGCCTTGGTGTTGGTAGCACGTGTAAGGCAAAATGAAACAAATCCCCCTTTTGAATTGTTTCTTTCACTGCCTTTCTTCTCTTGACTTGATTGTACAAGAAGCCCATTTCTTACTCGTCACTCTTCTTTTAATCCGTTTCTCTCTCTTGGTCTAATCAACACATTGTGTAGGTATTGTGAACTTTCCCTCTCCACCTCCTAACCACTCTTTCTCCTCTTTCTCTCTAAGTTTTGTTTTGGTTTTTCACTTGAAACTGTTTTGCTTTTCCTCACTAAAAATGCACCGTTTTGGCTACAAATAAGACAATACTTGACTAAACCAAGGTACTGTAGATAAACTATTCGCACACTCATTCACTCTTTTTATATATAGATATACTAACCAATACCAGTATATTGTTCTGAGACTACCTTTATATATATATACTCAAAAGTCAAAAGTGAATTTTTTTCATTTAGATCATCATCATATAAAGTATTAATATCATCTCAATCCAAAACAAATTAATCAAAGTTCTCAGTATTCTTAGCATTAGCATCAAAACAAAATAACATAAAATTTGAACGGTTCAGTACATACTAAGAAACCAAATAAAAGAAATTTACAAAAACTAAAAACAATATCACACATCCTCAATTTGAAAATAAGGATTTAAGTCAAGTCAAGGTAGTTCACTCGACATTCTTAAAAAAAAAAAAAAGGTCGTTCACTCGTGCCCACATTCCACGGTGGACATGGGGAAAATCCGAAAATGTCACCTACTAAATAATTTGTTGAAAATGTCACAAGTTATAAATATAAACCAAAACGTTAAGCAATTTAGCATTTGACCGAAATCACTCAAATAGCAAATTTCAAAACTCTTACCTACCTCTACTAAAAATGAAATGATAATTTTGGATTAGATTAAGGGAACGTTCCTACTGCATGAAAATTAAATGAATTGATGCATTAGATTTCGAGAAAAATAAAAATTATATGTGTTTGAGATTGAAATAGAAAACATGAGAAATAAAAGTTAAATTATTGGTGAGAGAAAAGTGGGTGGATTGAGGCAGTAATGGCAAGAACTAAGAAGGTGGAGAAGCTTGGAGTGGAGAAGCAAATTGGAAGGAATTGTCAATTTTGTCTCACTCTGGATGTTATGGGAGGGTGAGATAATTAAAAAAAAATGCCCTCCTTAGTATTAGAAAAATTTTAAATAGCGAAATAAATATACTGGATTAATCTATACTATTATTTAAGGGGTTTCCCCTGTTTGGATTCCTCATTTTGTAGTTCAAAAATGCTCCTACAACCTTATGTTTAAGTAGAGACAAAACTAAATGACAATCCAATAAAAATGCAACTCTAATTCCCACTAAAACATTGTCTAAAAAATAGGACCACTCTCCTATTAATTTTCAAATTGATTTATTCACTTATAAATTAGATTTTTAAAATAAAAATTATATATATATATAATAATTAAATACAGTTTTTTTTCTACAAAATAGGACCACTAAAAAAAAGCCTCATTGCACGCGCGAAGCGCGTGTGATGAGGCTAGTGTTTATTTACAGACTTGACTTGGGTCCAATACTTCAATGCACAAGACCTATTATGATAGTGACATGTGTTCACTTTTACCCTTTATTTACTAACTAAAGCCTTATACTCCAATCAGTATGCCTGAAATGGACTAGTAGGAAAAATGTTAGTTTTAGATCCTATGTTAACCAAGTTTTTAAGTCCAAGTAGTTATTGAGTCAAATTATGAATGGTTCTTGGTTAATGCAATCAATCATTAACTTTGTACAAACAATAAAAACAGTGAAATAATCAACACAGCAGTATGATCTGAGATTTTTGATTTGAGGAAAATCCACCATATATTGCTGTTATTATTCTTAAGGATGCATTGTAACTTCTTTGCTATCATTGTAATGAAAGTTACTATCCCATTTCTCCACCCAAAAAAAAAAAAAAATTGCATGATTTTCCATATTTTTATGTATCACTTTAGACCTCATACTTTCATAATTTTACTAAACAAAATCTCACTCATGGTCTCAACATTAAAAATTAAGTTTCACTATTTATTATAAATTATTTTAAATAATCTATTGTAATATTTTGTTTTTAGTAAAACTTGCAAAATATGAATTTATCATATAACTTAAAATATTTTTTTATTATTTATTTTATAATTCAGTTTTAGTAACACTTTTAAAATTTATTTAATTTTACATATAAGTCTTTGAGTAAGCCGTGCATTGCACGGGATAAAACTAGTGTATATAAAAATATGAACTTGAACTAGTAGTAATGACAAATTTGAACATACAAATTTTTTCCATTAAATAGGCACACACTCCATTAAAGCCTTGTGTTATTGAAGAGCACAAATATTTTATTTTGGTCCAACATATAATAAGAGCCCACCTACACTAACACTTATGCTATGTTTGGAAGTTGAGAGAGAGAGAGAGAGTAGCGGGAAGGAGAGTAGAGAAGAATGATTATTCTCCACCTTATTTGGATGTTTTTAAAATTAAGTAAGGGAAAAAGGAATAATTAGTCTTTTCATAGTTTGTAATTTTGTTAATATAGTAAGGGTAAATTTTGTAATTCATTTGATCAAGCATTTTTATGTTCTACTCTCCCTCCAAATCTCTCCAATTTGGAAGTAGTTAAAACCCCTCCAAACCCATGCAAATCCCTCCCCCTCCTCCCTTAAAAAACGTCCAAACAAAGTAATTTAATTTACTCTCACTTCTTTTACTCTACTCCTCTCTACTCCTCATCCATCCAAACAAGCTATTAACCTGGAATGCATGGACGCGGCTCCAGAGGAGCTGCACCAGCGTCCGACTCAGCGGGACGCAGCGACGCGGGAGGGACGCCGCTGACTGCGCGTCCGTGCCGCGTTGGGCCGCGTCCTGCCACATGGATTCCCTGACTTGCGCCGACGCGGCTCAAATCAGGCCGTATCGGGAGAATATCAGTGTGTTTCGGCCGGAAAAAGGAAATTAGCCAGTAAGGAAAAAAAAAAAAAAAACTTAAAACCGAAAACCGAAAATACCGGAAAAAGGAAATCGGCTGGCTCACTGTTCTTCGTCTTCTTCTTCTCTTCTTCTTCACCGGCCTTAACCCCTTTCTTCTTCTTCTTCTTCTTTGCTTCGTCTGAGTGAGTTCTGTTCTGTTTCTTTTTTTCTTTTCTTTTTTGAAGAGCTCTGTTTCTTTGTCCCAGGAGATAAAAAAAGCTTTATTTTTTCTTTGTGGCTCTCACGCTTCTCTAACCAAACACGTGAGAGCCACATCTACTTCTTCTTCTTTTTTTTCTTTTTTTTAATAGGAAGCTACACCTATTTTAATACTTACTACATATATCATTTATTTTATTTTTGAGCTAAGTCACATCTTTTTATTTATTTATTATTTATGAGAAACTTCATCTATTTTAATACCTCTGTCAATAATTCAAGTGTCAAAAACTTTATTATTATTATTATCATATAAAAAAGTATGCTTAGCAATATATTAAAAATATAAATAAAAATATTTTTAATAATTTTTTAATTGCCGAGTCCTGCCATATCCGCACCCACCTTTTTCAAAAATTGCCGAGTCCCGCACCCGCACCCGAGTCCCGAAACGCACCCGTGCTTCATAGCTATTAACTCACTATCTCTGAATCTGACTACTAGTTTTTTTTATTTTTTTATTTTTTTATTTTTTTTTTTTTTTTTTTTTTTAAGATAGAAATTCTACTATACCCTAATTTAAGTATTTATATATGCGAAACTCCTTCCTGGAAACTTAAACTCCAGCCCTTGTACTACCCATAAGCACTAATACTCGTAGAGTGAGCCACCCTAGGGTACTTTACCTTCCTGTTTGCAAAGTTAACACAAACAAACCGAAATAGAAAGAAAGAAAGAAACTCACGTCACGCATTTTCCTTAATAAATCCGAATCTAGGAGAAGGAGAAGAAAGCAAAAATCGTTGTCCGAGCGTGTCCTGTACGACGTTGTTATCGACATACTGAGTCGGCTGCCAGTGAAATCCTTAATCAGATTCAAGTGCGTTTCTAAATCTTGGTACTCTGTCATCACAGACCCCTTTTTTATTAACAAACACTTCAACCTCAACCTCAACAAAGCCAAATCATTATCCAATAACAATGGTTATCTGCAATATGCGGATTACGATGATGATATTGGTTCATGTTGGAAAGAACTGCGTACGGTTGTTTGCAATAGCGACCACACAGCAACTGAGATTTCTAGGTTGAAAATTCCCTTTTATCGTGTCAACGTGATTAGCTTATGTATGCGAAACTCCTTCCTGTAGACTTAAACTCCAACCCTTGTTATACCCATAAGCATTTATACTCGTAGAGTGAGCCACCTTAGGGTACTTTACCTTCCTGTTTGCAAAGTTAACACAAACAAACCGAAACAGAAAGAAAGAAAGAAACTCACGTCACGCATTTTCCTTAATAAATCCGAATCCAGGAGAAGGAGAAGAAAGCCAAAATCATTGTCCGAGCATGTCCCGTACGACGTCGTTATCGACATACTGAGTCGGCTGCCAGTGAAATCCTTAATCAGATTCAAGTGCGTTTCTAAATCTTGGTACTCTGTCATCACAGACCCCTTTTTTATTAACAAACACTTCAACCTCAACCTCAACAAAGCCAAATCATTATCCAATAACAATGGTTATCTGCAATATGCGGATTACGACGATGATACTGGTTCATGTTGGAAAGAACTACGTACGGTTGTTTGCAATAGCGACCACACAGCGACCGAGATTTCTAGGTTGAAAATCCCCTTTTATCATGTCAACGTGATTAGCTTATGCAATGGCATTTTCTGCCTTGAAAGTTATGACAACCGCCATGTTAACACAATATTATATTTGTGGAACCCGAGCATCAGAAAGTTTAAGATGCTCTCTGTTCCCTACAATAATTACCACTATGCTTATAGTTTCACTCTTAGACTTGCTTATCATTCCCAAAACAATGACTACAAGATTCTCATAATTGTGTCTTATGTAGAGGTTTTTGGAGTAAAACTGCTGCCGGCTGAGGCCGAGGTTTACACATTGAGTACGGATTCTTGGAGAAGGTCTGTAATATCGTTCGAGTCTTTGTCTGAACCCAATGTTGGATCTATTTTTCAGACACATGCAGAAGTTTATTTATTTTTTAATGGGGCTCTGCATTGTGTAGCATCTACTCAGGAGTGTAATTTCATTTTGTCTTTCAATGTCAACGATGAGACATTCCAAAAGATATTATTGCCTGACTTAGATGAGTTTTCTCCTGAGTTTTACCACTTTGATCAGCTTGTAGTGTTCAAGGGATCATTGGCTATGATTGTTTTTGTTGAAAGTGAATTTGGACTTATTGATAGATACCACTTGTGGGTGATGAATGAGTATGGTGTGGTTGAGTCTTGGACAAAAATAATTGTACAAGTGGCTGGGGTTGATAACTTCTTTGGCTGCACTGATTGTGGCGAACTCCTATTTGACATTCATATGACCCTGAAAGTCTGAACAAGAACAAACTTGGAATTTTTATTGGACTTGACACTTGGTTGGGTTGCACAACTGATCTTATGAAGAGCTTGGTTTTACTTGATCAGGTAAAAATGTCATCTAAATTGAAGATTAGTTTGTATCAAATATTATTCTGTTGAATTATCTAGCAAAATGACAATCTATGCGAAGTTTATGTTACAAGTATTTTGTGGCATGTCATCATATTTGCACTCGGATGCTCTTATTATGTTGCCTTTTCCCCTATTCTAATATATTGATGCAGACGTATCAATTTACTAAACAAAAATGAATCCCCTTGGAGACTCTGGCTATTATATGCCAATTGATTTTTGTGTCTAGCACATTGTGCACCTCCTCAAAGATGACAATGTCATGGTGCAGCAGAGGTGCTTTGCCAACATAATATTATTTCATTTGTATGTCTTAGTGACAACTTGAACTAGTTGGTGAGCTTAGTCTCTTAGGCTTGGTTCAAAGAAAAATGGGAATGAACTTCTGCAATCTGTACCGGATGCATAAAGCTGATTTATTGGTCCTAAGCAATAAGTCAAATTTTATATTTCAATATCCTAATAGCAGGATTTTGGTTTTTGCTCACGTATATAATTTCCTATTCATTTTTTATACGTGTTAAATTACTGGAAAATGTTAGGATTTGCTGTAAATCATGAAATTATTGAAATATAGTATCTTGCATGAGATAAGCCAACTTGGGTAGTGAGATAGTCGATAAGTGAGATTAATGACATAGACAACATATATGCTTGAATCCTTTTTAATTTTGTATATGGCAGAAGTCCACGTCAAATCTTTGCGTTGAATACTACCATTTCTCAGTGCATATGTACTTTTTCATGCTTTTGACATTATTAGGTCTATTAATCTTATAAATTATATGATTTACACAAGTTGTAGTATGTAGTCATTTGCTAATATTGTAGATGTTAAAGTTTCAAAATGCTAAAAGTACTACCAATTTTGCTACAATAAGTTTGCAAATGGAGGAGGCAATTAATGTGATTGGTGGCACAATGTCGTAAAAAATAAATTTCTTGAATTTATTTATTTATTATTATTTTTCTGTTTTGTATTTCAAAAACTTGACACATCTATAGCATTATGCTGATGCCTATTATTTATTTAACTTACGACTACTGGCTTAGTGTTGTCATGCACATTATTTGACATGACAACGTCATTGTCAAGTGCTTACTGCTTATCAAGAATAATATTATTTCGTTGTTGTCCTAGAGACAAATATGTTAATCAGCAAGATTAGCTTAAGCTCTTAGCCATTGGCCGCCAAAAGAAAGAATGAATCTTTGATATTTGTACGAGATGCATAAGGTTATTTCAATGGTCCTACTGTGTTAATTTTTGGGTTCGGAACTGAGCAAACACTAGATATTTGTTTTATTTGCAACAGTTGAATGTGTCTCTGATATTCATCGCTTCCTATAATTTTGACCCTGGGCTGGGGAAAAATGAAAAGAAAAGTGCAAATAGCATTGACCTATGCTCAATAACCTTACTCGCTAAACATTATCAGTTCTCAATTTCTAAGTCATGGGTTTTCAGGAGTGTGTGTGGAAGAGCAAGATACATAAGAATTGTAGTGTAGCTCTCTTCAACTCATTTATCATGTTTTAATGCTTTTTGTCTCTCTTGTAGCATAATGAAGCTGAGATTGAAGTCATTGAACCCGATAGTCCTTTGAGTCTCAAGGAAAATCCTAGAGAAACAAGCCCCTCACTGGATGCTTGCCCCTTTCGTTTGAAATACCCATCTTTACCTTCATGGGAAGTGCAAGTGATGAATGACTCTGGTGAAGTTGAAACCATGATTGTTCCACGCTCAAAGCATGTTCCTTACATGCCATTGATGGGAGGCAAGGTAAATCTCTTGTGACATGCATGTCTTTCTCTTGGTTTTTCATTGTTGTGCTAACCCACTTTTTTTATTCCTTTGTAGATTGAAGTAGATTTTGTTGAGGAGTGCCATTCCCTTATTGAGTCCATGAAGAACTGGATTTGGTCTAGTTCTCAATCATCTTTTGACCGTCAAAACAAACTTTCTCATGAAATTGAACTCTTGGTATGTATACCTTCTGTCATGTTGTTTCTGCTTGATTCTTGACTAATACATGTCCAATTTTCTTGCAGCGGAACAAGGTGGAAAGTCAAGCAAGTACCATAAGGACTCTAGAGAGATGTCTTTGTAGTTTAGGACCTCGTGAGGTTGGAAGATCAAGTGATCACGTTACTGATGCAGCCGGTGTTATAACTCCTCCGGCTGTTGAAGAAGATCCCATGAAAACCATAATGCAATCTAAAGAGGATTCCTCTCAACACATGAAATGTCTTGCTCTTCAAGATCCTTCTCACCACCAGGTTCGTGAGAGTACAACTTAGCTTAATGCCCTGGTAAAGAAGGATTTCTTTTGCACTTGATTTTTGAGATGCTTCTTGATTTTTCTCTTTCAATAACTTTTCAGTCTTAAATTTTTTTTTTTAATTGTTGCCTTGATTTTCATGATGGTTGATGATTAGGTCATTGGGATTCAGTTTGTTGGAAAATAGGTAAAAGAGGCTAAGCCTAAACCATAGGGCAGAGTGCCAATCAGGATACAAAGCATTTTTCATTTTGCTCACATATTTGTTGCTTATATGTATACTTCCTTCGTCTCAATTTGTTTGTCTTGCTTCAAAAATCTAACTTTTTAAGTGAATTATCTTGTCTGTTCTATAAAAATGTATAAGTTTCTAAAACTATTCTCAAATAAATTTATCAAAAATAGTTTTGGAAATAAAGTAGGGGCATAATAGGAACATTAGTAAATTAATAATTAATAATTTTTAATTTTAGAAATAGAACAATATTTTGAGACATCCCAAAATAGAATAGAGGACAAACAAATTGGGACGGAGAGGGTATATTTTATTTGTTTTGACTGCTTGAAAATGTTATAATATGCTGAAAATTATGAAATTATTGAAAGATACAATTTTGTATTATATAATCTGGTTGGGGTAGTGAGATAGGCAACATATATGCTTGAATTTTTTTAATTTTGCATACAGCAGAAGTACAAATCAAATTTTCGCTTGAATACTACGATTTTTTAATGCATATATACTTTTTCATGATTTTGAAAATATTAGGTCTATAAATCTTATATAATTATATGTTTTGTTGGTCTGTGCATTTAGATAGTGTGTATGAAATTTAATAATTATTTTTTGAAAATGTTGTTGGTATATTAAGGGTAACACCGTAACAGTACATTTTTCTTTTAATCAAATTCAACAGCTGTGCTCAGTAATTTTCTTAAACTTTTTCCTGTTTTGCGCCTTTGTATTTTATTTTTCTGTGTTAAAGTTTTTTTTCTTCCCCCTTCGAATAAAACAAGAGGAAATCATACCATAATTTGTTTCATGAATTAAAATGGTGAAGTCATATATGATTATGCATTTCACAATAAGTAGAACGGAGACTACAATTAATCTTCCCAGCTTATTTATGCACATTTAACCGTGGAAATGTGGTTCCAGTTAGCTTAATTAGTAAAATTTCTGATTGTTGAATAAGAGATTTGGGATTCAATCTCCGTCTACACTAAAAACCGATTGATGTCTTGGTCTGTAAAGAGTTGCCATCAAGAGCGAATGTCATAAGTTAAAACTCTCTAAAAAAAAATTATGGAAACAAATATGACGGTATCTGACGGTATTTGTAGGGCGGAGTTTTTTTTTTTTTTTTTTTTTTTTTAAGCCTTATAGCCCCTCTTCCAACAAAGAAATTAAACCATAAAATTAGTAGTCAGACTCTGTAATAATAAAATTAGCAATTTAGCATTTGACTGAAATCACACAAATAACAAATTTCAAAACTCTTACCTATGTCTACTGAAAAATGAAATGATAATTTTGGATTAGATTAAGGGAACATTCCTACTGCATGAAAATGAAATGAATTGATGCATTAGATTTCAAGAAAAATAAAAATCACATATGTTCGAGATTGAAAAAGAAAACATGAGAAATAAAAGGGAAATTTTTGGAGAGAGAGAAAGGGGTGGATTGAGGCAGCAATGCCAACAAGGTCGAGATGCCGAGAGAGAAGCTTGGAGTGGAGAAGGAAATTGGAAATGGAAGGAATGGTCAATTGTGTT
This sequence comes from Quercus aquifolioides, assembly GCA_019022515.1. Classification (NCBI taxonomy): domain Eukaryota; kingdom Viridiplantae; phylum Streptophyta; class Magnoliopsida; order Fagales; family Fagaceae; genus Quercus; species Quercus aquifolioides. The sequence goes on from CM032327.1 coordinate 88,971,031, forward strand.
TCGCTTTGGATATTATGGGAGGGTGAGATAAAAACAAAATGCCCTCATTTGTATTAGAAATTTTTTATAAAAGGGAAATAAATATACTAGATTAATATTTATGGACTTGACTTGGGTCTAGTAATCCAGTACATTAAACCTATTATGATAATGACATGTGTTTACTTTTATCCTTTATTTACAAACTGAAATCTAATACTTCAATTAGTATGCCTGAAATGGACTAGTACCAAAAAAAAAAAAAATGTTAGTTTTAGACCCTTGGTTAACCAAGTTTTAGACCTTCTCCTATCTCTCCATGTATGTGTTGAATATTTAGTATTCTTGCAAAAAAAAAAAAAAAAAAAAGTTTTAAGTCAAAGTAGTTATTGAGTGTGAGTTCCAGTTAGCTTAATTGATAAAGTCTTTGATGGTTGTATAAGAGATCTGAGGTTCAATTCTCACATACATCAAAAATTGATTGGTGTCTTGATCTAATGATAAAGAGCTATTATCAAGAGCGAACACCATAGGTTGAAACTCTTTTAAAAAAAAAATAGTTATTGAGTCAAATTGTGAACGGTTCTTAGTTAATGCAATCAATTATTAAATTTGTGTAATCAATAAAGATAGTGGAAATAAGCAACACGACAATATGGTGACCACTTCCTCAACAAAAAAAAAAAATATATATATATATATATATATATATATATATGAGAAAATCAATGAATAATGATTCTATTTAGCAAAAAAAAGAATAATGATTCTAAAGTAAAAACCTTTTGAGGGGTTTTGTTTAGATAAACGTATTTTATTCATTTGTTTTGTTTAAAAATTATATATAAACTTATAACTAGTCAATAAATTAGAAAATATGTTGAAACAAACAAATCCTTTAGAAAAAAATGCCTTTTCATATGCATATAAAATTGTTTTCCATCAAGAAACCTTATACTAATAATAATCTTGAGGGGCTTCAAGAATTTTTATGCCCCTTTTCTTTTTTCCTCCTCCAAACTGAAATAAATGCATCTCCCATGCGACATTCATGATCTATAGATTAAGGCCAATAGATAGTATGACTGACAATATGAACCACCCTAACATGAAGTATCCCACCAATCTTGTTGGTCCCACATCCTCCGGTTCCTGCCAGGTAAAAGTTTACAGAATAATAAATTACACTATTACAATTAGGTTTAGGACAGAGTGAGAGATTGTGTTACCAATCATTACCCTATGCACCGGACATATGCATTACCTTGTGTGAGTTTTACAACTATGTGAAATTAAAAAATTTTATTTTTAGAGAAATGATGTATATATCCAATGCATGCAATACATTTTGGTATGTACAACAAATAACGGCAAACATAGTTTTAAATTTGAACTAATAAGATACTATTTTTCACCTTTAACATGACGAGTGATGAACATTAAATTTCATATGTTCCCTTTATTGATGTAATGGTGATATGTGTAATCATCCTCATATGGGGTAATTCTACACTCACTGCATGTGAGAGGGATGTTGATGCTCATTTTGAGGCCCAATAGCAGGAATCATGGTTCTTAGAACTGGACCGGACCGGGAGGTCGGACCGTGAGAACCGAAAACCGGGATGAAAACCGGTTTTTTAAGCCTAAAGAACCGGATTTTTTGTTAATTTCGTGAACCCCTAACACCGGGATTGGACTGCACGAACCGGTGAGAACCGTGGGGTCCAACCCCTTAGCAATTTTTTTTTTTTTTTTTTTTTATAATAAAAACAACTTAACATGATTTTATTCTACTTAATTAAATTATCCATTTCTTACAAGGAATAAAAAAAATTATAATTAAAATCCTTCAAAGATATTCAACTTTACTTCAAAAATTAATCATAAATTTTAATGTTTTCATGGTTATTATTTTATTTTGTTAACTTTCTTATTTAATTATTAAATATATGCTTGAAAATCATTAAATTTCTCTTACATATATAGATATATTAGTCAATTTTGCTAGTTTTATAAATTTAATATCTATATTTAGGCTTTAATTAATTATTAAATTAATTATGACGTCATCACGGTTTGACCCCGGTTCGACCTCAAAAACCTTGAACCTCTCCCTTTTACGGTTCAATGAACTGTCCGGGTCTGAAAACCTTGGCAGGAATAAGCCCAACAATATGGACAGAAAAGAGTTCGTGGATGGTTAGAGAAACCATTAAGCCTGGATGGCAATAACAATGGTTCACAAGCCCATAAAGTACACAAGTGGGCCTTAAGGAAAGTAGACGGGCCTAAAAGAGCCCGAAGAGAGAGATAGTAAATCCATGGGCATTATGTGATGTAGCAAAGTAAGAATGGGCCAAAGCAGACCCGAAGTAATGAAGTAAGAAAATAAGGGATTGATGGGAAGCCCATGAGCCCTAAGGATGAGGAATAAGGTAATTGGGCCAGGAAAGTCCAATGAAGTTAGTAAAAGCCCATGGGTATGCAGAATTAGAAAATGGGCCAAGGATGTCCAAGGAAAGCAAATGGGCCAAGGATGCTCAATGAGAAAGAAATGGGACAAAAGAGCCCACAAGCAATGCAATGAGTCAAGAAAAGCCCAAAGTAGCATGAGTATAAAATCAATGACCATATTGAGTCATTGGGAAAAGAAAAAAACAGCAAGCCCAAAGAGGCCCAATAAGCACGGGTCAAATAACACCACAACAGGAACAGCGAAATGGTATGGTAGAAAATGGCAACAGGATTACGAAAAGAGCAAAGAATGGGCTCAAGAAGGGAAAGCCCACAACCGGGCAAGGCTCAGCCCTTGAAATAAAGCAAGCTGCAAGGAACAAGAAATCAAAAAGCAGTTCGCACCGTAATGGGTCAAGGATGAACGGTAGAATGCACAGACGAGCCTCCAGACCACGGCAAATGCATAAGTAGCAGACAAGTTTTTGACGTACTTATAGTGGAGCACGCGCAAGGCCCAAACGTCACTAGCCTATACCTAGCCAATACAGGAAGTGGTGGGTCATGGGTTAGAGGTAAGAGAGGAGATGGTCTGGCAGTGGGGAGATGGGAAAGCCTATTCTGGGGTTCCCACTTAGGTTCTTTTGGGAGAAATGTCCTGCTGGGATGACATACTACCCAAAAAAAGTAAGGATGAGCTGGAACCACTAGGTGCATGCCATGAGAGATAGGAAGAGAGAACACCCACACCGTGGCGGATAAGAATGCCATGGTGAACTAACAAACAAATTAATCTTCTTTGTCTGGTTATGGGAAGTGGTGCAGCCAGCACAGGTAAGTGGTGGTGGTTGGACAACTGACAAACCAGTGGTGGTCGACAAGGACACCCAAACCAGACAAAGGTAGTTAAAGGCTAAAATGGTAAAAGTCAGTCACGACAGACAATATATAAAGGACCCTCGCTGTGCACAGTAGGGGGATCATCATCATCACGACAATAGTAACCTCTAGGAGTGAATCACAACATTACTAGATAGGTAAGCACTGAGAAAAGAAGAGAGAAAAAGAAGAAGAATTAGAAATAACAAAAACAGAGAGCATAGAATGGCAGGCATGCACCAATAGGCTAATCCCCTCTCTCCCTCTAAAGGCTTATTCTCTGTCAGATGTAAAGGATTCTTTTGGGCACAAGCCATTCAGGTCATTTTCCCTCAAAGTAATTAATTTCTACGACAGAATCTTCCTGAGAGATTATTCACATTGAGGAAATGGTTCCCTCCTTGGTCTTGGTCCTGTAACATGACTTAGCATGGCGGATTGATCCTTTCCTTCTTTGATAACTCATTTCTTCCCTACTTATTTCCGCCATTTCATTTACAAGGCGTTTCTTGTCGTTGTGGTCTTCATTTTAATTAATGATCATTTATTTATTCTGTCTAATGGCAAACGTGCTTTCTTTTATTATTATTACATCTGCTTGCCATAACTCTTCCATAGCAACCCCACCTGCCGTGGGCATGTGACCAAAGTTTTGGCAAACGGGGCATGGTTTGTGTACAAGCCGGACCAAGGTGGGTTACAATTGGACCGGTCCTAACTCTCTTATCTAAAATACTTGGGCCTAGTACAGCAGAAGACAACCCAGCCCAACATCTCAAAAAGGCCCACCACAAGGGGTTACAAATAATATATAGTTTTATGAACAATATATAGTTTTATTGTTCATAAGTTGTAATTTTATTATCACCATAGTTGTGAAAAATGGTGTATCCATAGACTTTTTCTTTATATCCTAATCAACACATGAAAAATAAATGACATATTAATTTAGTTGTCATTTGATTTGTGGTAATTTTTTAGAATTCCCAAAAATCCTCTCAAGATTTGTAAGGATCCCATGTTAGGTTGTAAATAGCTTAAGGGAAAACGTTCACAGGAAAATGGATTCTTGTTTTAGGGGCTTGAGAAAGTTCTATTTTTAAGTGACAATTATACCCAAAGTTAAATATCCACTGAGTAACTAAAATAAAATACTTTGGCTAAAATTTAATTTAATCCCTTGATTTTTACTTGAATTGCCAAAATTAGTTTTTAAGCATTAATTGTTGTCAATTTACTTTGTCAAAATGGGTCAATACATTCCTTATGTCCAAATATGTTAGCAAATGAAGTTGTTTTCTTTTTAGTATACTACTCATCAAACAATAACATTCATTAAATGGCTTATCTCATGAATGTTTTCAGTTATATTTTTAATTAAAAAAAAAAATTAAACAACATTGTTTGCTAACAAATTATGACAGAAGGACCAAATTGATTGATTTTAATAAACTGAGTGTTTAAATTGACAAAATTAAATTTTAGGAACTAGTTTTACAAATGAAGTAAAATTTACTAGACTAAATTATTGAATTTTAGCCAAACCTTTTTATAATAAAGTGCTTATGCAGCTATGCTACATGTTCAACTTTTTTTTAATAACATGGTTTTGTTCACCTTTAAAGAATTTTTTTTTTTAATTTTAATTTTTATCTCTTATTGAGAGTTATTTTAATTTTTAAAAAATAGAAATAATTTTGATTGAAAATACATGATGCACTAACCATAAAAAGAATAAAACAATTACTTTAATCACATTCCTAATCAAAACAAACATGACTATGCTTACACTCCGGTCATTTAAGTTCCTAGACATCACATTCTTGAAATCCTATGAAATTTTGGATATTAATTAAGGATATATTATTAGATTGCCACCAATCCCTGCGTAGTGTGTTTGGTATAAATTGTTTTAATTTTTAGTTTGATTAAAAAATATTTATCTGGATAAAGCAATGCTTAACTGTGAAACTTTAGATCAATGTATGCTAAATTATGACCTATACCAATCATGGATGCCCGTGCTGCAGTCCCTTGCTTTGAAAAAGCAAAAAAGGAACACATGCAAAATGCCTCGAATTGTCTCATCATCTAAAAGGAATTAAAACAAAGGGTGGGCTTGAATTGGCCAGGTGTTCAGCTAAAATTGAAACTATATCTGCCCTTGTTATAAGATAGGAAAATATTCGGGCACATTCGGTAGTTTACACTCTATACATACAATGTCTGTAATTTTAAATATGTTATCTATTCTTAACACATGAAGGGGTGATGTGTATAAACAATGTGTGCTAATGAGTGTGCAATAATCAATGCTCAACCTATAAAAATTCATTCAAAAGTGACAATAGCGACCGAGATGAGTAAGAAGAGTAGACGGATACCTGCGGTGGAGGAGGGTCTTTAGTAGCTGGTGTTTCATCAACCTCATAGGGCCAAGCATATCTGTTTGGATTTTCACTCCTAGTCAAGCTCCAATCGTACAGTCTTCTCTCTTCCTCAGTTGACAAAATTGTGTATGATTCCTATTAATTTTATCAGATTAGTCAGAATTGCTTTTACCTCCCAATGGTTTTTTTTTTTTTTTTAATTGAAGGAAAAAAAAAATTGTCTTTCAAATAAATATGTCAAACATTGGATTTCCTTTTATAAAATGATAATTTCCAGTTACTAACTTTTAGAAGTTCCAGTTTCTTGTTAAGTTCTTCTTCATCTAATTCCTGTTTCGTCAATTCTTCAACTTTGCTTCTGTAAGCAACTTGAACCTGTATAATCAAAAACATGAGAGAGAGAGAGTTATCAATTTGGATTGCCCAAAAAAAAGAGTTGATATTAATCCAAAAAAGTATTTGAGTTATGACCTGCTCAAGAGAACATCCACGTTGTAATCCAAGTAGACCATAGTGATCCACATCTGTTATTGCTGCATTCTAAATTGAATTTAATCAAATAATTGCATCATGAGAAAACATCAAGGTTTCAAAAACATAAACAAAAACTGAGAATTTATGTGATGCTCAAACTTTTCACGAATAAACTAACAAGTGCTCTCTCATCCTGTTAAACATAAACGTATAAAGAGTTCAAAGTTGTCCAAGTAAAAGTAAAATGCAAAATCAAATATTGATGAGGCAGATAATGATTATTACGTATGCCACGAAAAGCTCTTTCGACGTTAAGAGCAGAAATCAAGGATGGAGGTTCTGTTGGAGCTTCAATGGAACTTTCTGAATCTGCCTCTGTTGCAACAGTCTCGGCGGGTACTTCACTCGAGCTTCTAATGTGAAATCTGCGTGACTTGGTTGCAAAAGCTATGGAATTTGTGAAAATGGCACCACATATTGGCGTCTGAGTCAGGAAATCTTTTCGGGAAATGTACACTGTTGCGGTGGTGGATGACACAGCCATTTGGCTGGGGTGACCGTTTTCTGTTATCTCCTGGACTTTTTTCTGGACTAGTTTGTTTGGTTGCTATTCTAGGAGAAGATAAGGCAAGGTCTTCCCATCATTGAATTATTATCTGACTAAATTTGGACTAATGTAGCATAAGAAATCTGAAGTGTAGGTGTCAGTACCATTGTAATTTTTTTTTTTTTTTAAATTAAAATTTCAACTTATAGTATCCATTCTATAATAATTGCTAATTTTTTTAATAGAAAAATATAATTTCAACTTAGAACGTTCACTTCATACTAAATGTATTTATTATCAAATTAAGACATCAATCAATCTTTGCTATTAGCAGGATTCGAATCTCATATCATTTATTAAAAAATAAGAGACTTTAAATGGGGACAAAATGGGCTTTTGCCCTTTTCGGGAAAATTATATAGCATTATGCTCCCCTTTCCAAACTAATTAGGGAAATGCGCCCCTCTTTTAAAACTCGATTTTTGATAAATCGAGTTAAAAAAAAAAAATTCTTAGGCCCTATAGTGACGTTTTAAGGAGTCTATAGTGACGTTTTAAGGACCTATAGTGATGTTTTTTTAACTCGACTTCAATGAAATCGAGTTATAGGCAAAAAAAAACGCCACTATAGGTCGATTTCATTGCCTATAACTCGATTTCATTGAAGTCGAGTTAAAAAACGTCATTATAGGTCCTTAAAACGTCACTATAGACTCCTTAAAAAGGTCACTATAGGACCTAACTCAATTTATCAAAAATCGAGTTTTAAAAGAGGGACATTTCCCTAATTAGTTTAGAAATGGGGCATAATGCTATATAATTTGCCCGAAAAGGACAAAAGGCCAGATAGTCCCTTTAAATGGGTCACAATAAATCCCATACTTAATTTTCAACATTGTGCCAAATATAACCAAGAACTAAGGGCGTTGGAGAAAATCAAAATGCCGAATCAAAACTAGTGGAAAACTTCAATTTGGTCCAGTTTTTTAAGGATTTTGAATCATTACGATTATTAATTGCAAAAAGAGATCGAAATGACATTGATCCAGTACCAACCACAAGGTTAATAACACCAAATCAAAAGTACAAAGAGTTTGTCTGCAATTAACCTAGTGTGCGATTGGGTTTTGCTTAAAAGATTTTTGCTGTTTTACTTTTATCTCAGTTTTTTTTGCCAATTATTTAACTTTTAGCTTTTGAAATAAACTAATTTTTAGTTTTTGTTTTACATGTTTAACATAAAAGTTACCAAAAACTTATATATTTTGATAAATATTATGCAAATAAGTTACCAAAAATAAGCAAAATTCAAACGTAATTGGCACTCCTAAATTTCAAAGATCAAAGAATCTTTTTCAATTGGGCCACCAATGAAAAGTGTCATTATTTATTTTAGCTTATTTTAATAATCTATTTTGGAGAAAAAAACATAATAATCTTTTCTTTTCTTTTTTTCAATGAAAACTAGGTCTACAGTCTACATGCACAATGTATTATGTACCTAGCTTTAAAGCTATTTTGTTTTCTTTTATTTTTACTATTTAGGTGGAAACCATTAGGCACTGGACTTTAGGTTGGCATAACTACCCATACATTTGATGCCAAATTGTATCAATGCCGGACTAATGAGTGCTAATGGCACGTAAAAGAGATGAGTAAACATAGAAGATGAAAAAACACTTTAGTTTTACGTGGAAAACCCCTTTTGCACTAGTAAAAGAGAGGTGAAAAGCTACGATCTGAAGTAGAGAGACACTCTACTTCTAGTCGCTTCACTATTTGAAAATCCTTATACAAGTGCAATGCTCTCTTCCTCTTAAGATTGTGTTGTGCATCAAGGCCAACCCTTCTCTTTATTTAGGCTAAGGGAAAGGCTGGCTCCTCTACTTGTGTGAAGATCTCAATATTAGTCATTGACTACACTACAAGATTTGTTACAACATTTTGGAGCTTACTAGAGTGAGTTTAGCATTAACTTTTAACATTAGCTTTTAGCTTTTAACTTTTATATACAACTTTTTAAAACTTCACTTTTTCTCACTTTTTTTTTTTTTCATTTTTCCCCCTACTTTTTTTCACTTTTTTCAAGGTACAAGTATACTTTAACATACTTTTTCAAAAAAAGCTTTTAGCAAAAAGATAGATAAACTGTTTCCAAACGAATATATATGCCTTCGACTCAGGTCCTTCTCACTCTTTACAAATTTGCTCCTATAGTCTCATAGTATTTTAAGGATATATTTACGACTCACATTTAGTTATACTTTGGACACATGGATGGCTAGATGGGTCTAAAGCCCCTTGGGTGAAATGACTATTCTACTCACATTATTAAGGATCTAGTGTAGCACTTACATAGTAGGTTCCAATTAGCTCAACTGATAAAGTCTCTGATAGTTGTATAAGAGATCTGAGATTCAAACCCCGCCAACACCAAAAACTGATTGGTGTCTTGGTCTGATGATAAAAAGATATTATCAGGAGTGGACGCCACAGGTTAAAACTCTCTAAAAAAAAAGTAGTATTTACATATAATTTTATTAATTTCTTAAAATATTTTTTAAGTTTACGTATAATTTTGACACCATCCAATGTAGCATTACTTATTACTTTTTTCCCCATAATTACACATAGAAAGTAACTTGATAAAAAAAAAAAACCTTAGCCCTATTAATCAATATATAACTCGTAGAAACAATTGCTTTTCAACTTAGGATGAATTATGCAAAACTTCTTGAAACTAGACTTTTTGAAAAGAAAAACACTGATTTTAATAATTGTAGAATGAAAACAAACTTTTTGAAAAAGTTAAAAGTGTTTGGTAAAAGGCTAAAAGCGTTTGGTAAAAGGCTAAAAGCTATTAAAAAGTGCGGTTTTAATCATCTAAGTATTTGACTAACATCAGCTTCCAAAAGTATTGTTTGAGTTATAAATTATCAAAATTGATAGTATATATAAATAGAAATTCTATCATACTTGTGGTATTTTTTTTTTGGTAAATGAAAAAATAATTAGAGGGGGAGGTGATTAGTGTGGCTTTCCTACCTAAGTGTGACTATAATAGCACCCTAATTGCTCCCCGACTAAGACCCCACACCACAACTTGTGGTTTTACACTCTTAATAATATTAATTATTATTCTCTTAAGTGTCATACTAATAATGGCTATTTATTATTATTAATTATTATTCTTTTAAGTGTCATAATAATAATGGCTATTTTATTATTATTATTATTATTATTAATGACTTCTTGTATATATGTGTCATAATAAATGTTATGTATAATGATAAGTAAGGGTAATTTAAGGATAAAAATGCTAAAGAAATTGATAATTAATTTCGTAACTTAGATAGAAGAAAATTCATCATTAACTCAAGATACTTTGTACTATTTTCTTCTTCTTAGTAAAGTTAGATTATTTCTCATCAAAAAGAGAAAAAGATTAACAATAAAAAATAAAAAAAGATTAAAAAAATGTGAAAGTAATTTGGTCTCTTTATTGCATTTTCAACATTGCACCTCACAATTCCCAACTATCATTTGTAAAACGTGCTAACTAAAAGTCACTAATTACATTTTGGAAAGTTACCGACATGCCCTCTTTTTTTTTTTTTTGGGAGAAAGGACATGCCCTCATTTAATAAGTCAATAAAAAAGTTATATCTAAGTCATGCCTTGTAAAAAATTGTTAAAGCCAAAAATTATTTTAACTAAGAGTTACCAAGTTGTTTGCAACTACAGCATGGTTCATTTGGACACACCGAAACAAAATTCATCATTGATTAAGTTGTCCGTGACTCAAGATACTTTGTACTATTTTTTTCTTCTTAGTAAAGTTAGATTATTTCTCATCATCAAGAGAGAGAGAGAGAGAGAGAGAGAGTAATTTGATCTCTTAATTGCATTTTCAACATTGCACAATTTGCACCTCCCAAGTTCCAACTATCATTTGGAGAACGTGCTAACTAAAAGACAATAATTACATTTTGGAAAGTTACCGACATGCCCTTATTTTTTTCTTTTTTTGGGAGAAAGGACATGCCCTCATTTAATAAGTCAATAAAAAAGTTATATCTAAGTCATACCCAGTAAAAAATTGTTAAAACCAAAAATTATTTTAACCAAGTGTTACCAAGTTGTTTGCAACTATGACATGGTTCATTTGGACACATCGAAACAAAACCAGGCTGATGGAGAAGACATTACCACTGGGAAGCATTGGATATGCTGCAAAAAAAAATTTGCAGCAATTTCGATTAAGCTGAGAAGAACCCTGCAATGGAAATCAAACTCGAAGATGCAAGTGACTGCCACCTGAACTGGGTGAGTATAAAACAAACTCCAACGGCGCAATGTTCAATGAGAGCGATGAAGCTGGAATTGGTATTATGGTTCGAGACTTTTCATGTCAGGTTTTGGTAGTAATGGTTGAAAAAATTTGGAAACTACATAATGTGGAAAGCTTGGAGATGATAGCAGCTAGACGTGCGGTGATTTTTGCTTCAAAAATCGGCCTACAATAGTGCCAATTTGAAGATGATTTAGAAATTGGTATCAAGGCTCTTCAAACGGGTGATGTGTTTTCCTCATCCTTTGGCCATTTAGTCAGGACACTTAATTCATGTTAACTATGTTCGAAGTTTTTTTTTCTCTCACACAGTTAGGCAAGGCAATGTCATTGCACATACTTTGGCCTAGAGACTAAGACTTTTATTTCCTTTGTTAGTTTGGATGGAATCTGTTCCGTCTGATGTAGACGCTTTTGTTTCTGCAGATTCTTCAGTTTCTTAATAAAATTTTCAGGCTTGGTCTTGTTTCTCCCAAAAAAAAAAAAAAATTAACCAAAGTTTGGCTACAAATTAGGTTGTAGTCTAATGCTACAACTCTACTTAATATTTTTTATTGGATGAAAATTTAAACAAATCCGCTATTTGATTTCATTTTCTTTTTATATCATCTATGCTTGCAGAATTTCTAAAAAATCAAATATCAATAACTATGTCGCCAATCAAATGTTTAAATTTTAAGTTTTTGTAGTCTAAAATTATGCATAAAAAATAAGTTTATGAATCGAATAATAAATAGTATTTGATTGACAAAAAATCTAATATATGTGTTAAGAATATAAAGAATATACAATTTAACAATTAAATTTTCAAAATATGTAGTCACATTAATCTTTTTAGTAGGAGTCGTAGCCTTAGACTACAACTAAGTTTGTAACCAAATTTTGTCTTTTTACAAATTGTTGATATATGGTGAGTGGTTATTGGTAGGTGAAAAAGTGATGTTTTTTTGAGTAAATAGTAATACTTATTAGAACACACACGAAAATAGTAATATTAGTATTTTAAACCGAATTTATAATACATTATATAATCAGAGTATAACTACAAAAGGGCTTAACTTTTGTAGTTATAAACTGGAGTTATAAACAGCGGATATTAGACACACATAACCAATGTGGGATAAATATCTCTATTTTTTTTTTTTGAGTAAACAGTAATACTTATTAGAACACACACGAAAATAGTAATATTAGTGTTTTAAACCGGGCTTAGATGAAAATCAATAAGAATTAGACACAACAATAGTTTTTAGAAATATTATAAAATAATTGTGCCGCATGGAAAAATATTAACTCTAAACCAATTTGAATGAATTCCTCCAATCAAAGTCATAGCGATTTATAAGACTATCTATATGTATTATTTAAGAATCCTGTTAATAAATGCGCTTAAGAAATTTGTATTTTTTAGAAGACCCTTAGAGTATTGTCAATTGATTATTATAAGAAATTTTTTATATCATTTTCATAGAAAATATAAAAAAAAATATTTAAAAAAATCAATTGTTTTTTTATCTTTTCCTTAACTTTTCTCATTATTTAAGGACAAAGTTTGATGATTTCAAAATTATTGTTTGACAAATTATAAAACTATCCACGTGTATTATTTAAACAAGTTATGTGACTAAAATTACATATAAATTATCTTTTCAATCGTCACATAATAGGTTGATGCAAAATATTTCTAATAAATATATTTGGAGTTAAACTTTTTTCACTATTTAAACAAGTTATCTAACTAAAATTATATGGTTACTTTTTCACGAGAAATTGAAAAAATTGTCCAAAAATTCAGCCACTTTTTTTTTTTTTCCACAAAAAAGTTCTTAAAATGGTTTCCCTAGCGTATGCACAAATTATAAAACTATCTAGTCTTGCCACGTAATGGGAAGATAGCTTCAAAAATCTGTCTCACACTAAATTTTTTTTCAACAATATACAGAGAGAGTCGCACGCTACAATTTTGTGGTATGGAACGAGCCAAAGAGTCAAGCATATCCACTGGAGGCTGGAGCATACACATGGGCATGGTGGTACTGGTAGTTGGTCAATTTATTGAAAAAAATTAAAAATTGAAAACACCACTACCACATGACATGACCACTCCGCGGCTTAACAAAATTTTACACGCCAAAAAAAATAGACATCCGAAGCCGACTCAGCCTTAATAGTGACTAAATTTGGGTTGGCTTTTCTGCTCATCCATTAGCCACTTGCCAATTTGCCTTCCAACCCAGTTCCCCCACACAGCCATGAGTCTTGTCGTTGCCGTTGGAGCTGGAGTTGGAATTGGAGCTGGTCAACCGTTTTTTCATAGAGGCAGAGGCAGAAGCAGCAGAAGAGTAAGGTTATTTAAGACTAGAGCAGCTCTGGTTGAATCGAGACCAAGAATTGTGCCTGCTGCTGTTACTGTGAGAGATGACAACAACGACAACAGCAGCAACAGCGACAACTCACAGCTTATCTATAGAAAAGGCCTGGATCGAGCCAAAGATATTCAGGCCGAGGCTAGAGCCATGGCTCGTGCCGCCAATGCCACCGTCTATAGCCCCCAACTTCTTGCCCTCAAATACAACTCTCGCCCAATCAAGGTTTTCTTCAATTTCATCAACTATGTGATATATAAATATTATCTTAATACTATGTGATTATTGGTTATGATTGTTTGTGATTAGGGATTGCGGAGGACTCTGCAAATTTTGATTGCGCTGGGTTCGTTTGGGTTAAAGCTAGCGATAGACCAAAGGAACGGTGTGCTGGATCAAAATAAAAGATTAAGGGCCACTGAGCTGAGACGAATTTTCACTCGATTGGGTCCTACTTTTGTGAAACTGGGTCAGGGCTTGTCCACTAGGCCTGATATATGTCCACCTGAGTATCTCGAGGAGCTCTCTGAACTTCAAGTATGATGAAAATTTTAGTCTTTCCTTTTTCAATTTTGAGGAAAGCTTGTTTCTGTTGGTTTACTTTACGTAATTAACTTAATTTTAAAGTTTAGGCTTCACATATCATAGGATAAATGAAATTTATGGTATTAAATTCACGTGGTCTTATAAAGTAATCTAATTTATTGGTTAAAGAAATGTAACTCACATTACTCTTTCATGTATGGGTCCAGTGGCATCATGACATTGTCCTGGTTTTTTTTTTGTTGTTGTCTGCAAGTGCTATAATGCTCTAAAATTGTCTAAATGATGTTGATTTTCTATTAAATTCATTTATTTGTATGTTTTAGTCTTTTGGATTAGAGGTCAGGACTTGGTGCGATGGCAAGTGCCTTCCACCAAAAGCAACAGGGTTTTGACTCTGGGAATCAGCTTCTTCTGCTGCCTACCAGTTACCTCTCTGAGTCCCCGAGTCTTGAAAAAATTATGTGGTTTTGTGCCGTTTATTTGACGAAGTTATGCAAATGAGGTGAAAGTTCATTAAACAAAGAATTTGAGTTTTGTGGTGAAATCCTTTGTCGTGGTTTCTACTCCATAGGCAAATATGTTGAGATTTATATTAGATGCTAAGACGAATATCACTCTCATTTGTGACTGAGCAGGATGCTTTACCGACATTCCCAGATGAAGAGGCATTTGCTTGCATTGAGAGGGAGTTGGGACTATCACTTGACTCCATTTACTCATCCATATCTCCACAACCAATTGCAGCGGCAAGTTTAGGTCAAGTTTATAAAGCTCAACTGAAGTATTCCGGACAGATTGTTGCTGTAAAGGTTCAACGCCCTGGTATTGAAGAAGCTATAGGACTTGACTTCTACCTGATAAGAGGTCTAGGATTTCTAGTAAATAAATATGTTGACATAATTTCCAGTGATGTTGTTGCACTTATTGATGAATTTGCAAGCAGAGTTTATCAAGAGCTCAACTATGTGCAGGTTAGTATTGTTGTTAAAAAGACAGAGTATTTGGTCACTAAAGCTTTCGATATCGTATTTGTATAAGATTCTTTCGGGGTTGAATGATAATTTTGACAGGTCACTGCAGGAGGGTCAGAATGCAAGGCGGTTTAAGAAATTGTATGCTGACAAGGAAGAAGTCCTTGTCCCAGATATTTTCTGGGATTATACCAGCGGCAAAGTATTGACAATGGATTGGGTTGATGGAGTCAAATTAAATGAGCAAGCTGCCATTGAGAAACAAGGATTGAAGGTTTTAGATCTGGTGAACACAGGTATACAATGCAGCCTCAGACAGCTACTTGAGTATGGATATTTTCATGCAGATCCTCATCCTGGTAATCTCTTGGCAACACCGGATGGAAAGCTTGCCTTTCTGGACTTTGGAATGATGAGTGAGACACCAGAAGTAGCAAGATCTGCTATTATTGGTCATGTTGTTCACATGGTGAATCGAGATTATGAAGCTATGGCTCGTGATTACTATGCTCTTGATTTCTTGTCACGTGATGTAGATGTTTCTCCAATTGTACCAGCACTTCGAAACTTCTTTGATGATGCACTTAATTCAACTGTGAGTGAACTAAACTTCAAAACGATAGTGGATGGTCTGGGTGCTGTTTTATATCAATATCCATTTAATGGTGAGTCAATACTGGTCTTGTCAATGACTTTAAAGCCTTAATCTGTAAGTTTCTTTAAATCTGTACAATTACACAGACTTTGGCAATGAACCCTGTTTTATTAGTTACAAAGTAGCCAACGAATGTAGTGGATCTTGTAGCTGATTTGGTTATGATTCATACTCTAGAGTTTGATGTAGTGGGTACTGTGCTCTATTTTGTTGATTCCTTGCTTGTCCTGGAAATAATTAATAATTATCTCCTATTTGGAAGGGAAAAAAGTAACATAATATTGATTTCTTTGAGTTCACAAGATCTTATTTTTTGCAATCTGAGAACAGCATAGTTGTACTGATTTAAAGAAGTTAAAGCTTTCCACACTACTCTTTTCTTTCTTTCTTTTTTCTTTCTCTGGAATTTGATGCCATTGCTTGTTATTGCAGTCCCAGCATATTATGCATTGATATTGAGGTCACTCACGGTACTGGAAGGGTTAGCACTATATGCTGATCCTAATTTCAAGGTGCTGGCAGCATCATATCCATACTTTGCTAAAAGGCTATTAACAGATCCAAACCCATATCTCAGAGATGCTCTTATTGAGCTGCTTTTTAAGGACGGGAAGTTTAGGCATGCCTTTTTGTTTCTATCTTAACTTTATACTTCTTCTGGTTTGATTGGATGTTGTTTTATAGACCCACATGAAACCAAGTTTTATTTTGGCTCATTGCAGGTGGAATAGACTTGAAAATCTACTGGTACAGGGAAGAAAAGATAGAGATTTTTCTGCAAAAGATGCTTTACAACCAGTTTTGAAGCTATTGTTGGGTCCAGATGGTGAAGAGCTAAGGAAATTAATCATTAAAGAAGCAGTCCGTGTTAATGAAGCTTTTGTTTTAGGCACAGTTATTGATACCTACAATTCTATCCCTGATCTTATGAGGACCCTAATGTTTAATGGTAATGCAACTGGACCTCTTATGATGAGTGACATTGAACGGGAAAGCATGATAGGGCTTCGAGATCAAGTGTTAAGGATATGGGCTCTTTTGCAATCTTCTGAAAATTTTGATCCAGCAATTTTACAGCCTATTTTACAGGTAGGAACCATAATTTGCAGCATGATTGTCTTTTTTTTTTTTTTTAAACTCTTCCTAGTTTTGGTCGGATATAGTATTGAGAATAATAGGTTCATAAACATATATTTTTTATTTTTTAAATGGTTCATAAGCATCAAAACAGTTGAAAAGGGGAATAACCACACTAGAACACACCAATGGTAAAAGATAACAAATCCTAAACTTTTGAAGCTTCCACCATTAATAATTAGGACACACAGCAATCCCTAAAACTTATATCTAGTGGGCATAATAGTTCTCCATATGGATCGCTAGAATTGTTTTAATGTGGTTTGTTAGCTTTGTCGTCAGCACATAGGCTTCATGTTCCTTTATCTTCCATTGTCAAATTCACTTGATGATTAAGATATTCATTACCATCACAACCCTTTTTACTGAACTTTAAACATATATCCTACTATCTGCAATTTATCTCCCTTAACTCCTATTTTTTAGATGATTTAATCTGTGAACTTAGCTTTTTTGAGCCTTTTCTTGCCTACATCAAGTAGCTTGAATATACTTTGGAAGAGAGAGAGAGAGAGGGGGGGGGGGGGGGGGGGGGGTGGCAAGGATCGAGGTCTTCAAGTTTGGTTTATAGCTAAAGATTAGATGTGGTGATGACTACAAAGAATTCTGATCCAAGGCTTTTGAAAAATGGCCAAATCATTAATTTAATTTTAATTAGACTCTTCAAACTAAATTTATTACAACAACAACTAAGTCTTAGTTCCAAAATTTTTAGGTTGGCTATGGATCATTAACAAACTTTAAAGGGTCGGCCACATCTATTCTAGTGACCTAGTGTCATTAGTCATTACTGTATCTTCCGCGAAAATCCACAAAAAGTGGTCAATTATTATGTGCTTTGTTAGCAGATATACATATAAGCTAACCTAAAGAACACACTTCTATATTGGATCATTCTTTCTTTTCTTTATTGATGAGTTTGTGGCTTTCACCTCCTATGAACAAGGCATCTAATTTATTTTGTTACTTGTAAAACATAGATCTATTCTCATCTTTTGCACGTCAAAAAGTTAGATTAAGTAAATCATATCATTTTTGTTTAGAATTTTATCCTTACAGCACTTACATTAGAATCATCATCTTGTAACACAAATGCTATTTATGTATTAATATCTTAGAAAAACTTATTTATATTTGTTTTTAAAACTAATTGTTGAAGCATATGTGAGCAGGTGCTTCAGCAACCTGAGGCACGCAGTCTAGGGGGTCGTGTTATTGGTGGCATCACTCAACGTCTTGCTGCACGCTTACTGCAACAAGTACTCCGGGTTCCGACAACTGCTTCTGCTACAACCTTGTGACAATTGAAACAGTTTTTGGGTGGGGTGGAAGATGTATGTTAATATATTTCATGTCAACCATGATTAAAAAAAAAGCCTGCCACTGTCTTCTTCCCATACTTAAATACTATCAATACTTATAAAAATAAATAAATACTATCAATTGATAAAATGAAAAAAGTAAAAATCACTTCTGGGATGTAAAAATGTGTATATGGGGGTTGAGCAGGAAAGTTCTTCTTCAAATTTAATTTGTCATGTTAACAAATTGTTGCTTCATAGCCCTCTTACAGGAACGTGTAGACATGCATGGATGTCAACCCATTGTATTACATTCCATATAGCATTTGAAATTAGTTTAATTTAATTTGTAGACTACCTAAAGACTTTTTTTATTAACACTTTGTTATGGTCTTTTATTAACACTTTGTTATGATCATTTTACAAGATAGCATTGACCAGTTATTTGATGATAGAATAAAATTGGCCTCTCACGGTTTCACCTCTGGCTACAAATGAGAATCATTATCTGAGAGGAGTAAAGTTCTGGACAAAACAATTCTATGGACGTGGAAACAAACTTAGTCATAGTTTTATAACACGAATTATATAACAAAGTGCACTTGTTTAGCATAAAAAGGTTCATAAAACAGGATTCTTGTTTGATGACCTAAACTTAATTTTTTTAAATGAGGATGGATGTCACAATTCAAACTCGTATAATATGAATTTAACTGCATGACCAATGGCAAATAAAGTTATTAAACCCCCGAAAATAATAAAAAGTCCAAAATAAAATAAAAACAAAATCTTGAAAGTAACTCAAGTCATAAATAAAAAGCCATCAAAGCTCTCAAAAGCTCTATCTTGGGACAATGCTCTTTTACAGTCAACCATCAAGTTTGTTTGCTCTCTTCTTCTTAAAAAAAAATAATGATAATTCGATAGTTACAATAATGAGAAAGAGAGGATTCAAATCTTGCTTCTCCTCATAAAGATAAACAAACCATGTCACTAAGTTAAGAGGTTCTTGACATCAAGTTTGTTTACCAGATCATCATCAAAATAATTCTTTGAGACTCTTTGAGTTCATTTATCAAGAAGTTCCCTCATATAAGTTTTTTTTTTTTTTTTTCAAATGAATACTTTAAGTTGATAACATCATAATAAGATCAGGAAGCAAATGCAGACAAGTAAAATTCTATTCTCAAATAATCTGTTCTTTAAGACAGACCCTTCAAGCTCAGGCATGCACCATGAAGGCATAAAGGGGGAAAACCCCCCATTATTCCTGTTTCTAAATGCTATGCACCAAGGAGACTTAAGGTCATTCTCAATGATTCGTAAAAATTCTCTGAAAATAACTAGGGCTGTGCAAGATTACACAAATAATACCATCAGATCCATTTCTTAAATTCTGATGGAATTTAAGGTTGAATCATCCCTAAAATTGAATATCATTAAATCACATTGTCCATAACTAATTTCACTAGTTCCATAGTTTAACTTCGAAATCAATTTGTCCCAAGTAACATAGTAACCAGACTACATTACTAGACATCATTTAAAAAAAAAGGGTGAAATGAGAAAAAGGAAAAATAATACAAAAAGAGAAAAATATGAAGTGTCATTAGGTGCACCATCTTCAGACAGGCCTTTAGTGCCAATTTGTGCATCATGGATTTATAATAACCTCCATCACTATTTTTTGTTTCACTTTTTCCTATTAAAAAAATAATATTTAAAAAATAAAACCCTCTGTCACTATTTGGAGCAACTTGTAAACAAAGAGGAAAACCACAAGGATAAGAGTTATCCCTCAGTGAAGTGGTCATTTCTTTAAGCTATATATTACTTTCTGGCTTTTATGTGCTAGCAGCATGTATGCCTTGACAAGTTCCTCCTTGACCATGAAAAGTACAGAAGCCGCAAAAACACTCTGTACTATCTTAGTGCTCATTCCCTTGTAAAAGCCAGGAAATCCTTCATAGCGGATCATTTTAATGATTGCATCAACAGTACCTGTGCTACAAAGATATCAGTTAAAATTCTGCATACCATAAGAACTAATGGTCTCTTTACATTTAAAATGTAGAGAATAGCAAAAATTGTGCTTCTTAAAGCTGAAATTTAAAATTCTCTTTGTCTGCTAGGTAATTTTGTTCTCTTTTGTTCCCCCAAGAATCAAGGTCACCTATTGTTGAATAAATTAGAACACCAACAAGAAGCTGAACACATAAGGACTTGAATGGAATCACAGTGAACCAGGAAATATTTTGCAAATAATAATACTAGTAAAAAATGGTATGTCTAATCAGTACAAGGGTTGGTCAGCTATTTTTATATGATTATCCCCACTTGAGAAATTAAATAGAAGTAGAAAGACAGTGGGGGCACTCAAATCCCAATAATTTTAGGGGGAAAATCTTGAGAATACAAAACCTTGATAATTCTTACCTACACAAGTACACAGTTGTAATTTACAGCTCATTATCAAGTACAGAGTTGTTCCCATAGTATTTCCTTCACCTGTCATCTTCCTATATCTTCACATCCTTGAATACTTAGATTTGTGTGTATACCAAAGCTATAAATACCATACCATTTCAGCCAAAATATATCATAGCTATTACCAAACCAATACATATTAATTAAAGAGGTAACATAGATTATGGCTTTGGATAGGACAGAATAGCAGAGGAAATACATGTGACCGACCTCGATTAGTCTATTGAGAATCCATAATTGACCTCAAAGTTTTGAGACTCATGAGGGTTTGTTGTTGTGTATAAATCTCACTAAACATTACAATTTAATATTTCTCATTAAACAGATTCAGAATGTAGCCTAAGCCTAATAAATACCAGCCAATATTACTCTACCAGAATCAATTTTGAAGTTATATGTATATATATATAACTTTCAATGAATAGTAAATTTTAATTTTTATCATAGAAGTATTTCAAGCATCTAGTGCCTGACCAAAGAAAATTACAGCATCCTCCCTTATGTTTGATGATCTTACAACAACCTCTCCCTGGTTTGGGATACTGCAACAATTTTTATTCTCGTAATGTATGAGTAGGTAGTGCTTTGTTATCTTACCATAATTTATATTCTAATTGATCAATTTTGTAGAATGTATTAAAAAACGCATCAAATTTTTGGACAACCAAGGACAAAAGAAGGTCAAACCAATCGATTAAGCAAATCTTGTGCAATCCATTTATTAACTTGGACAGACCATTATGATCCAAATTATTTCTTGATGCAGGCATGAGGAGATATCAATTAAGAAAACTAATTGGACAAACAAATTATGAGGTTTTGTATGCCTGCATCCAAGAAAAGGAGGTAAAAACCAAATATTAATGACAAAAATCATCTTGCCTCGCCTCTTCAAAACTGAAACCCAACAAGCCCATCCATAATATAAGTAATGCCCCAGACAAGATATATATATATATATATATGTATATATATAATGAAAAAATTAAAGTCAGCCAATTGTCATACTAACATCTCTGGCAAAATTAGAAAAGTGTGTACCACCTGACAGAAGAAGCTCAATCCATCATTCAATTTTGGTGTATTATTTTATATATGGACCAAGCTAGCAGTCTGAAGATAACAACAAGAATGAAGACCAGATACTGAAAATTTTTGGAGGGAAATTGAAAAAAACAATATGGCTCTTCATTGAAATGCAAACCTGAGTATCTTAATGAGATATTCCCACCAATCTCCTGCTTTGCTTGCAGCCTCGACTGCATAGGCATTTGAAGTGACACAATCAAGAAGCTTCAAATAAGAGAAGTTATTACAAAAGCATTCTATGGCAGTCTGGATGCCAAGTAATGAAAAAAATTCAATGTTTTGATTGACAAGCCCAATGGAAAGTAAGTAATACAAATTTAAATGAGAGAAATGAACATGTTGAGAGTTTTATTTCAATCTGATATAAGATAATATGATACAGAAGACTTTTCAGCCAAACCAACTTTACATGAAGAACTTTTTTCTTTATCTTGCTCAACAGAGTAATATTACGAAGCAGACTAGTGGACCTCACCTTGACAACTAACAAGGGGTACGTTGAGACAGTTGCTCCCAGCTTTGCAATGGCCCCTAATAGAAAAACCTTTTCACAAGAGAATTAAAATTAACAGAGAGATATAGAGAGAGAAAGTTTTTTTTTTGTGGGGTTCTGTTGTGTTGGGGGGGGGGGCTTAATACCATAAAATGACAAAAAAATGGGACCAATTAGCACAAGACGGTACTTTGCATCTTCCAACTCAAACATTTGAAAGGGATCTTATACCTCCCAAGCAGCTACATTTGTTGATCCCTGCTTGTTTGTAGCATGCTTTGCCCTTAGATGTTTTAACGAGCTCTCATAAATCATGAACTGAATTGAAGGATTGCATACCTGAAAACAAGATTACTTGTTACACCTGAAGTAATTCAATTGTGCGTGTTGAGTTTATTCAATTATCCATAAAGGCTAACCATAATAAGTGTTGGAACAATTCCTTTCCAGAATCCAGTAATTCCTGCTTCGTTATAAACCTCACGTGCCTAGCCAGTAATGCACATTTAGAACAGTAAGAAGAAGCAATATAAAAATCAATAAATGGATAAAAATATATATAAAAACCAAAAGCACTAGTGCAATGAAGGGTAAGAGGTTAATGAAAAGCTTGAAAGAAGAGGAAGGGCAAATACACAGCTAAACACTATAAAATCCTTGAATCCACAAGAAAAACTCTGGAACAAAGAAATATTATTGATGAATGCTAAGCCGCAATTTTTATTTTAACATAGGACAAGAAAATTTAGTTTCTAAGTAAAAATATATCTAAACAACCCCCAATTAATACAATATCATAAAAGGACTCTGGCTTTAAATAGGGAAACCTAAAAACAACTAAAATCAAGAAAACAAAACCTTATTCCAAAAATTACATATTTTAAAAGTAAAAGGAAAAAGCCTCCAATGATGCGTACATCTTTCCTCATACCCTTCCACTTGAAACGAACCTGTCCTCGAGTTATCATTCAAAAGTGACAGTTGAATTTGTCCTAACCAACAAAATAAACATTTTGAGCTGAATCCTAATCCTTTCATCTTCTTGCCAAACTTACAATCCACCAGTTGAGTTAAACTAGAATTCGAAATTGAGAAGATCCATCAAATTGGATTCAACAACGAAATCAGATCTTTCAACCCTGACAGAATCAATATGGTGTGATACTATGTTAGCAAAATCAATTGGATCCTTGGGCTTGTAGGGTTATAGGCGTACCTAAGGACTTGATTTCAATAAAATCTTGCAATTTTCTCAACAATCTCAATATCATGATCTTTTTCTATAGCAAAATCTTCATGAATCTTCTCAATAACCTCCATCTTTTTCTCTATGATGTCATTATAATTTACAACCTTCCATTTATGACAAGACTTCTTCAGACTTTGGTAAGACTTGATCTTCTATAATATTTTATTTTGATGGTCGAATGCATAACTCATTTACATACAAATTTTTTGGTCAATAATCTTGATTTGGTGCATGAGTGAAGATTTCCAATATGAATTCACTTGCCCATAATCCCCACGTGTTTTTTATATAATATTTAAATAATAATACATGGAAAAAGAAATTGAAAAGACTCTTTTTTTTTCATTCTTTGCTAAAAATGAATTTTGTACTTACTTGAATCACCTTATATTTCATAACACCATTCTGCCATAACACTCTTTAATGTATTGCACACAAGATTAAATTTATCCTCTTCATGGATCTCTCAATACACCTCTTCACGTACTATGCATGGGGTGGGAGTGGAAATGGATTAAAGCTATGGGATTATTTCTCCAAATTTGTTAGATTTATCATTGGTGACAGCGAAAGAGTGAGTTTTCAACATGATAATATGATGTGCAGATGAGGTGTCAAAATTATTTTTTATAAACTTTTTCAGATTCTAATGGATAAAACTGCAAACATGTGTGATTATCATATAGATGTTATAGGTGGAGCAATGCATTGGAATCCTATTTTGCGAGGCCAATTCAAGATTGGGAATTGGAGTCGGTCAATGCCCTTTTTTATTTATTTTATATGGTTAGGATCCATATTCTGAAGGAAGATAAGGAGTATTGGAAACTAAATAGAAATCGTAATTTTACCATCTACATGTAAGGTTTTGGAAGGACTACTAGTTCTGATTTTCCTTAGTGGAAGGCTATCTGAAGAATGAAGGTAGCAATTTTTGGATGTATTGCATCTCTAAGGAAAATTCTCACAGCAGTAAATGGAGATAGTGATTGTGGATAAGTGGAAATACAAGGAAAGATAGGGTAAATAATGAATAAATTCGTTTAAAGATAATGGTAGCTCCTATTGATGAAAAAATGATGAAGAGTTGTTCAAATGATATGGTCATTTGCGAAGAAGAGCAATTAATACACAAATCAGGGAGAATGATTTGATTCAAGTTAAGGAAATGAAGAGAGAGAGAGAGAGAGAGAGAGAGAGAGAGAGAGGATGACCTAAATAACACGAGTAAGAGGAGTAAAAATAACATACTAACTAAGGGAGTAACAGAGGGTATAATTTTGGATAGGATATATTGGCAGAGAAAAATACATATGGCTGTCTTTGATTAGTCTGTTGAGGATTTCATAACTGGCCCAAAGTATTGGGACTAAGGATTTTTGTTGTATCTCGTCAAAGAATGAAATTTTGTCATGTCTAGGAACACATCACAAAGTTGACTGAGTGAAATCTTCAGTACAACTTTTCCTATTGCTTCCACTATTCCTATTTGCATAATTCTTGACCGATAAACAAATCTGGCCATCCAATGGATCGTAATGCTACCTTTTAAACTTTCATAAAAGCTTAAATAGCCTATATCCTTGATTATCTTCAACAAATTAGTTGTCATCAGCTTTGCTGTTTGGCTACCAGTCCATGCTAACCAAGGTCTGATACTACCTAAAAAATCATGAAAATGGAGGAAGGAACCTGACTAAACTCTAGAAAAACCTGTAATTCACACAAAAAACTTTATAATCCACAAGAAGAAAGAGAAATTCTCATATAAATATTATTGATTAATGTTGAACTCTAATTTTCATTTTACAGCATACAGGGAAATTTAATGGTTCCAAAAAACTTAATTTAGCAAAAATTATTTCTAAAAAAACTCCAATGACGTGTCATTGACAAATATCATGAGGTTTGTTAGGTTGATATGATGTTAAAATTTTGGAGTTTATAGCCTAAATAAGTGGCACACAAGAGAGAGAATGAGAGATTCCTCAGACACTAGGAAAACAAACCTAAACAATATATCCAACCACCACTTCATTAGACCCATTAAATAATTCAAATCATAAATGGAAAAGATTTATCAAGTAATATTTAGACTTCAAAGAACTCATTATTTAAAAATTTAAATGCTCTCCAGAACATTTTTGTGTCAAATGGTATAATCGATAGCAAGCTGACAACCTTCTGCTTTATGCGACAACTCTCATGATCTGACACATCCCAAGCCATGCTAACCTAAGCTCCAAAATATGGACACGCAAACTTTTTAACATATTGGTTTTACTCTACTAGATATCAAAACCTTCATGCTTCAATGTAAATGGTACTAGGAATATTACAGTTGCTTCAACTTTGTAAAACTGTAACCAATGTCATGCAATTTAAATAATTTAATCTTCGAGTCAACACCAGTATCAGCTTATGAATATCAATCTTTCAATTTTCTAATTGTCAATAGTAAGTTGTAATTTTCAAAGACCAGCATGTGTATCTTACTTGGGAGAGATTGTTATCTCAATTATTGAAAATTTAGGCCTTGGCCCACACTGATGTTCAATTAATCCAAGCAGAAGAGTTAAAAGCACCACAGAGTTACCTGAATATCAATCAGAGAGTTGTTTATGAGTCTATATCTATCAATGATCTATTTAGGTGAATAAAGTTAGAACTCATAGATTTCAGGCTGAGAGCTTAAACGTGACAGTTAAGCTTGCAAGCAAAGCAAGATTGTCAGAGGACTTCATTCCCTGAGATGATATCTTTCAAAATATATCTCAAGATGCAACTACTCTTCCTGTTTACTATATCCCTGCAACAAGTCTGCTTAACCTCATTACTGCAACTTTAACTAACTGAAAACAGAATTATTTCAGCACTGGCAGAGATAATATTATGTACCATTTTGAACCTTTGAAATATTTGAAGTGTGTTCTTAGAGGTTTAATCACTAATGAAATCGATGTAGAAGCAACCATAAATTCAAAAAGATAGGTCATCTTGCAACCAAAAAACCAAAAGAATAAAATGGGAAGGAAGAACCAACCGCATGTAGAGTTCCATATGGACAAGGTTTTTCTGAATCAAGTTCAGCCAATTTTTCTTGCAAAGTTGAGTCTATCAAACCACTTTCAGAACCTTCCATCAATATGGCCTCCCTTCTTGCCTCCATAATCTTTCTTTCAGCTTGAGTGTGTGTCTAAAACCATATTAAAGGAGGAAAAATATAAAAGATACAGGGGAGAGAGACAGAGTCATGCATTGAGTCTTTATAGCATTGTAAAGCATATTAAAGTGCTTGTATTGAGGAGTCCATAATCTAATTAAATCAATTAAAGGTTATAACGGATTCTATAGAAGCACTCAATTTCAGAAAAATTATCCTTCTCATATCCATCAAAACACAGTGTGTGTGTGTTCATGTGTCTGTCTGTGTGTCTGTGTTTTTCAGTAGTTATGAAGCAGGCTGACAATGTACTTGAAATTCCATAATGATACTTACAATAAAATAATGATAGATAAATGCAAATGGCTGTTTGCAGCATGACCATGGTTTAACTATTAATTGCTCTCTTTTTCTTTTTCTTTTTCTATTGGTAACTTACACATGCACCTAGTGGGTCTCAAACCAATCCTCCATCCCAATGTTATGGAGGGAAAGGTCAAAAGTGTGCCATATGAGTTAGAGACCTTGGCTAACAATTTAATTGCTCTTATAAGATTTTAATTACTAAATGAGCAGCAAAGTACCCTGGAGTAGAATCTATGAATAAATCAATGCAAACACCATATTCAAGGTTTTAACTTAAAGCATTGGTCTAAAATTGAAGTTTTTTAAACCAGCAGTATATATAAGCACTCAAAAATTTGAAGGCACCTGCATACGAGTCACAAGAACCCAGATAGGATTTGTGAACAACACATTCAAGGAGCTGCAAGATAAGACATTTTGAGAAGTTATTATTCAAAGAAAAACCTAGTCATCATAAATAAGAAGGTAGGACTACCTCTACCCGTTCAAACTAAATCCTGACTTCAACTATCACTCATGTTATAGCCAGACAGGCACTGATTAACTCCCAGTCTTGACTCAACAAAGCTCTCACATAAACCTCCAAACTCCCTCAATATATAATTACTATGAAGAGAAAGTAAAGTAAGGGACTACTTCTGTTTCAATGCCATAAGAAAGGATTCTATACCCAGCAATAGCTGCCACAACAAGCCAAGAGAACATGCCAACAGTACCATCCCCACGTCCTTTATCTCTACGGGCAGCTGCAATGGCCACTGCCTTGTTTTTGAAAACCTGATAAAAATAGTAATAAATTCCCTGGCAGCATAAGAAGAAAATAGTTAGATCAAGGCAAAAGAATAGGCAAACTGATAAGGTCACAGACATGGATAAAATCTTAATTCTTTATTACTAGGTATGTATACTGTGGTACAACAACAACAACAACAAAACCTTAATCCCAAAAATTTGGGGTTGGCTATGGATCCTCAAAAAATTAGCTAGGGTCGGATGTATATGTACTGGGGTACACAGGAATATTTATATTGTCATAAAATGTGGATTTCTTGACATTTTTAACTTCTAGAATTGGCTCTAAAACAGCCTGCTGCTTGCTGCTCATTGAGTAGATTGCTTAGGCCTTGGGAGTTAGGGTCGTTCATCCTTAAGGAGCCTCCTCACTTTCTTCAACCACAATGCTTTCCTACCTACATCAGCCAGCTTTATGCAGCCAAGAAATGTGCAAAACTAGTTAACTCGTTGTTGAACAATATGCAGAGACTACGTAGGCTGTTAAAAGGAGAGTTCACAGCAAATAGAAGTTTTTGGTAACCAAAAGAAGTATTCACCTCAGATTTTCCATTCATATAATTCAGATTTAATGATGCTTACAGGTTCTAGACAGATAATAACTTTTCTCATATGTTCCTAGGCAGTTAAAGCTTAGTAATCTTAAGTATCTAAATCAAGATAATACTGAATGATATTGATAGTATGTTAAGTTCCCATTCTGCACATGAAAATCCACAAACTTGTAATGATAGAAATGTATCTTACATTCTAATTCAATGACTCCATGGACTACTTTCTCTTGGAATCTTAAACCAGTTGGGCTGAATCACATCTTAATCCATACTATCAACTCAAACCATAGTGCTTTCAGTCCTAACCAAGATACTACCATCAAACCAACCTTGACAGACAGGAGACATCACTAAACATCAAGCTCTAGGCTGTCCTGAATCAAAGTCAAAGATCAAGCCCAGCTCTATTTTTGACCAGCAGTACTGAATACCTTTTGGAGCTATAAATCTAACACCATTATTACTACTTGAATACCACCATGACTACCCTATAGTTATCATGATCCAGGTCGTATTATCACATGCCTGCCAATGAGCAACAAGATATGTGCGTGTGGATGTGGCAGGGTGTGTGTTTGGTAAAATGAAAAGCCACTAAGTAGTGTCTTCTTCAATAGTGATAGTTTGTCATCCTTGGAAGCATTATGATAATTATATTACTGAGCCCTACATTGAGCTATTGAATTCGCTTTAGAAATCAATTGTAATCATCAATTAGTCTTGTTTTTCACCTGAAAATTGCATTACTCCCTCCTCCTCAGTTTGTGTGCCCATCTTCTTACTTCTTATATCCAACTTTTTGAAAAATATCCGTTGCTAGTTTCACATGAATTTTTTTATTGGTAAGTTTACACATGCATCCTGGGTTTTGAACTCATAATGGTACCCTCCACTTTTCTTATACAGAGGGAGGAGGTGCCATTTGAGCTAGAGCCCATTGGCCTGCCTTCAGATGAAAATAAAAGGTCACCATTAGTCTTTTTTGTTTATCCATCTTTGTGATCCCATCTTGGGAGTTAGGCCAATATCCTCTTGTTGAAAATGTTCAGTCTTACTCCATAATTTCATTTTACTAAGGAATTTAAAGAAAGGAAAATAGCCATTTCACGATTTCAGTTTAAAATCACGCGTGTTAGCATGTGTGTGTAATAGACAACACTCTAATTGAAGGTGCCCGTCTCCTGACATCTGAACGCCCTTCTTTGTCCCGAAAGATAAATGATCATAGTTACATTATTCTGCAAAAGCATTCATTATTCGTAACCACTGTGAAATCAAAACAGTTCCAACTTTGTTGTCGAGATTTAATCCTGATATCAAGAATCAAGAAACTTTTTCAAATTACTGTTGTAACTAAATAAAGAGGCAATTAATGAGCTCTCTAGCTCAAATGACATATGATAGTACTGAGTTATTAGGTGGTGGGTTCTAACACCCACAACCTCGAGAAGGTATGTAGCGGCTACATGAAATAATTAATAATTATTATTACTGTTGCCTGAGTGTGTACTGTGTACTATCTTATCTTCTGACAATAAATAAAACTAATAAGAATTAGTGAATAACTACAGTGGCACACATATACAATTAAAAAAAAAAAAAAAAAAGTATTGAATAGTTGATTTTAAAAATAAAAAAAGCAAAAGGGGAAAACCTGTGAAGCAGCAGTTCCGAACAGAGAAGGCTTAAGGCCACTATAAAGTCCTCCCCAACCTTCGGTTCTAATGACCTGACATCAAATACATTTCTTTTATTATTAAATAAATAATAAAATAATAAAAAAGTAAAAAATGAAAAAGAAACCTGGAGGATTTGACGAAGCGTGCCAGGTGGAGGTTGTTTGGAAGTGGGCAAGTTCCCATGGGAATTACGTAACCCTTTCTTGGCTACTCTCTCTGTTTGTTGACGCGTATTCACCTGCAATTCCAGCTACTACTTTGAATTTTGAATTTTGAATTTTGAAATCTTCTAGAGTGTGTAGTGTGTACCGTTTGAAGGGGATAAGTGATAATCTGAGCAATGATACCACCTCCTGCTCCCGCCAGACCATTCGCAACGGCGTTTGAGTTGTTCGACATAATAATATCACTATCTATCTATGCTTCTACTGCTTGCCCAACCGATATATTCTTTGCCTGCATAAAAAACATAGCTATGTTCTTAGTTCTTAGTAGTTAGTACTACTCTTGCTTACTACTATTACTATTGGTTAGGATTTTAACTGACTTAAGGACAGTTATACGAACCGGCCAACCGTTCAGAATTTCCGAATTCCTAGTCGAAGCTCGGAGGGAAGGAAGGACAAATAAAGCTGAGTTTGTAAAAATCCAACTAATAATGCATCGTTGTTTAACTCCACTGCCAGGAGTAGATAACAAATCCTGACAATATGGATTACATAATTTACATTTACTACGTTCTTTTTTTCTTTTTCTTTTTCTTTTTTAATGGAATTTTTTAAAGCCTTTTTATTATGAAATTGTTTTTAGTTATAAAAGAATCAGAATGTAATATATTTTAGCATTAGAGGTAATATTATATCTTTTGACTATTTTCTTAAAATATAAAATCCATTAAACTTAAAAGTTTTAAGGGTGAGTCTGCATCAGCTTATAAGCTGAGTTTTTAGTTTTTAATTTTTATATACAGTTTTTTAAAACTTTATTTTTCTCATTTTTTCTCACTTTTTAAAATTTTTTCAAGATACAAATATATTTTAACACACTTTCAGTAAAAAAATTTCAGCAAAAAGCTAAATATGTTATTTCCAACCGAACAAGTATGATATTAATTCATTTATAATATAATTTGCATGGGCGGGGTTGGGGAAATAATATTATTTATTAGTAATTATTAAAGAAAAAAATAAAAGTAGTGTTGTGATAAATTTATCTTGGAGAATAGTCTCTCTTTGAAAATTGTGTTTTAAAAACACAACTTCGGCATAAAATTGTGCTTTGGAAACATAATTTCAATAAAAAAAATTAATTTCAATACATAAAATCATGTCAATTTTCAAATAAAAGCTATTCTCCAAAATAATTTCCCTACTACGCTATTTTTAATAATTAAAAATAAAGTAATATTATTTTTCCAAAAAATCCTAAAATTTGTAGAATGGTTATATGGGGTAGTTCTTATTCTTCTTATTTCCCCCCCTTTTTTTTTTTGCCAAAGTAGATCATATAGGGTAGTTCTATCTTAATTAGTTTCATTAATAACTTATATTTTATTTATGGAAAAGATTAACGGATGCCCTAAAAACATTAGTTTAGAAAATATTTTTAGAAACTTATTATTGAAAAAGAAAAAAAAAATTAATATTTTTGAAAACTTTTTATATATTTCATAAAAGTTATATCAAAACTTTTCTAAAATAGTCTATTAACCCATTAACCAATCGAGTTACAAATCACTTTAATTTTTCTTAGACAATAGTCCATAATTAACGATGATGAGTATTTTAAATAATGTTTTCAAAACATATTCCCTTCTTTAGAGTGTTTTATGAATATTCTTCCTCTCTCTTAATATATTACAAGGAAGCTTCAGGTCAAAAACTGAAGAAAAAATAAATAAAATAAAATAAACAAACAAACAAAATCACTTTGTTCTTTAGTCAAAATGTTGGGTAAATAATCGGGGAGAAGATTACCTATACCATGGATGTCATGAGAACTACTAATTTTGAGAAGTAATATGAGGCTACCAACTATAATAGGCATGGCAAAAGAGAAAGCTCCCGAGGAAGATTTTTTATTTTATTTTTTTATTTTTTTTTAATATTTCAAAATAACACTAGTTTTCAAACAATTTCGTTAGAAATGTTGGGTAAATAATCGAGGAGAAGATTACCTATACCATGGATGTCATGAGAACTATTAATTTTGAGAAGTAATATGAGGCTACCAATTATAATAGGCATGACAAAAGAGAAAGCTCTTGAGAAGGAATTTTTTTTTTTTTTTTTTTTCAAAATAACACTAGTTTTCAAACAATTTCATTAGTTAGTATATTTTCAAAACTATTTAGGAAATTAATATTTCGAGTGTAATAAACTCGATTTTGGTATGCTAAATTGAGTACACTGAACTCAATTTCAACAGCATGAAACTCAAGTCCATTAGACTCATTTTTTGTCATATTGAAATTGAGTTCTACGGACTCAATTTCTTTTAAATTCCCAGCCCTCTATCTCTCTGTCTCTCTCACTCCATCACAGCAACAACTACACTTCTTCCCTCTTCACTCACTCCATCACAAAGCCTATCTCTCTACGTCTCTCACTCACGAAGACAAAAACCCATGAAGATAAAAACTAAGAAGAATAAACCCAAACCACGAAGACAGAAACAACAAACTAGAGAGATCATACCTAGGCGGCGACGGCAAAGGCTCCAGGAGGCTGTGGCGTTTGAACCCAGGCGGTAAGGCGGCGAAGGCTCTAGGCGAAGGTTTTCCTCTAATTCCTTCATTTTCTTCTCTAGTTCTTTGGGTTTGTTCCTTCAATTTCTTCTTTGGGTCTTTGGGTTTGTTGATGTTTCGATTAAGAGACGTACAGAGATAGGCTCTGTGATGGAGTGAGTGAAGAGGGAAGAAGTGTAGTTGCTGCTATGATGAAGTGAGTGAGATACTGAGGGCGTGTTTGGATAAAGCTTATTTTGCTGAAAACTAAAAACTGAAATTATTGTAGCAAAATAATTTTAAAATGTGTGAATGGTGCTGTTGGACCAATTTTTAATGAAAGTTTTGTTGAGAAAAGTGGTTTGTGGGTAATGTGAACAATGCACGAGACCCACTGGAAAAGCACTATAGCCACAAAACACGCTTCCAAAAACAAACAAAAAATGCAGACGCAGACACGTGATAATCGGTATCCAAACGGTACTGAGTGAGAGAGACGAAGAGATAGAGGGGAAAAAGCGTGCTGGGAATTTAAAAGAAATCGAGTTCGTATGACTTGAATTCAATATGACAAAAAACGAGTCTAATGGACTCGAGTTTCATGCTTACATGGTGTTGAAATCGAGTTCATTGTACTCGATTTAGCATACCAAAATTGAGTTCATTGTACTCAATTTAGCATGCCAAAATTGAGTTTATTACGCTTGAGATGTTAGTTTCCTAAATAGTTTTGAAAACATGCTAACTAACGAAATTATTTGAAAACCAATGTTATTTTGAAGAAGAAAAAAAAAAAAAAAAACCTTTTGAGGATATCAAAACTCAAGTGTACGTGAATAAAGATTCATGGTGGGAAAGTGAAATTGTTATATAAAGCAAGTACAGAAGTGTTAATTTAGGCAGTGGCACAGGCTGTTCCACATATGCCACTGGGTGCTTTAAGCTCTCAGTTGTATTATGAACTAAAAATTCTATGATTAGTAACTTTTGGTGGGGTAAAAAAATCATGAAAATGAAGATTGATTAGATGGGTTGGTCTAAGTTGTTGTATGTTTTTAGACCCCTTAAAACACAACCAGATTAACTTAGTTAACAAGCCAAGTTATTACTTAGTCCAAATTTCAGATCTAGGTTATCACAATCAAACAATCATATCATGTATAGCAGCGGAAAAATAAATAACACAAAGATATGATGACCCAGGAAAACCAAACCGGTAAAAAAACCTGGGGGGAGGATTTAACCTAGCTATCCTCAAGGTAAACTTGAATCCACTATAGAAAGAATTGAAATTTTACAATAAGACTTAGACCACTAACATCTTATTGCTACCCACCAGTAGAAACTTACTGACACGATCACGTGCAAGCTCCGAGACCACAAACTCCTTCTTTCTTGGATTCTCCAGCAAGTACAAGCACACCCGCTTGTGTATCTTTAAACTCTTATGTGCAGCAACTAAAAGATCATCAAGTTCTTGAACAAATCTCCTTTTTGATAATCCTAAACTTGTGTGAAGGAAAGCTCCTCACAGATCTCATATACCTAGGGCAAAAACATAAAACCCTAAACGTTTTAGGAGTTAGGACTGAGTTGGAAATCTGCAGAAAAAACGCATCTGCCCGATTTTCGATTGATCGAGCCTAAGCTTCGATCAATCGAGCTAGGCTGAAATGCACACTAACTTCTGCATCAGCTCGATTCCAACTTTACATAAAAGAACCAACTTTGAGCAAGCCTAAATAAGACTAAACAACCTGTTTTGATCATGGTTTGTCAACAATACACATTAGAGTTCTAAATACATGAATCCTAAGTCTTTAGAACCTAACAGTTGTGTTGGTTTGAAAATGAAGGAGGAATGGGCCTTCAAGATTTTAAGTTAATTTAATCTAACATTTTTATGATGACTGTAGGGTCTATATTTGTGGCCCAAACCCAAGAGATATGGAATATGAGCCCAACAAGCCCAATATAATAAATTTGTAGAAAGTGGGTAAAAGAGCTGGGCTGATAATGAACTAAACAACGTTAAACAAGAATTCAACAGATAAATAAGTGCAAGAAAAAACTTGAGGCTTGAATAAATCGTTGTCCGAGGAGACAAACTTTTGCTTATATAATTCTTAGAGCTACAGTCAAACTTTCTTCTCTCTTCCTCTGTGATTTTTCGATCCTCCCCCCTTTCATGAGAGGTCCTTTACATTTATATAATTTTCTTTCTCTCCATCTTGATCGCACACTTGTTTTTCATCTAAGCATTCACTTGAGTATATGTCCCATCAGGTATCTTCTTTAGTTCTCCATGAGTGGTGGTAGTTGAGGCTGCACTGTTCAGGGGTCTTCTCCACATAAATGCGGCCAGAAAAGTTGCTGCAGTACATTTAATGCGGTGGTAGCAGTTTTTCCCTTAGATATTTCTCTGTTCTTATCATCTTTATACGTGTATGAAGTTCATCCTTATCGTTGGAACTTCCTAGAAGATTGCTCAAGCCACCCAGGTATTTGCTAGACTAGTATTCTCCGTATCCGAGAATGATATACTCCTCGGACTATATTCCTCCATCTCTTCCTTGCATGGTTCTCCAGTTCGAGGTCTTTCCCAATATTTCGCTCCTCCTCGGACGCACCCATACTTTCAAATAGGGCCCAATGCCCAATATATAAATGTGGGCTTTTATCCCCACAATAGCCCCTTAAAATTTTAATTTTTCCCTCGCATCCGAGGAGAAAAAATAGGATTTTGATCTGCCGCAAAAATAAAGGCTAATAATGTAAAAATAACCTGAGTTTACACGCGAGGGAGCATAGATTTAGGCGCTTCATCATTGCTACTGACGTTTCGATATTTACGAAGCGCTATTAATTGCTCCAGGCGGCGCTATGTCTCTGGCATCCAACGGTGAGCCATTGATCAGACGAACGATATTTTTCCTCAGAATCTAGGCGGGATAATTCCCACTCATTTTCTGACCCCTATATAAAGCCTCAAAGGAGATCATTTCTCCTTTACTTCACAATTTCTCAATTTCTCCAGCGAACCCAAGCATTCAAACTTACAAAAATTTTCAAATCATCAGTATCATTTCTTCATAAATTCACAAGAATTTTACTGAGGACTTAAGGATTACTCCCCAACTCAGTTTGTGTAAGTTCCAGTTTCTTCGCACCCATCATTTTCTCTTCGGCCATCTTCCTCGGCCTTCAAATTCTCATTTCCCAGTCTTTGTTCTTAGAGTTTCCCTCTTTTCGCTTGTCCGAAATGGGTAGATTTAGGCATTTAGTAGATAGCCCCGCCCAGATAGAGATATTTAAAGAAACGTATCACATACCACAGGGCGTACACTTGCGGTATTGTCCCCCAGAGAGACTACTAACTGACCGAGAGGTGGGATAAGTCATAATCCCAGTCATAGCTTTCATAGAAGGGGGAATGACCATCCCAATGGGTCGCATTACAAGAGATTACCTTCACAACCATAGGCTTAGTCCCGACCAGTGTGCACCTAACGTCTTTAGGATCCTAGGAGCAGTCGATGCTCTGAACCAACATTTAGGCTTGGGACTCACCTGGCTTGACGTAGTACATATGTACGAGTGCCATAGACAAAAGGGGGCGGGATATTATCTTACATCCCGGTCTGACATCGTTAGGCTCATATCCTGTCTTCCCAAATCTAACAAGGGGATGAAAGACGACTATTTGATCGTCTCGGGAGCGTGGCATGACGGTCTTCATTGCCCAACCCAACCAGGAGAGCCAGATGGGATATCCCAGATCTAGATTCCCTAGAAATAGATTTAGGATCTTCATCAGTAGCGTTGTACCTTTTCTTTTTATCTTCGTATTTTACTTTCTGATTGCTTTATTCTGTTGTGGTGTTAACAGATAAAAGGCACGTATCTCCTCGGCTCAGTCTAACCAACATTGTCGCGTTCAATTACTTATTGAGATCAAAGATTTTTGTAAGTGAAGACAAACAACTTCGGGCCGCACATCTCATTCTTGATTTCAAGCCACTCTCAGACACATTTCAACCGGTCGGCAACGCGATAAGGCAGGGAGACCCTCGCATAAATTGAATAGACGTTGCTCAGCCAAATTTTTTGTCTCCTTTTGATCTTACCCCTGTGCCACATCCAAACCCATAGGGTGTACCCCTACTCATCCAACCGATTCAACAGGTTCCCTTTGAACCAGTCGCAATAGAGGAAAGAGTTGCTTCCTCGGCCTCTTCACTTGAGGAACAGATTGATAAGTTCCAATTTGAAGAAGAGGCACCAAGAGAAGTTCAGGTGATTCCAGTTTCGGACGCCGAGGAGTAGACTGACAGACAGTCCAGCATCCACGCTCCTGTTCTAATAACTGCCTTTCCAGACAATTCTTCGGAAGAAGAAGACATGGCAAGCCTAAAGGACTTAATGAAGGCCAGGAAAAAAGCAACTGAGGCCAAAGAGACCGGTCCGTCTCAACCAGTTGTTAACCTTCCTCCACCACCTTCTCAGATCCCTTCTGACCTAGATTTAAAGCCAATCCCTGATCCGAAGAAGAAAAGGCCCATTACCGACACTGAAGAAGGTCAGGTGGTGCCTCCAAAAAGAACCAAGCAACAGAAAGTGGCCAAGGACCATCGAGAGCAAAGGGGTTCATCTGTTGAGAGCTGAGATGATTCTCTCATCGCTGATGTGCGCCGAGGGCAGCGCACTTGGTCCCCAAAGCTAGAATTGGATGGCGTTCCCTTCCCTTGAGACACCACAATTAGAAATTACCAAGGGGGGAAAGCAGGTCTCATTGCTGAGGCCCTGGAACAGCCCCTTCTCCTGCCAAAGGATATGGAGGCTTACAGGCGCTTCAATCAACATGAACTATTTATGTCCCTTAAGAGGGACTTGGCCATGGTAAGTGAATTAATCCACTTCTTCAATTAAAATGCTGGTCATTCTTTTCGTTCCTTTTCTTTACTTTATGCTAAAATTTTCCATTCTACTATGTAGATTACCCAACAAATTTACGTGGCTGAGGAGTGGAATAAAAACGCTCGCAATGAAGCCCAGGCAGAGGCTTATTCCCAGTCCGAGGTTGAAAGGAAGATGGGTAGTCTCAAGAAGGACTACGATAAGCTGTCCGAGCAGCTAAAAGAAGTGACCAAGCAAAGGAATAGCCTTGATGCAGGTCTTAAAAGTGCTGAGAAGCAGGCCGAAGAGCAACGCAAGCAGCTACACATGACCGAGATTAATCTGGAGACAGAGAGAGAATTGGTGAAAGGTCTTCGAGCTGAACTTCGAAAAGCCAAAGAAACTACCCAATTAGCCAAGGAGGCAATTGAGGCTGAAAAGTAGGCAGCATACAAGCTTAGGGTGAGGAGACCCAAGTCAGACTCACAGAGGAGTTCTCCGCAGTTAGCAGAGATTATTGTGATATAACCTGGGGTAAAGCCCTTGACGCTGCTGGAGTCCCTGCAGAATCTGACCTGAGGCAACCTGGGAGCATCTATTACGACCCTGAAATTTGCGAACTCCCAAGTCCGGACTCCTCCCCTCCCAAACAGCTTCCGGAGGTCTCAGAACAGCTTTTGGTCAGCCAAGTTCCTCCTAACCTTCCTAAAGCTTCCCAAGAGCTTGGTAAAGCTGGTGATCAAGGCAAGCAAATTGAGGATCCTAAGGACAAGGGTAAGGACTTGGGTAGGAAGATAACTCCTCCTGAACCCAAGGGCCAAGCCCAAGATGCTGCTGCCAGCCAGTCCAGCCAGACTATTGATCCCCTTATCATAAAGAAGGCTTAGAAGCCAGGGTCTAAGAAGTACTATCTTTTTGATCAATGAAAGTGGGTTGTTGTTTTTATTTATTTTTTTATTTTTTTATTCTCTACATTTTCGTTACTTACCTTATAAAATTTGTTGTCATTATAAGTAATGCTAACTTGTATTTAACTTAATCTGAGTAAGCTCAACAACAATACTTTGCTAATGATGCAAATAACTTAAATAAGTATAGGCAAACATTGAATCATATAAGAATTACTGCCGTTCTTATAGAATAATAATATATAAGAAAGTCTCAAGTACTAAAGTTAATGGTTAGACACTTACCTTGAACTGGATTATGTACAGTACATGGTCCGAGAAGTCCAGTATGATTTAAGATCTATTTCAGCGTGTGAAAATAGTCACTATGTGTAAACTAATTTATACCCTCTGTTTCGAAGACTTCAGGCACGACTATTTTTAAGTTTGAGCGCTTATAAGACCTGCCATGAAGTGTTAACTAACCCATATCATCTAGTCCGAGGACTTCAGGCATGACTGGATTTAAGTTTAAACACCTATAAGAATTGGAAAGGAGTGTTAACCAACCCATATCATCTGGTTCGAGGACTTCAGACATGATTGGATTTAAGTTTAAACACCTATAAGAATTGGAAAGGAGTGTTAACCAACCCATATCATCTGGTTCGAGGACTTCAGACATGATTGGATTTAAGTTTAAACACTTATAAGAATTGGAAAGGAGTGTTAACCAACCCATATCATCTGGTCCGAGGACTTCAGGCACGATTGGATTTAAGTTTAAACACTTTCCCCGAAACTTTTATGTAATACACAAACATATTGAACAAGGAAAAAACTCAATTAATAATAATACATTTTAAGGTTGTTTACATTCCAGGGACGTGGTATTACATGACCATCTAAGTCCTCCAAAAAATATGCCCCAATGCCAGCCCCTGAAGTAATACGATATAGCCCTTCCCAGTTAGGTCCTAACTTCCCCCAGGCTGGGTTCTTTGCAGTGCCCACCACTTTCCTGAACACGAGATCACCAAGTATTAAAGGCCTTAGCTTTACGTTAGCATCATAATCCTGTCTGAGCTTTTGTTGGTAATACGCCAATTGGATCATTGCCTTTTCCTTCCTTTCCTCAATTAGATCCAAACTCTTGTTTAGCAGTTCATTATTGCTATTCGGACTGAATGAACTGGTTCTCAATGTTGGAAACCCAGTCTCCAGAGGGATAACAGCCTCAACCCCATAAGTCATTGAAAATGGGGTCTCTCCAGTAGACCTACGAGGCGTAGTTCTGTACGTCCAGAGTACGTGTGGCAGTTCCTCCACCCATTTACCCTTCACGTCATCTAGCATTTTCTTTAATCCATTTACTATGACCTTGTTAACAGCTTCTACTTTCCCATTCCCCTAGGGGTAAGCAGGGGTGGAGTATTTGTTTGTGATTCCCAATTCGTGACAATAATTTCTGAATGTTTTGCTATCAAACTGAAGGCCGTTGTCCGAGATGAGGGCATGAGGGATCCCAAACCGAGTGATAATATTTTTCCAGACAAATTTCTTTGCGTCTACATCTCTGATATTAGCTAAAGGTTCAGCTTCAACCCATTTAGTGAAATAATCTGTGCTGACCAGAAGGTACTTCTTGTTTCCTGCTGCTTTAGGGAATGGACCCACGATATCTAAGCCCCATTGAGCAAAAGGCCATGGGCTGGATAATGGATTAAGGACTCTACCCGGTTGATGTATGTTTGGTGCAAACCGTTGACATTGATCACACTTTTTAACATATTCATGGGCTTCCTTTTGCATATTTAGCCACCAATAGCCTTGGGTAATGACTCTATGTGCCAAAGACCTACCTCCAGTATGGCTTCCACAAATTCCTTCATGTAACTCCTTGAGGAGTGATTCAGCTGTCTCAAGATGTACACACAATAAATATGGCCTCGAATAAGAACGTTTGTACAATTTTTGGTCCTCGGATAGCCAGAATCTAGTAGTCTTCCTCCGAATTTTGTCCGCTTCTAACCGTGTTTCCGGCAAAGCATCCTCCTTCAGGAATTGAATTATAGGGTCCATCCAACTTGGCTCAACTCTGATTTGATGAACGCGGACTGCCTCTTTTCTTGTCTCCGTGGGTTTATACAAGTCTTCAACAAGAATAACCCGAGGCAGATTCTGTGCCGAAGAGGTTGCAAGCGTGACCAGAGAATCAGCATATGCATTGCCATTTCTAGGGATGTGTAGCAAATTAAAAGATTCGAACTCTGACTGTAGACACTTAATTTGGCTCAAGTACCCTTGCATTCTTTCATCTTTCGCCTCGAATTCCCCTTGTACCTGGCCGACGACTAGCCTTGAGTCCGAGAACATTTCCACTGATTTTCCTCCCATTCTCTAGACCATTGCCATTCCCATTAGTAGAGTTTCATATTCTGCCTCATTATTTATAGCCGTGAAGCTTAGTCTTAGTGACTTTTCAATAATGATCTTCTCTAGGGATATTAGCACTAGCCCCACTCTAGATCCTTTCTGGTTTGCTGCACCATCTACATATACCTCCCAGAATGAAGGGCCTTTCTAAGAGATTACGCCAACCGATTTTTCATCCATGTTCTGTGCTGGTGTTAATTCTTCTAACGAGGGCTCAGTGAACTCAGCTACTAGATCTGCGAGGACCTGTCCCTTTGTAGAGGTACGAGGCATATACTTGATGTCAAAAGCCCCTAGGATAGTGCCCCATTTGGCTATTCTCCCTGTGTAGTCAGCACTTCTAAGTATGGTTTTAAGTGGGAGTTGGGTAAGAACAACAACCGTATGTACTTGAAAATAATGAGGCAGCTTCCGTGTACCAAGCACTACTGCCAGGATAGCTTTCTCCAGTGGCAGGTAACGAATCTCGGCTTCATGCAGCGACTTACTCACATAATAAACTGGCTTTTGCACACCACAATCCACTCGTATTAACACCAAGCTTACAGCATAAGGAGCTACAGCAATGTAGGCAAACAAGACTTCATCTGGCTCAGGACTGGACATGATTGGTGGCCGAGCTAGATAGTCTTTAAGTTGCTAGAAAGCTAAAGCACATTCTTCAGTCCATTCATATCCCTTCCACTTATTGATCAGAGAGAAGAAAGACCTACACCTCTCAGGATGCGCAGTGCCAGGGTTTTTGATTGCTATAAATCTCTTCCAGTATGGGCCGAGGACTCAGCTTCGGGTTTATGCTGGATGGCAGCCACCAAGCATTGTCTCGCCATAGATTGACCTCTCAGGATTTCATTAACTTGACCCTCAGATGGATACTTAACCTTCTGATGCAGAGTGGAGGAAACAGCCCCTAGCGTATGAAGCCAAGGTCTAGCCACAATTGCAGTATAGGGCGAATACGCGTCTACAACAATGAAATCTACCTCTACTACCTCTGTACCAATCTGCACGGGTAATCGTATTTGGCCCTTCAGGATAACAACTATTCCTTCGAAACTCACCAGGGGAGAACTGTATGGAGTTAAGTCATCAGGTTTTAAGTTCAGCCCTTTATAGAGATCAGGGTACATTATCTCTGCTGCGCTGCCCTGGTCCACCATTACCCTCTTCACATCCTACCATCCAACTCTGAGGGTGATTACTAAAGCATCATCATGGGGTTGGATAGTTCCAATCTTGTCTTCGTCCGAGAATCCTAAAACTGGTGGAATACTCACTTTGGTTCTCTTCGGAACGTCTATATTTGTGGCCCAAACCCAAGAGATATGGAATATGAGCCCAACAAGCCCAATACAATAAATTTGTAGAGAGTGGGTAAAAGAGCTGAGCTGATAGTGAACTAAACAACGTTTAACAAGGATTCAACAGATAAATAAGTGCAAGAACAAACTTGAGGCTTGAATAAATCGTTGTCCGAGGAGACAAACTTTTGCTTATATAATTCTTAGAGCTACAATAAAACTTTCTTCTCTCTTCCTCTGTGATTTTTCGATCCTCCCCCCTTTCATGAGAGGTCTTTACATTTATATAGTTTTCTTTCTCTCCATCTTGATCGCACACTTGTTCTTCATCTAAGCATTCACTTGAATATATGTCCTATCAGGTATCTTTTTAGTTCTCCATGAGTGGTGGTAGTTGAGGCTGCACTGTTCAGGGGTCTTCTCCACATAAATGCGGCCAGAAAAGTTGCTGCAGTACATTTAATACGGTGGTAGTAGCTTTTCCCTTAGATATTTCTTTGTTCTTATCATCTTTATACGTGCATGAAGTTCATCCTTATCGTTGGAACTTCCTGGAAGATTGCCCAAGCCACCCATGTATTTGGTAGACTAGTATTCTCCGTATCCGAGAAGGATATACTCCTCTGACTATATTCCTCCATCTCTTCCTTGCATGGTTCTCCAATTCGAGGTCTTTCCCAATCTTTTGCTCCTCCTCGGACGCACCCATACTTTCAAATAGGGTCCAAGACCCAATATATAAATTTGGGCTTTTATCCCCACAATGACAATGCTGGAGGATTATCCACAATCAAAACTCTTTGCTATTTCGAGTCCTAAAAAGTTAGATACTTTCCAACTACTTTTCTTGAAGCACCAATCTCATCAAATGCATCCTATTCCTATGCCTCTTAGGTATAAGGAAGGTTATTAAGCTAGGCTCTAGATGGAGTGTGGAGTCAGGAAATAACGTTTGCATTTGACAATACAAATGGCTCCCTTCACCAATAAAACATACATAGGTTCAAACACTTAAGGAGGTTCTACCTGGAGATGCAAAGGTGAGGACATTTATTAATCTGACCTTTAGGAATTAGGATATTGGAAAC
This sequence comes from Quercus aquifolioides, assembly GCA_019022515.1. Taxonomy (NCBI): domain Eukaryota; kingdom Viridiplantae; phylum Streptophyta; class Magnoliopsida; order Fagales; family Fagaceae; genus Quercus; species Quercus aquifolioides. The sequence continues at coordinate 89,014,289 of CM032327.1, forward strand.
ATTCACTCGTTGATGCAAAGGTGTGTATATCAACTTTTGAAATGTTCTCCTCTTGATTCCTCTTTTATCCAAAGTCTCTTTTTTAGAACCGCCAAAGCTAACTAGTGAGGTGGAAAAACAAAAAAGAAGAAAGAAAGTATGTTCCATTTTGGCTATTTTATCTCTCACCTTTTTATTTGATTCCGAATTGTCTTTAAATTTTTTTTTTCTTAATCTGTGTTTTGAGAAAATCAATTTGAACTAAATAATAAGAATGGTTTTGGAAAAAAAAAAAAGGATAAAAAAGAGCCATAATTCCAATTATATGTAAAGAGATAAGAAGCAAAATTTAAAATTAAGTTGAGACAAATTGCAATTAAACTTAAACTACTTCAAAATTGAATTGATTTATTTTGCAATATTGATTCAAAACTAAGAAAAACGGGGTTTATGTTTTGTCAAACACCTCCCTAATATGTCAATTTTTGGTGTTTGTCCTCTCAAAACGATAGGAATATCACTTTAAATATTGCACCCACATATATGCTAAGCATATATCAAGAAGAAAAAAGTAAGTGATTTTTTATTTTCATTTTCTTTTGTCCAAATGAATTTTCCCAAATTGCGTCACTCATTTGCGGTTCAGATAAGCAAGTTGGAAACGAACACCTAGGACAAAAATCGACGTAACTTCTCATACAAAACGAAACGAATTTCCCACCCCCATCGGTCATCTCGAAAAGTCAAAAGATGATGATTCCACCTCTTCAACATTATTTCTTGCTCACCCACACGTATATATCTTGCTCTTGCTGGGAAGGAACAAAGTGACTTCAGCTATAAGAAAATGACTTTCTCAAAAAAAAAAAAAAACTATAAGAAAATGAGGGGACCATATCAACCAATAAAACAACGCCACGTGTAATTCGTAGTCAACGCCAGGTCTTTCTACTAGTATATAATATTTTCTTTGCGCGTAAAATAACGCCGTCCTAGATGGAAACGGCCTACGCCACTTGGGAACATTGGTAGTTTGGAACAGCAAGAGAATCTTGTATCTGTCAAGTTTTGTTCAATCCAAAAGTCCAAAATCCATATTCAAGAACTAATAATAACACGTTATTTTTATTTTGGACGTCATTGTTCTTTGAAAGTATCATTTCATTTTGCACATACTAAAAAGAATAATGTCAATAATAAAATAATGGCAAAACTACTTTATATCACATTGTTATACTTTATGTTAGATTTTTAATTAATTTTATAGGGTGTAGATCTAATAAAACCAACTTTTTTAAGTTTTATTTGTCACTTTAGTTATATTTTCAATCATTTTATCAATTTATACCAATTTTTTATTAAGTAGGTCCCATAATAAATAATCCTTAACAGACACCTTCTAATACTTGTCAACATTTCTCCATAATAATTATTTTCTACATTTCATACACACACATATATTTCTTAAAAAATTTCATTCTTATCGCTTTATGGTCTATAAGTTTGTTAAGTGAGATTTATGCATTTGCCATTATTGAAATAACCAAAAATGTGACGAGACAGGCCTAACACACAAAATAAACACTAATATAGTATTAAAGGTATTATTTCATGTATGGGTGTGAAACCGTCACTAGAAGAGAACACATATATTACGCGTAAGCATCCCATACCACTTCTTCTTTTTTTGAGAAAGAGCATCCCATACCACTTAAAGAATAAAAGAATCGAACTTGGAACACCAAAATGTTATTAAAGGGCCTATTTCATGTGTAGGTGTGTGCAAATATTTTTATACTAAATCTCGTTTCATTTAAAATTATTTATGTGATTTGACAAACGCATACTAAATCTCAATATATGCATATATCACAAATTACCTTGTAGGCTGTAGGTTGAAACCATCTCTCGTAAAAATTGATAAATAAATAACTTGTAGGTTGTAGAACATAGCATTGTCATTGGTGGTGTTAAAATAGTCTTTTAGCTATTTTACCACCTCAAACTCTAATTTAAGAGCATTAGTATTGGTGTAGGCATTTTACTAAAATACTAAATTTACTATCAAGATATATCAAAAGTAGGTTGCATTAGTGGAGGCAAAGCCAAATTTTTTGGCTTTTGAGCTATAGTGCATAGCCTATGATGGTTGTGCACTGTAGCTAAGATGGTAAAAGAAAAAATAATATCTATACTACTACTATTTAAGGGGCTCCCCCTATTTGGACTAGACATTTTTTTTTTGTTTGAAATACCCATATAGCCTAAATTTAAGTAGAGATAAAGTTTGAGGATAACATAATAAAAATATATCTTTAACTCCCACGTGTAACCTTACCTACAAAATAAGCAATGTTTAACTCCCACGTTTAATTCCAGTTGATTTTCAAACTAAACATTACTTCACCTAGTCAATTTTTACAACTAATCAGTAACAATTCCATAAGCAAAATATAAAAAGTCAACGACATTGAAACCTTAAACTCACTTAAATTGTATACTACATACACTCTATATTTAGACTTCACCTTCAGCCAACATTGAAGCCTCTCTTTTTTTATCCCTTCAATTCTTCACCTTCCATTAGCCCTAGACAACCACAAAGGTAATTGTTTTTTTGTCTTGTATTGTTTAATGTTTGTATCTATATTTTTATTGAGTATGTTGTTTGTCTTTTTTATTTGGGCTCCATATATTCTTGTAAATCTACGAAATGATTTGTCTTTTGATCCATTTTATATATTATAAAAAATGTTATGGTATTACATATAAAACCAGCTATACCTACAAACTCAAATCAATCCATTGAAGATGCAAACAAATATAAAACCACATGTAACATTAAATTGAAAAGCTAAAGGTCATTTAGTTTCTAATAATAGAGTTAGTTTTACATGTGTAATACTCTTAGTGGTTCTTAACTTCTTATACTTTGTAATTTGGTTAATTTGTCAAAAGAATAATGTTAACCCACCCAAATTGTTAAGTTGAAATCGCCAAAATTTGTAACCAATCCATCGGATTTAGATTTTGGTGGACTGTTGGCGGATTGGAATTTTTTCAACCTACTAATGCCGGATCGAATAGAAATACTGGTCTTTACCTGCCCAATTTGACCTATACACACCCCTAGGCCTCCACCAATGTGGATGCTTTTATGAATGATGATAAAACTTGTTTTTATCGCCAAAAAATGATTAGTATCTTGGTCTGATGATAATGAGCTATCATCAGTCAATCAAAAAAAATAATGAGCTATCATCAGAAGTGGACGTTATAGGTTGAAACTTTAAAAAAAAAATAAAGCTTGTTTTAATTTTTATTTTTTTATGTAATTTGAATTATTATGTATATTCCTATTAATAATGACACCACCTGAAAATCAGGTCATTTTGTTGTTAAAAAATTGTAGTACAGTACTAGTTTAGTCATTGGGCATGTTTGGTAATGTTGTTTTAGTAATGTTCTTTGTATTTTTTAAAAATATGTGTGGATAAAAAAGTGTGTAAAAATATATATAATATTATTTAAAAACTGAAAATATGTTTAAGCACGTGTAGCTCTCAAAATTTTAAACAAATTCAACTTTTTTTCTCCTGAAAATAAGTCTTTTTTTATCAGCAGTAAAAACAAGTCTGTAGGAGTGAAATTCAACTTTTTTTCTCCTGAAAATAAGTCTTTTTTTATCAGCAGTAAAAACAAGTCTGTAGGAGTGAAGAGAAACATTACGGACGTGAAACGCGTGAGGGGGAGCGTATTTATTTTTCTCCTGTTCTCATTCTCACAGTCTCTCTCTCTCTCTCTCTCTCTCTAAATCTTTTTCAGTTACTATATAAAATTATAATATAAAATTATCCGAAGGTACGTTCTATTCGGGTTGTGTGAAACTCCGTGTTCCTCAGTTCAGAGGACACAGAAAAAAATTTGAATTGAAATTGAAATTTGATACTAGTCCATACTCCATAGCCAAAAACTGATCTGATCGGATCGGAAAAAAAAAAAATTAGAGAGAAAGTCGGAGATGGTGAAGGAGACAGAATACTACGACGTTCTTGGAGTCAGTCCAACCGCTACCGAGACCGAAATCAAGAAAGCATATTACATTAAGGTCAAATCATTTCTTCTTCTTCCTCTTCTTTTTTTCAGTGTTAACATATTTGTAATGCTATTTCAATTTACACTTGCCAATTTCTTTTTTACCGATCGGCGATTTTTCTCAGATAGAATTTTTAGGGCTGTCTAAGTAATCTTGGTTTTTAAATTTTTTTTTTGTTTCTAGTTTAATGGATCCACGCTTCTATGGTGTTTCGTATTCCAAAAATTTCTCAGTTGTTTTCCTTGAGCGTTTCCCAGAGTTGACTTTCCCCTTTTAAGTCTTGTTCTTTAAGTATTTTCTTTCCCAGCTTTCTTAATTACTTGGAGTAGCAGTTAAACTATCTGATCTAATGACTCATTAATTTTCTTGTGAAACACTGCAATTTAATTTAATAGCTTAATTAACTTCTTCTTCTTCTATTTTATTTTGTTTCTTGGCATGAAATTTTTCATCCTTGCTTGATTGGTAAAATGGTTTGATATGTCAGCAGCAAGTTTCAAAAAGCAGAAAAAGGAATGTATATGCGTTCAAAATGTTCGATTTACTTGATAGGGATCTTTTCATTAATTTGGCCATAACTGAGTCATGACATGCTATGTTAAACGGTTAAAGATCACTAGCTGGAAATGGATGGATTCTGTACCTCTTGTGGATCATATTTCTTTCTTGCTTGCAGGCACGACAGGTTCATCCTGATAAAAACCCAAATGATCCTCAAGCAGCGCAAAATTTTCAGGCAAGATTTTACCAACTCATTATTGAATATTGTATTTTATCAAAAATGTTTGATGCAAGTGGTGTTACTTATGCCTGCAAGAAACAAAAGCTTGTGTCTGAACAGATTCCAAAATTCAATGATTTCTTATCAAACCAAACATGGTTCTTTTTATTCATAATCTCAGCCTCTCCTCAGCAAACAAATAATCCTCAGCAACATCGGTTTCTTCTTTTATTCCTTTCTTTCAATCCAAATAATTCTTCTTCTTATTATTTGTAAGTATTGATTCAGGTAGAAGGCGGGAGGGGGTGTTGAAATACCCATGTCTCCAATAAAATGATATATAATAAAATAAAGGGTCCAAATCATTTGATGACATGAACGTTCTGTAGAGGGAAAATAATTTCACCAATGATCTCTATCTGAACTGGCACTTTCTCGTCCCAATAAGGGGAAGAAGGGTAAGGTCATGGGTTCATGATCCAAAGGGTGAGAGAGAGAGAGAGAGAGAGAGTTACTATCGTTTTAGAATGATTTTTGTACTTACAAAAAAAGATTAACAAGAACTAGAAAGTGTACTATGTTGTGGAGTTTGAATGCTACGGCTTTCAAACTTTGACAATGATCATCCCACAAAGCAAAGTACATCAATTAGAACCATCTTTATCTCTTTTCATATAACAAGCATAGTGAAGTTTAAACATATTTTAGAACATCTTGGTGTTGGCATTGACCTAATGTTAGTTATGCGGCCGAGTTACTTTCGTTTAGTCAGCAACTCTGTAAAATAAGCCGAGTTACTTTCGTTTAGTCAGCACCATCAAACAGTCATAAGCTCAACCTTGCTGAGATCAAGTCTACTTTTAAAGAAACAAATAAATTAACTATTGAAATCAAGAGCATACTATAGTGAAGTTTAAACATATTTTGGTACAACTTGGTGTTGTCACTGACCTAATGTTAGTTATGCCAAGCTCTCCAAATAAACCAAGTTACTTTTTTTGGTCTGCACCATCGGACAATCATAAGCTCAACCTCTCTGAAATCAAGAGTCTAGTTTTAAATAGACGAACAAATTAACTATAAAAATCAAGAGCATACACTAATATAAATCTATTTTAGCATAAAGATTGTCACTTCAATGAATAGTCTTGATTTCTTCCCCCTACTTGTATGGTTGGTAGTTAAGGACATGAGTTTTGTAGCCTTTTAATACAGTATTATTATCTTTTATTTTGTTGTTGTTATTGTTACTAAAAAAAAGTCTCCTAAGATCATCATGCATGTTGGTCCCCTTATCCCTAGTGTTTCTAAAGTTAGAGGCATATTTTCTGTATGAGACTTTTAATTTGAATTTTGTAAAGTTAAATCAGAAGAAAGATAATCAGCATTGCTTAATTTAGTATAAATCATTTGGACTTATATATATATATCATGTTAACTTTTCATATTTCTGAAACTTCTGCTAAGAGGATGCTTACCATTAATAAAGTGATTATCAATATATCATTCTTAAGTAATTTATATGAGAATTGTGCACAGACGTACACCCAACATTTTGAAATCAAAGAGAATTGAAAATTTTATTCCAATTAGGCTTATGTCTCACGAGCTAAAGCACAAATTTGACTGCCTTGGCTTGTGGATGCATGTCTAACAAACTGCCCTGGCTCATGTTTTCTATGCCAAACAAGACAGCACCATTTTGTATATGCGTGTCTATATATATATTAATGCCTCTAGGCATTTTAAATTGCCTTCAATTTAGCATCAGTTAAGTATTGTAGAGTTTTAGGTATTTACTATGTGTGTTTTCAACTATCATGTGAAGAGAATATGAAAATTTGGAATTGAGACCTTGTTTTTATGCTTGTGTAAAGTTTAGGGTGTGTTTCAGGTCTCTACCATTGTTGTGGAATGCTATAACTTAATGTCTCCTTAATCACAAAAATTAATTTTAAATATTTGTTAGCATCTTGGGAAATGTCATTCAACTTCTTGGCATTTGGGACTGTCAATACATGCATTTCTTAAGGTTCCATGCTCACATGTATATAAAAAGAAAAACTTAAAGTTTGGTAAGAATGCTATATTAGGACTTGGACCTTTGGAGTTTTGTTTAGCTCAATTGGACTTTCTCAATCTTCATATGACTAAAGTTTAAAAGAGTTACATTATTATCGCTGTATTCCACAAATGTTGCTATCAAAAGAAAAACCCCCTTTAAGTAGTCAATTGCATGGACAGATTTGTGGAAGCAAGCATAATGAACATTAAGAAATGGAATTGTTACTATCTGAGTATGTTTTTAGTTATTATTTTGAACCATTAGTTATATTTTGTATGTCATTCATTTGGATTCAGGTATTGGGTGAGGCATACCAAGTCCTGAGTGATCCCAGCCAACGGCAAGCATATGACACTTACGGGAAATCAGGAATCTCAACGTTAGTTTCTTGTTCTTAATTTATGAATAGATAAATTTCAAGGTTGATAGGGTGTCTGACTCTTTGTATGATATACATGTAGATTTTAATAGAAGTTCTTGTCAAAATTTATTATATATATTTTTTCCTGATATGAATCACATGCTTCCTTCTTATTGCAGTGACACAATTATCGATCCTGCTGCAATCTTTGCAATGCTTTTTGGCAGTGAGCTTTTTGAGGAATACATAGGTCAGCTTGCCATGGCATCAATGGCTTCACAAGACATATTCACGGAAGGGGAACAGCTTGATACTAAAAAATTGCAAGAGAAAATGAGAGTATGATTTCACTAAGATCTTGTGCTTAGGAACAGTTTGATACTAAAACTCTCTTTAACATTTTTTTACAGGAATTTATGCACTTCTTTTCTATTTTGCGCCTGTTTCTAAGATCTTGTTACTCTTTCAGAAACATAAAGTTGGGTCTATAATAGCAACTGGCTTGAAAATGGTTTAACAAAAAGAAGGGAAAGAGAGTTTGAAAGCTAGTAACAGTGATTTACTTTCAAAACTGATGGTGTTTGACATAAATCTACGAATAAAATATGGTTAAATTTGTTTTGTGCTTGTGATCAACCCCATTAGTTATGCATCACAAAGGTGATTGATGCAGGATAAGATCTGGAGAGGGGAAAAAAGCTTAAGTACTATTCATTCACACCATATGGTGGTATTAATATGGTATATTTTATGTTATTCAAGGGTAGTTGATGTAGGATAAATTGGGAGAATTTGTCTAGGTGTGGTTGTAATGGGATTAGGATTAGGAGGATATATGGAAATTGGATTTAGAGATGGTGAAAAAAGGGCTATGGAGTTTTGTTAGGAATTAAAAGGTGGTTTGATGAGTTATTTGATGGCTATTTGGAAGAAGAAAGTGTGTTGGGTTTACGGTTTTGATGGGTAAAAGAAAAGGCCTGATTTGGGGTTGTAAGGAAGAAGAAAAAGAGAGGTTTTTATTGTGTTCTGGGGCTGTAGGAACAGTACCGTGAACAATCGCACAAGAAAGAGAAGAAGAAGAAGAAAAGAAAGAAGAGAAATGGAGGAAGGAACACACAAACACCAACATGCTTCTATGTTCAAAACTCTCAATAATTTTATTAATCAACTTCTCTTTGAATGCATTGAACACAAATAGGTATGATACACTTTTTTGTACTAGTAGTATCAGGGCTGTTAATTTAACTAGTAAACTAAAACCTAATAAAAGACTAATTTGGACTCAAAGAAAATAAAACCTAAGATCTTGTAGACAATCCTAGACTCAATTAAACCATCATGATATCTATAATTCTCAATAATTTTTGAAATTACTGATTTGCCCTTGACTACAATACTGACCATACTAATAATAAAAACACAAATAAAAAACTGTTTTAACCCTAAAAGACTCATACACCTTTAAAACCAAACAACTTTTACTTTAATTGGACTTCACATGTAGACTCCATAAAATAATTCTTGAATGGGCGAATTTGCAAAGTAATATCAAATCATCAATCTTTCATGGCTGCATCATTCTCCCTCATTTGGAAAAAAACTAGACCTCGATTTTTTAATTGTTTAGAGTATAAGAACCTTCAAACTTGAAAATTGCACCAACTCTTCAATCACAGTCAGAAACATTAAGGATGACAAAGTTTTCTTTCCCACCCTATTATTAAATTCATCTGGAATGATGAAATCAATGACTAGAGGAATTTTCAACTTGAAATCCTTCTTGAATTTATCTATAGTAGTAACATTAAAATGATTAACCTTATGCTCATTTTTCTCCTTTGTGGTCTCCATTGTCCATATAATGGATTCCTTTGGCTGTTCTTGAAGTTGGACTTGTGGTGAATCGTAAGGCTGGGTTCTCTCTTTAATAAAACACCTTGAGGATTTGAACCAATACCCAATTGAGGTTGCTGTAGCAGCAAACATATGCCATTATGTCCCTATATAGGTAGTAAGGCTGCCATGCATTGATGATCCCAATAATTATTGTCCTCTTCTAGCATCTTCTTGTTCCTTTTGGGGATTATGCTAATTGCTGTTTAACATAAGAAAGGATAGAGAAGAAACACATGGGTTTGGTTGGGGTAATGATGCAGGACCGTTAAGAAGTTCAGCACTATACTAGGTTTCTTGATGAATTCTTGAATAAGGATTGATGTTTTAGAGTTTAGGTTAGAAAAGAATGAATGTTGACTGCTGTTTGGGGCTGAAACAGGGGATAAACAGAAAATAACATAAATAAAACACTAGGCAATCACACCTAGGTCTTCTTAAGCATCACACCTAGGGTTCCTTGGCATCACACACATTGGAGAAGTTTGCATCACACAAACAAGCTTAAAATAAGCTGCTGAATTTTATTAATCAATCACAATATATTCTGAAATAACATGACTACAAAAGAGCCTTTATATAGAGGCTATAGTTATCCTTTTCCTAGTAGAACTTGGACTCTAAATAACCTATTCCTAGAATTAATAGGAATACTAATAATAATTAAATAAAAGGCTTAATAGTACGTAAACATAAAATAAGACTTATGGGCCTTTGGTACTGCCAAGGACAGCCCATTCCAAATTTCTGAAAATTACCAAATTGCCCTTATTCTAATAGAACTTAATTAAAACTGATCCAACAGCTTCTCAACCTAAAAGACTCAATACTAATAACTAAAATGACCTATCAAAGGTGCTAAGAAGGTCCGACATCAAAACTAGACCACAATTCTTGAATCTTTGTATGTTTAATCTTTTCTTTTCCTTGAGCTCTTCCTTGTCCTCATCAGGTAATAAAGTAAGGCAATTTTCTCCTATTAAAGTCCTTTAATGTCTGTTGGATAGTATTGGAACTCTCAGTTTTGTACCTTTTAGATTTCTGTAAAAGAACTCTATCAGATTGGTGGCATGAATATATATATATATATATATATAAGTTTTAATATTTTTTTTCTTTCTTCAATGTGTTTTTTCATTTAGTTTTTGTTAAATGGTAATTGGTTTAGAGACATGCAGTTACATGATTCCTTTCCTTGTATGTTCTCCTTTAATTAATGTGTATGTGTAATCACATGCCCGGGGAACATTTTAGAGCTGACAACTTCCTTTGATGTTTGCATTAGAGTAAGGGTTTTGTGGAGAACAATGCAACAGGTCTCCTAAAAGGTTCAACCCCACCCCCACCCAAAAAAAACTTCCTAAAAAGTAAAATGTTTGGAACCCTTGTTTCCCTTATGTGTTGGTATATGATATATGTTCATTGAAGGTTTTCATTTGGTTTCTTGAAATTCGCACATCTAGAGGCCGAGGGCCTTCTACCATACAACACTTGCACCCTTCATTATAACGGGTGTTGTTAGATTAAATGATTAAATTTACCATTTTCTAACAACTTAAACTTTTGGGACAACCTTTAATTTATCGTGGTATTAGAGCAGAAGGCCCTAGGTTCAAACCCTGTCTCCACCTTACCTCCCATTATAAATTTTTTTCATATTTTGAGCCCCACTTAATAACGGAAATTTAGGCCCACATGTGAAGAAGGGGAATGTTAGATTAAATGATTAAATTCACCATTTGGTAAAAAAAAAAATTTGGGATAACTGGTAATTTATCAGGGGTTGTTGGTGAGGTCATGGGTTCTAGTCCAATGTGTGTGTGAATTTTCTACCCCCACACCCCCCCCCCCCCCTTTTTCCCCCCAAAGAGAAAAACACTTAAAGAGCTGTTTGTTTTATGGCTTTTCAATTTTAGATATGCAAATTACAAAGCCTGATCTTCATTTGGATTATTTCCCCAAAATTTTCATTTCTATAGGTTGTTCAGAAGGAAAGAGAAGAAAAGCTTGCACAAATACTGAAAGATCGACTAAAAAAATATGAAGAAGACAAAGTGGAGTTTATCAGACATGCTGAAGCTGAAGTGACGAGGCTATCCAATGCAGGTAATCCTTGCCTTTATTCTTCTGATGGGTACTTTGTTAGTGCAAGTGCTGACCTTTATTTATGATGCTACATTATGCTATTTGATAACTTGCAAGTCAACTAGGTATTTTGGGTAATTTAATCCATAGGTTAAGTCAGGTGTGCATTCATTGTGAATACACACACATATATTAAAGTTACGCACCTAATGTGTCTTGAATCTTCGACCTCAACCTCCACCTAGGACTTGCAAGGCGAAGAGGTGCCATTAAAAGAAAATTACATCTGTCATGTATTTGAGTATCTTCATAATTAATCTCTATATATGCTAGATTGTTGGCCTGTTGGTTATCTTTGATAGGTGGTTTTTCTGCAAGCTTTTAATATCAGCAAGCAATTCTCGCATTGGCATAGGGTACATATGGATAAGATCAATTTGAGGATATACTTCCTTGTTCATTGTATTTAATTTTCATATCTTTATTGATGCAATTGCATAGGGTTCTTTCTGATCATTTTGTTGTCTGGTTTCTACAAGTTGTTATAGAGCATTTTTTTAATCTTTTTTGTTACACCTAAAAAGGGTTCTTCCTGATTCATTGTATTTTCTCTTTCCTACAGCTTATGGTGTTGATATGTTGAGTACAATTGGCTATATATATGCAAGGCAGGGAGCTAAAGAGCTAGGGAAGAAAGCTATATATTTGGGTGTGCCATTTATTGCTGAATGGTTTAGAAACAAAGGGCATTTTATTAAGTCCCAAGTGACAGCAGCAACAGGTTAGTACATATTGCTGGCTTTTATAGCCAGTAGCCATGTCTAAATGTCGTGTGATGGAGTCTTGAGTTCTACCCTTTGACTTGATCCTTCTGTCATACTCACTGGGGAGCCTGGGCAAATCTAATCTGACCTGAATGTATGTGGCCCAATCCATAGCATATTTCTATGCGGGTCTTAGTAAAAAAAGATTAGGTTATTTTGGTAAATACATTCAACCAACTCCAATCCTTTTACCCATTAATATTTTAGAAGATTTCACAGGAATCACTTAGTTTTTCGACTTTTCGGAAATATATTAGCTGATCAATTGAAATCCATTAAATTTTCCTTCTGTGGACATAGGCTAAAGGTTGAACCATTAGATTAGCATTATTTTTACTTATGATTACTATTTGTTCTTGAAAAACCCTACATCTGGGCCTTGTTAGAATGCCTTGGTAACTCTATTAGTCTGTGTGTACATGCTTGATTGTGCATTAGGATCACTATACCTAGGGAAATATGTGTATATGCTGATGAATTGTTGTTTCTTGCTGGTGGCTCTAGGTGCAATTGCTTTAATTCAGCTGCAGGAGGACATGAAAAAGCAACTCAGTGCAGAAGGAAACTATTCTGAGGAAGAGCTTGAAGAATACCTACAGTCACACAAAAAATTGATGATTGATTCCCTGTGGAAGCTGAATGTAGCTGATATTGAGGCCACTCTTTCCCGCGTTTGTCAGATGGTTGTTTTTCTACCCATGTTATTTTTGGCAGTTGGCTGACACTGAGATGCTGGGTCGAAGTTTGTTTTGTGTAATCTGTACATTTTTTATCTTAGGTTCTTCAAGACAGCAATGCCAAGAAGGAGGAGCTCCGTGCACGAGCTAAGGGGTTGAAAACTCTTGGTAAAATCTTCCAGGTATTTTTTTTGTGGTGCCTTTTTCCATAATTTCATGTGGTTATTATCAAAATTCTTATATTAGATGGCTAACAGAAGCTGTGGTATCATTTATAGAGGGTTAAATTAACCAATGGGAATGAGAGTGAAAATGTGCCACATGGTACAGTACATAAATTGAATGGAAGCGAAACAAGTTGTGATGCTACTTCTCCTATTACATCACCAAAATCTTCAAATGCTGAAGAGTCATCTTATTCCACAATATCATCACCGGTATCTTTCTTTCTCCCACAACTAAGCTCATTCAGATTTTTTTAATTAATACAATACAATTCAGGCTCAGTGCCAAATAAGACTGACTTATAGTAACTATGGAAAAAAAAAATTCTATGGTTTTTCTTGTAGAATTTCATGAAATATCTTTTCAACTTTTGAATATCAGAGGATGTTAACTTGTGCAGCATATGAGAAAACAAATAAATGAGAAGTTGTAATCAAGGTTAACTGATTCTGATGCAAAATCGAGAGGATAGAATTTCAGGAATTTAGAAGATTACAGAATCTGATGTTGCTCCCCATCAAGTAGGCAGAATTCTTGGTGCATAAACTTCTGTTATTTTAGTAGTTAGCTGTCCAATTTGTTTCTTAATGAGACTACCAAGAGAAAAAGAAATTGAACTCAGGCAATTGATAAGCTCTCTATGGTAGAAAATATAGACTCTATGCCAATGAGTTCTAGCTCAAATGACATCTCCTCCTTTTGCAAGATCAAGATGGAGGGTGAGGCTGTGGGTTTAAAACCCACTCTGTGTATAATTTACCAATAAAAAAAAAAGGACTCTATGCTCTGAAGTCATGGAGACTACAACAAGAAACAAAGAGCTTTTTGTTTATTAGGAACATAATGATTGCCAAAGCTAAACAAATTGAAAATGATAGTGATTTTAGATCATGATTGAACACACAATAAACAAATTGAAAATGATGATGATTTTAGATCATGATTGAACACACAATATCATAATTTTGTCAAAGATGGTGTCAATTAACTTATTCTTTAAGATGAAAACCCTTGTTCATCCACTTTTGTCTTAATCTGTATCACCTAATTATCCTCTCTTTTGCTTTTGAAACAATTGGACGTGCTAGAGCCCCTATGTGCAGACCCCCAATGTTGGAGACTCACGGTTCCCAATGCCAGCAGCACCACCTGGTGCGCTAAGACACCCTTCAACTGGCAAGGATTGAGGATGGAAAGGTTTGATATCTTGTTTGAAGTGCTTGTCGTGTATAAATACCCTATCATGTGTATCAATGTTGTGATTGTATGAGTAGATGATTGTGCCAAAAAGCACATCCCGCTTCTGGCTGAGCAGGCGTGCTGTCATGTATCTATGGAAGACAAATAATTAAGAACGTGAGGGAGGAGATGGTTGTAGAAGGTAGTGTTTTTCATTGTCACCGCTGGCTGCGATTGGCTGCCACCTTAATGTGAATGATGTTTTTTGATGTAGTGGCATTCTTTTATTTTGGTGTCACAGTTTCAATTTTAGTTTCAAAGATGTTGCTTTGCTTAATATTTATTTTAGTCATTTGTAGATCAATGTATTACCCGACAATTTAGACAAAGAAATTAAGAAATCATAAACGACTCTTGCCTTTTTATAAATCAATGTGGTGCTTGAAGTTGTCTTGCTTTTCTGAAATTGAAGGCTGAGAAAACGAGAGGTTGCAGGAAAGCCCAACGTGGAGGTAGACGCGACCAGACGAATGGCTGTGCCACGGCCACCTCAAATAGCAAATTGCAGTGAGAAGAAGAGGACAACATTATATATGCGTCTCTCTTTTCACGCACTTTCAACCCAAAATAAACTAATCAAATAGGAACTCCTGACCAGATGGGGTTTCCACCACAAAATCTTTTCCTGCTTTCGTTTGGTATCGGATCGGGTAGTTTTTTTTTTTTTTTTAGGACAAAGTTTAGGAAAAGTTTTTAAAATATAAAATAGACATTATTACATATTTTAAAAATCTAATAATTGAATTGAATGTTCATTACGTAAAATTTTGTGTCAATCGGATATTATTATATGATCTATAATCTTATATTTTATACATAACTTTAAATTACAAAAATTTGCAATTTAAACAATTTATTAATAATATAGTTATTGATTTTCAATTTTCTAGAAATTTTGCAAGTATAGAGAATATAATAAGAAGATATAATCTAATGGTGGACTTACCAAAATTCACCTTCAATAAAAAAAAATATTGAGTAAGATTGTAACTTTAGACTATAACTAATTTTGTAAATAAATTTTTTCCTTTTTATTATATTACTCTCTCTGTCCCATTTTATTGGGTCTGTTTAGAAAATATGATTTTTTACATACAAATCTACAAGTTTTCAAAATTACCCTCTTTAAATTAAATTTTTTTTAAAGAGATGTATTGACTTTTTAAATAAATCAAAGAATTTGTTAGAAAATTCATTTATTGACTTTATAAGGACTTCATTTTTGGGATATCTCAAAATGGAACTAAGGCTTTAACAATTTGAGACTAATGAAATATTTAATAAAATATAATTATATCTAAAAGGTACAACTTTAAAATTTTGTACACAAACACATTATTATGTTTGGGAGAAATTAACCACCTTAAATTAACCACCAAATTACACTTTGCACCCTAAACTATTTAAATGTATATTTTGCACCCTAAACTATGACATTTATTACACTTTGCACCCTAATGTTAATTTTAAGATTAAGTTAAATAAAAATTAATAGCACATACTTACACATAATTTTTGCTTAGATAGTACACTTAAAAGACCCAAACACGCTTTTTCACAAACAATTAAAACAATAGTTTTTTTTTCAACTCTTAGCCTCTATTTGGGTACTGCGTTTTGCGTCCACGTCTGGACGCAAAACGCGTTTCACCCTTTCTTCTTCTTCTTCTTTTTTTTTTCTTTTTTCTTTCTTTCTTTTTTTTTTTTTTTTTTTTTTTCTGTGCTGTGATTGTTGACTAGAAAGGTGTGAACAGTACACACCTCATCAACTTTTCCAACACCTTTTAATCAACTTTTCAGTCACGAGACTCACACCTTTCATTTTTCAGCAACTTTTTCATTAAAAATGGTTCATACGTTACTATTCATACATTTAAAAATTATTTTGTTACAGTATTTTTTAATTTTTAATTTTTAATTTTCAGCTGTATTCAAACGGACCCTTAATCTCTCTCGCATGTGTTCAGGTTCAGATTTAGTCTATAACCCTAAATCCCCAAATTAAAAATATTTTCCGCTCCACCACCTCGACGAAAGCCCCAAATTGCAACTTCTTAAATCACTCTCTTACTCTCTCGCTTTTCAGTTTTCACAAAAGAAACCGTAAATTCCAAATTGAAACCCCAACTCAATCTCTGTGTCTTTTGAGCAAGAAAAAGTTTTTTATCAGGTCTCACTCAGCCGAAACACCAACTCCGTTGAAACAAATTTCATTTGACACAAGTAATAATCCTACAACAGCAAAAGATGTTGAAGAAAACAGGACAGTAGATGCCAAGTAAGAAAAGCCTTGTAAATGCCATTGTAGAAAATCAAACAGGAAACTTGAGCAGAATCTTAAATTATTTGTTTTGACAAAGTAAGAGCTACGAATCTCAAGAATTCTATTCTTGAAGTACGAATTTAGTCCTCAAATCTTTGCCCATACTAGCTTGGACATGATAATAGTTGGGATTTTTGATGGGTGTATTATTGTCAAAAGGTGGGTTGGGTAGGTAGAGCTTTATTGTTTTGCAGCTTTTTGGAATTGCTGAATTATGACCCTTTTTTTTTTTTTTTTTTTTTATATAGAAGAAAGGATGATTGGTTTCTCAAAAAAAAAAGAAAAAGAAGAAAGGATGATTGTTTGTGGAATATTGTACAGAGTAGTATTTTTTGTTTGAATTGTTGTATTGAATGTTGTGTCATCAATTGGTCTCCAAATTCTTGGGCTGGAGGTGCGAGAACTGCTGAAAATTCTTGGGCTGGAGGCGCAAGAACTTCAACTGTTGCTGCAAGTTCTCTGCTGTAAGAACTTCAACATCTGCAACAGGATATGGTGGTGGTGATAACAGTCAATGTGTGGTGGTGCTTGGAAAAAGCCATTCAAAGGGTGCAGTCCAAAAAGAGGAAAAAACCTTGGGAAAGAGAGAGAGCTGTGTACCTGTACGCACTAGGAAGAGATAAAAAACTGGAGAAAAAAAAAAACTTTCGTTTTTAATTTTTTGTGAAGATAGTGTTTTGGTCTTTAAACCTTATGCCACCTAAGTAAAAATTATGTGCAAATTATGTTCTATTAATTTTTGTCTAATTTAACAGTAAAACTAATGACAATTTGCAAAGTGTAACAATGGTTATAGTTTAGGGTGCAAAGCGTGCATTCGAATAGTTTAGGGTGCAAAGTAAAATCTATTGTATAGTTTAGGATGATAAAGTGTAATTGTCCCTTATGTTTGAGTTTGACTCATTAAATAGTTGAGGTTAAATCAAGGCTTGAGATTGGTTGGTTTATTAAATAAATGAACACAATCAAATCTTTTCTGGACCCAAGCCCAAGTAATTCATAAATAACTCAGTTCATTTATAGTTCTAATTGTAGGCAGTTCCATTTAAACTATAAGAGTGTTTGTGATATGCATCATAAGGGTAATTCTACCGTACCTCCTTTTTTTTTGGTACGGTACCCACTAGTAGGCAACCTGCTATATTAGGTTACCAAAACATCACATTTGATGGTATCATCCTCATATTGTATAGTACTAATATCACATGTGACTGTACTTTTGTCATATTCGGTAGTTTCCTTATTTTTTCTCACATTCAATGGTACCATTCTCACATTGTGTAGTACCAACATCACATGTGACTGTACTTTTGTCACATTCAGTGGTTCTCTTATTTTTTTTTCACATTTGATTGTACTATCCTCACATTGTGCAGTACCAACATCACATGTGACTGTACTTTTGTCACATTCGGTGGTTCCCTTATTTTTTTTTCTCACATTTAATGGTACTATCCTCACATTGTGTAATATCAACATCACATGTGACTGTACTTTTGTCACATTCAGTAATTCCTTTTTTTTTTCACATTTGATGATACCATCCTCACATTGTGTAGTACTAACATCACATGTGACTATACTTTTGTCACATTCGGTGGTTCCCTTATTTTTTTCACATTTGATGGTACCATCCTCACAATGTGCAATACCAACATCACATGCGACTGTACTTTTGTTACATTCGGTGGTTCCCTTATTTTTTCACATTTGATGGTACCATCTTCACATTGTGTAGTACCAACATCACATGTGACTGTACATTTGTCACATTCGGTGGTTCCTTTTTTTTTTCTCACATTTGATGGTACCATCTTCACATTGTGCAGTACTAACATCACATGTACTGTATTTTTGTCATATGCGGTGGTTCCCTTATTTTTTTCTCACATTTGATGGTACTATCCTCACATTGTGTGGTACCAACATCACATGTAAATGTACTTTTGTCACATTCGGTGGTTCCCTTATTTTTCCTCACATTCGATGGTACCATTCTCATATTGTGCAATACCAACATCACATGTAACTGTACTTTTGACCGTACTTTTCTCACATTCAGTTGTACTTTAATTTTTACTCACATTTGATAGTTCCATCGTCACATTGGTCAGTATCAACATCACATGTGACCAAAATAACCCCGAAAACTTTGAAAATGACTGAAATACCCTTAAAACCTAAAAAATGACCAAAATACAAAATACCCCAAATTCCCTCTAAAATTACCAAAATATCCTTAGAACCTCAAAAATGACTGCTTGGACATGATAATAGTTGGGATTTTTTTATGGGTGTATTATTGTCAAAACGTGGGTTGGGTAGGTAGAGCTTTATTGTGTGGGTTTGGATACGACGTTTCCAAACCCACGTCTGCGTTTTCAGACCTCTTTTTTTTTTCAACGTGTGAACAGTAAATCACATGAATTTACTGTGCAGGAAAAAACATTGTTCACGCACTATTCCAGTACTGTTCACGCACTGTTCATGGGACCCATAGCTACTTTATTCAGAAAAAAAAATATTAAAAATGGGTCCCACGATACTATTTATACATTTAAAAATTATTTTGTTACAGTGTTTTCAGCAACAATCAGTTTTCAGCAACAATAAGTTGTATCCAAACAGACCCATTGTTTTGCAGCTTTTTGGAATTGTTAAATTATGACTTTTTTTTTTTAATTTTAATTTTTATATAGAAGAAACGATGATTGTTTGTGGAATATTGTACAGAGTAGTATTTTTTGTTTGAATTGTTGTATTGAATGTTGTGTCATCAATTGGTCTCCAAATTCTTGGGCTGGAGGTGCGAGAACTGCTGAAAATTCTTGGGCTGGAGGCGCAAGAACTTCAACTGTTGCTGCAAGTTCTCTGCTGTAAGAACTTCAACTGCTGCAACAGGATATGGTGGTGGTGATAACAGTCAATGTGTGGTGGCGCTTGGAAAAAACCATTCGAAGGGTGCAGTCCAAAAAGAGGAAAAAGCCTTGGGAAAGAGAGAGAGAGTTGTGTACCTATACGCACTAGGAAGAGATAAAAAAAACTGGAAAAAAAAGAAGAAAAAAAAACTTTTGTTTTTAATTGTTTGCGAAAAGAGTGTTTTGGTCTTTAAACATTGGGCACCTAAGCAAAAATTATGTGCAGATTATATGCTATTAATTTTTGGCTAATTTAATAGTAAAACTAATGACAGGGTGCAAAGTGTAAATAAAAAAAACTGGAAAAAAAAGAAGAAAAAAAAACTTTTGTTTTTAATTGTTTGCGAAAAGAGTGTTTTGGTCTTTAAACATTGGGCACCTAAGCAAAAATTATGTGCAGATTATATGCTATTAATTTTTGGCTAATTTAATAGTAAAACTAATGACAGGGTGCAAAGTGTAACAATGGTTATAGTTTAGGGTGCAAAGCGTGTATTCGAATAGTTTAAAATGCAAAGTATAATCTAGTGTATAGTTTAGGGTGATAAAGTGTAATTGTCCCTTATATTTGAGTTGGACTCATTAAATAGTTTTTTTTTAGTTGGACTCATTAAATAGTTGAAGTTAAATCAAGGCTTGAGATTGGTTGGTTTATTAAATAAATGAACCCAAACAAATCTTTTTTGGACCCAAGCCCAAGTTATTCATAAATAACTCAGTTCACTTATAGTTCTAATTGTAGGCTGTTCCATTTAAACTATAAGAGTGTTTGTGATGTGCATCATAAACTACAATTACACTATTTTTATATTCATTTTGGCTACGTTAGTTTTGGGTGAAAATATTATTTTCTTCATTTTAAGATGTCTGGCCCAATTGAATATTTGTAAGATATAAGCCATAGTCCATAGAGGCGTAAATTGTTTTATGTTCTTAAAGGGTGTAAAACAATATACAACCTAAATAGAACCTAGTCACGCAATCTGCCATGACCATAGAACCTGACCAAGTCACCGTTGTCACTCTCCACACACACAACCAAACCACACATTGTCGCTAGTCATCCCTAAATAACCCAAAAACGTCTTCATTGCTGCTCCACTATTGCATATTACCTCATCGTTGATCCTCACCGTCATTGATTGCCTCGTCACTACTTCTCACCTCATGGATGGGCAGATCAACCCACCTCCGCCATGCAAGCCACCCTTGTTGCAAATCCACCTAGCCCTATTGCTACTCCTCACCTCTCAGATCAAGCTACCTTTGTCACATACCGATTCACCTCTGCCACGAAACCCACCCATTAAAAATCAAATTTTTATATATTTTGATCTATTTAAATTTTTAAACAAGGTTATTATGTGTAATTGTTTCTGTGTATGATGAATTTGGGTTATGATGGTGGCGTTTTCTAGCTGTGTTTCTAGTGCATTTCACCACCAATGAACACATGAAAATATTTTTCCAATGTGTAACCAAACACCATAAAATAAATTATTTTCTCAAAAATACGGCCAACTTCATTCAAAAAAACATTTTATGTCGAAACAAATGCACCCTTAAAATGTCTGTATAACATTATTCAAATCATTGTCCACATCAACATGTTAATGGGCAATTATTAACTCTTAACTATAGAAGCATTTGCAAACTATGCCATAAACTACAAAATTCTCATAATCAATGACTTAATTCAAGATTAATTTGCTCACTAATACATCAGTTTATGCACTAATTTGAAATGTGGGACATCATAAATTTATCTCAAATTAGGATATTAATTGCAAAGTTTGATACACATTACAGATACCCATATGGTTTAAAGATGAATAATTATATTTGACCCTTATTTTCATTCTACTACAGATATTTTTTCTTTAAATAATTCTAAAGGTTCAAATCTTAATAAAGTCTTCTCAAGGTTTTTTTTTTTTTAAACAAAGTCTTCTCAAGTTTAAATTGTATTTTGTATTGAAAAAGATGAAAAGTTATACCACAAATAATAAGTTACAATGAGGTGAGAGACATAAATTGAAATGCTGATCAAGCTGCTTTTTTGAGATGATTTGCGCCCTCTCAGTAGTATTACAAGTACAAAGAGGTTATTGGCTCGCCATTCTTATGGTACAATAAACCTAACCATCCACTAAACACCATACAAATTTGCCCAAATTTATAGGGTAGAAGCTCCTCAAAATTAACACCTCTCGTTCTACCTAGAAAATATGAAGGATTTTATTTTCTTTTGTTTAATGAGTGGAATGACGTAAGAGAGTAGGTGGCGATGGAAGGACTAGGAGAGTAAGAAAGAAACTTGCTCTTTCAGTGGTAAGAATAGATCCCATAGGGGGTGCTCTTTGTAGATCAGCCTTCTATTCTAGGACTAGCCGGAAATAAACCTAAAGAAACACACTAAAATCAACCCCCATTAACTCACACTCCTTAACAACATAAGTATAAGACAAGATAATCAACGCTTAATAAAATGAAAAAAAAAAAAAAAAAAAAAAACGAATTATCACTTTTTATAGGTGTTTATGACATCGGGTACAAGAAGTAAGTTATCAATTTCTTGTAGGAGTTTTTTTTTTTTTTTTTTTTTTTTGTGAAGAAATATGGAATCACTTTATTAAATAGTGGAAAATTACGGTGTTACATCAACATAAACTAGGTAGGAAATGTCTGGTGGAACAAATTCCATCCATACAGATAAAGGGGAAGACTTTCTAGCTCTCCGAGCTAAAGCATGAGCTACTTCATTGCTCTACCACCTAACATGAGAGAAAGAACAAGTTTGAAACAAACCCATTAAAGACTTACAGTCTTTTACAATGTGTCCAATACTAGACCGGTCTGCACAATCACCCACTAAAGCTTTTACAACAAGCTCCGAGTCTTCTTCAAATATGGCCTGTCTCAAGCCCAGCTCCTCCATAAAAATCATTGTTCTCCTTGCTGCCATCGCCTCAAGCACTTCCACTATTGAAGGCATGTCTATTTTTTCTGCTAGTGAGCCCATGACCTGTCCCAATTTGTTCCTTACCACAACTCCAATCCCAGCTTTTTCTTCCTCCGTGAAGTATGCTCCATCATAGTTCGCCTTGTAAGTACCTTGTGCTGGAGGTGACCAACGCTGAGTTTGTGTTTTTTTCCTCTCGGGTCTGGTATCTGATTTCCCTTGGAATTCCCCTAGTAATGCTACTGCTGCTTCAAGGATCTTCTCAGGTAGCAAATTTGGCTCATTGAAGTGACATTTGTTACGTCTGCCCCAAATGAACCAAGCTAAAACCGTGAACAACTCAATATATTCCTCCTATTGCCTTACGAAGAACATCAAGTCCTCAAAGGATCTCAAAGCCGGGTGTTGGCTTCGTAGTTTATTAAAGCCGAGACCCCAACAGCATTGCACTTTGTCACAGTCCTAGATTGCGTGGATGGCAGTTTCACTTGCTCTCCCACAGTTGCTGCACAAAGGTGAGTCTACTACTTTATGTCGGTGTAAATTTGCCAAGGTTGGGAGGGATTTTGTGCATGCTCACCAACAGAAATGCCTTATTTTATTCAGAATCCGCAAACTCCAAGTTCCCTTCCAGAAGTTCATCAGGTCATTATTGTTGGACCCCGATGCAACCTCCCTATTTTCTAACTCTCCTAGCAGCTGGTAACCAGCTTTTACCGAGTAATTACCATCTCGACTCCGCGGCCATACAAGGTAGTCTCCCTGCATCGTTCTGCATAATGGAATGGCCTTAAATCTCTGAGCCATAAAAGGAGCAATCTTCTAGTCAATCATTTGCCTATTCTAGTCCCTAGTTGTCTGATCAATGAGTGAACAAACATTGGAGTCATCTTCAATATCTTGCGTGTGTGGTACGACCTTTGTTGGAAAACACCCAGGAATCCAATTGTCATGGAACACCCGTACTTGTGACCCATCACCCACTCTCCACAACATCCCTTTTTCAATGACATGCCTTGCTTTAAGGATACTTAGCCAAGCAAATGATCCCTTCTTGCTTTTTGCTTCAAACACCGAACCTGTAGGGAAATATTTTGAGCTAAATACCTTATACAGTAGGGAAGTTTTATCTGTTTGTAGCCTCCATACTTGTTTAGCAAGCATAGCCTCGTTGAATCTAACCAAATCTTTAAACCCCATTCCTCTCTCTGATTTCGGTTTGCATAGTACTTCCCAACTCTTCCAATGGATTTTTCTTTGGCCACCACGTTCGCCCCACCAAAATTTTCTAATTTGCATTTCAATTTCCTTACACAAACCCACTAGCAATTTGAAACAAGTCATTGCGAATGTAGAGATAGCTTGTACCACCGCCTTAAGCAAGATCTCTCTCCCCGCTTGAGATAGGAGTTTTTCTTTCCAACCTTGAAGTTTTGCCCACACCCTTTCTTTGATATAATTGAGACTCGCCTTTTTATTTTTTCCCACAACAGCTGGTAAACCAAGGTATTTTTCATACTCCTTGATTTCTGGGACCCTTAGAAAATTAAGGATTTCTCCCTTCTTATCTTCAGACACTGCTTTGCTAAAAAAGAGAGTTGTCTTCTCTCGGTTTATTTTTTGACCGAATGCCCCCTCATATAATGATAGAATGTGTTGGATAGCTTGCAAATCCTCCATCCTTGCTCGGCAAAATAATAGGCTATCATCTGCAAAAAATAGTTGAGTAATCTTTGGTCCATTTTTGCATAAGGAAAAACCCCGAATAAGGTCATCCCTTGCGGCCTGTTGAAGCATTCTATTCAATCCTTCTGAACACAATAAGAAAAGATATGGTGACAATGGGTCCCCCTGGCGGATTCCCCTAGTAGGAGAGATTTCACCTTTGGGTTCCCCATTTACTAAGATTGAGTAGGACACAGTGCTGATGCATTCATGAATAAGGGTCAACCAAGTATCACGAAAACCCATTTTTTTCATAATTTCAATCAAAAGTCACCACTCCACTCTGTCATACGCCTTACTCATGTCTAGCTTTAGGGTCATGAAATCTGCTTTCTTTGATTTTTATGTCTTCATATGGTGTAATAATTCAAAGGCCACCAAAATATCATCTGAAATTGCTTTATTAGATTGAAAAGCACTTTGTGACTCAGAAATAAGATTTGACAGAACTTTTTTAAGCCTGTTAGCAACAACTTTTGATGCAAGTTTATATATAACATTACAAAGAGCTATAGGGCGAAATTCTGAAACTATAATAGGGCTTTTTACTTTAGGGATTAAAGTAATAAAAGTGCGATTAATTGAGGGAGAGATAGAACCTGAGTTTAGGCAGTTTAGGATTGCACATGAAACATCTTCCCCAATAGATGGCCATAATTTTTGGTAGAACAAATGAGGTAATCCATCGGATCCTAGTGCCTTTAACGGTTCCATTTGCATTAGTGCTTCATCTACCTTGGACTTGACAAACTCCGTAGCTAGCATGGCATTTTGGTCCTCGGTAATAATAGTAGGTAGTGCCCTTAGAACTTCCTCCACATGTGATGGTGAGGTCGAAGTGAATAGATGTTGATAATAGTCAATCATGATGTTCGAGATCTCCCCTTCATCGGTGCATACTATTCCTGCTTCATTTTTCAACTCCTCAATTCTATTTCTCTTGTATCTGTGAGATGCTCAATTATGAAAGAATTTTGTGTTTCGGTCCCCCTCTTTTAGCCACAAAGCCCTTGACCTTTGTTTCCACATCTTTTCCTCCTTGATCAACAGTCCATTTATCTCCCATTTTAATCGATTCATTGCTTCCATTGTTTCTCCCCTAATTGCCCTCTGTTCCGCTTGCATTAGTTGTTGTTTTTTTTTCTTTCAAGGCACAGGTAATATTCCCAAAAGAAACCCGGCTCCACTGCTTTAATTTTGCTTGACACTCCTTTATTTTACCTTCCACTTGAACAATTGGGTTGCCTGGAAAATTCCGTCTCCAAGCTAGATCAACGACTTCACTGAATCTGGCATTCTCAAGCCACATCTGTTGGAATCTCCATGGTTTTCGCTGCTTAATTTGAATCCCTTTTAGCCGAATGATTAAGGGATTATGATCTAAAGACCCACATTCTAAGTGCACAAACTTTGTTGCAGGGAACATGTCTATCCAATCAGTGGTGGCGACTACACGATCTAGCCTTTCCCATATGGTGTTACCCCCTCCTGTCCCCCTGTACCAAGTGTATTTTCCTCCCACAATACCCAAGTCTTTAAACTCACATTCGTCAAGCACATCCTGAAAAGCTTCCATTTGTCTTCTTGGTCTGAACCTTCCTCCCAATTTTTCATCTATCTTTGTGATCTCGTTAAAGTCTCCCGCACACAACCATGGAAGAGTGAACTTACTTTTTAATCTTCTCAGCTTTGCCCAAGATTCATGTCGATTCCTTGTGTTTGGCTCACCATAAAAACCGGTGAATCTCCATTCATCTTCCTTCCCCTTATTCACTATAGTATCAATATGGTTGGAGGAGTATGTCTCAATGGAAAAAAAAATCACACTCCTCCTTCCAATAAATAGCTACCCCGCCTCCTCTACTTGCTCTTGATACTTCGATCAAACCTTCAAATTTATACCGAACCTTAATTTCCTCCAGCCTAACTTTGTCAAGCCATGTTTCGGCTAAGAACACGACTAAGGGATCTTGTGCCCGAATCAAATATCCAAACTCCTGATCTGTTTGTGGGTTCCCAAGCTCACGACAGTTCCAACATAGGATATTCATTGCATCTAGCGGGACTGATTATCAGTCACCGCCAATTCAATTGTTATGTCTTGATCATCCTGAGAAACCAGTTTCTTCTTCCTAGATAACTCATAATCAAAGAGTTCAGCACCTATGCATTTCAATGTTTTCAGAGGAGGAACTATACAGGTGGTGCTTGCTTCCTTTCTCACTATCCTTTTTCACGTAGAGCTAGAATTTGTAGCTGCCACATGTATTTTTTTATGACATTAGACATTAGGCACAATAACAATTTTTATTAAAATAATACAACATTTTGTCACCCCTAATAAATTAGGGTGTTTATTGTTTAATCTTAACAAGGCATGAAATTGGGTCAATTGTCTTAATTATTATTATTATTATTTTTTTGGTAAAATTTTCAAAAATATAAGTCGGACTTTGACTTTAAAAGAAGCCACCCCCTCCTTTTTAATTTCTATGAAGTGTTTATAGTTTCTTGGAATCTGAATTTTTAATTTTTAATCAATTTGTTTAATTCTGATCCATTAATTCATCTTCCTCTTTCCTAGAACAAGGTCGAGTGCATCAACGAGGAATCAGGATTTAGGAAAACAATTTAGGAGAATTGAATCAATTGACGAGTGATGCCGCCAGAGAAATTAGAATTTGGGATTGGGACTGCATCGGCAAGAGACAAATCAATGAGATGGCGTTAATTTGTCGTATTTATATTCTGACAAAAGACATAATAATAAATAGACACATTTTATTTTTAAATGTGTCTATTTATTATAGAAAAGCGAGTGTTCTATATAAAAAAAATAAATAAATAAGAAGCGACGTGGCATAAATGACATGCTGACATAAATTTCTTGGTAATTATATATTCACATTTCACTCAGCATAATAAAAAAAAATGTTAATATTTATTGCCATGGTAGATGCGATCACGTGAATCATCGCCATATATCAAGGAGAATGAGATTTGTTCTTCTTTTTCTATTTCCTGCTTCAATTCCCGTTAAGTTGAAGATATATAATATGTTAAGAAAACAAATCAGTTTATATATATATATATATATATATATATATATATATATATATATTGTGGAGGGTAAAAGCCCAAGCTTATGTATTGGGCTTAGAGCCTTATTTGAAGATTATTCTGTATCCGAAAAGAAGAAAGCAGTTGAGAAGGAATCCATGCGGAAGAAAGATACCTGAAAATGAAGAAGGGGGCAGTCTGAAGAGGTCACTATTGGTTCGAAGAGGTCAGTCTCCTCGGATACAAATAGTCTTGATCAATCAAATGTCTGGAAGGTCCGAATGATCTTCCTAACAATTTCAATGATAAGGATAAGTTTTGGGCATGCCTGGAGAAGATAAGAACGGAGAAATATCTAAAAGGAAAAGCTGCTACCACCACATTAAATGCACTGCAGCTGTTTTTCTGGCCGCAGTAATGTGGAGAAGACCCCTGAACAGTGTAATCTCAGCTACCATCACTCACAGAGAGTTAAAGAAGACACCTGACGGGACATGTATTCAAATGGATGCTTAGATGAGGAACAAGTGGACGATAAAGATGATGAGAAAAGATGTTATATAAAGTGAAGAGGCCTCTGATAAGAGGGGATCTGAAAAAAGATAATAAGAGAGAAATAAAGATTTTATTGTAGCTCTGATAAATGTATTCACTGTTCAGTCAATAATAAACCTCTTCGGACATTAATTTATTTAGTTTCTGAGTGTGTTTTTATGTTGGTTCGTTCCTGGACATCGTAGTTAACAGTTGCTAAATTCACAATTAACCCAGCTCTTTCACCCACTCTCTACAAATTCATTGTTTTTGGTTCATTAAGCTCATAATCCAAACCTTTTGGGCTTGGGCTACAAAAACTGACCCTACATATATATATATATATATATATATACACACCAAAAAGTGATTGATATCTTAGTTTGATAATAAATAGCTATCATCATGAACGGACACCATAGATTGAAACTCTTTAAAAAAAAGTTTACAGATATACACAAATTCATAATTTTTTTTAGGCTAAAATGCAAAATTGACCTTTCAAGTTTATTCAGATTTCATTTCAGTTCTTTACTTTGCTTTTATTCATTTTAGTCCTCTAACTTTTTAAGTTCATTCAATTAAGGTTTTTCCATTAACTTGTGTTATATGTTGTGGTTAATTTTTCAAATTTTTAAACTTTTCTTCAAATCTTTTTAATTAAAAAAATTCAATTCATAATTGAAAAATATTTTCCAGATTTTTTTTTTTTCAAAATTTTTTAACAAAAGTTGACAGAAATACCTTAGTTGAATAAATCTGAAACTTAGAAGGCTGAAATGAACGAAAGTAAAATTAGAAAACTAAAATAAAATTTGAAGAAACTTAGAGAGTCATTTTTGCATTTTACCATTTTTAAAAAATGAGTTATGACTAATATATGCATTGCTAATTAATAATATTATTTTGATATGGGTTTATAATAAAGAGTTTATAATAACAAGGGCATCTCTACAAATTCTAATTTTGTATATGTGTAAATTTATGGAAAAGTATAAAAATAACCATTCGTTAAAAAAAACACAATTAAGATAAATAATAACTTTTGATCTTCACCTTTATCCTCTCCAATTAGGTTAATATATTCTAATATTAGAAGAAAAAAAACCATATTTTTCTTATTATATAATTAATAAATTAGAAAATGTTTGTTAATTAAAGTGGAATCATCATAAAATGTTAAAGCTAATGTTAATTTTTTTTTAAGATCAAGCTACTAATCAATTTTACTATATTAAGTTTACCATAACAATGAATATAATTAGTATTAATACTACATTTTTTTTAGATAGTTACAATATGTTGCTAATACTGCAACTTGAACTCTTTCCTTCCTAAACCTCGAAACACTTTGTGCATGAAGATATGCCAATCAAGTTATAAGGCTCTTGACAAAATTAGTACTACATTAGTGGTTCTAGTTAGTAAAGTATTTTTCTTTCAAAAAAAAAAAGAGAGTAAAGTAATGTATTGTCTAATAAGAGATTTTCATTAGAAAACACCTTTACAAAAAGGAAATTGATTGATGTATTGACTTGATAATCACGTAACAAACATCATAAGTTTCAAATATTGTCATATTTATTATTGGTATTGCATTAAAAATATAATAAATATTTGTTATAATTAGTTTTTATTTTATGTTTAAAAGATGGCATGTTAATTTTTATAATTAGTTTAACTTTTTCCTAAATTTTATCTTCTCTTAATATCAATATATATTTTTTTATATAAGAAAGTGGAATCCCTACCTTTAGCTAGACTGTTTGAATACATAGCTATAAAGGACTTTAAAAATCTCATTGATTGACTCATTGATTGATACAGTGATAGATGGAATGTAGGACTCCCGAATTCATAAAACAAGTTTATTGAACCTATACACAAGTATTCCTAAAAGGATCACTTTAATATCACTTGAGTAATACTTTCTA
The DNA here is from genome assembly GCA_019022515.1 of Quercus aquifolioides. Taxonomy (NCBI): domain Eukaryota; kingdom Viridiplantae; phylum Streptophyta; class Magnoliopsida; order Fagales; family Fagaceae; genus Quercus; species Quercus aquifolioides. The sequence goes on from CM032327.1 coordinate 89,043,910, forward strand.
TGAAAAAAAAAATCACTTGAGTAATTATTTAATACTTTTAGATTACCTAAGTAATTTTCTGTTATAATTGACTATTGTAAATTTTTACTGAAGAAATTAACTAGAGTTATATTGATAAGTAGCTTTTCTAGTACCTATTTCACCAGTACAGCTTACAAATAAAAGGGTTTTTTTTTTTTTTTTTTTTGGGGGGGTGGGGCGCAGAATTTGGGATGTGTTTTGTGCTAGAACTTTATTCCTTGCATGTGTTTGTTTAAAAAATAATAAATAAATAAATAAAAACTTAGGAATTAGGACATGGGACTTAGGATGACCAGACAAACAGACGCCTTTTTATAATAATAATAATTATTATATATAATATGTTTTAATTTCTCCATAATCATAACCTGACTAACTTTTTTTATTTTCCTTCTTCTTTGAGTAAATAACCTGACTGACTTAGTGGAACGCCATTCTATTGAAAAATTAATTTTCATTATTACTGGGGGAGACGTTTATTAAAAGTTACCAAAAAAACAGGAATACGTTTTCTTTTTTAATTTATCATTTAAATATAAAGAATAAGGAAGAACCGAAAAAGTAACAAATTAAAAAAAGAGACAGACTTTAGTGCTGAGATTAAGGAAGGTATACACGTTTATTATTCCCCCCAGCCCCCAGGGCATGAAAGAATATTAAAAGATATTGACCGACGGCGACGCAAGCTGCATTGGAGTTACCAAATTTTTAGCATTGACATTTTTTACATTTTTATTTTTTATTTTAGTACAATATAGAGATATAGGAACTAGGAACAACAATAAAAACTAGAGAGAGCTAAGGTGAGAAGAGGCATATACCTTACGAACTAGGCGTGGAAACATCTCACTTTTTTTCCTTCCTTCCTTCCATTACATTTCATGTGCAATTAGAAACAGTAAGTGGCAATTTCATACATATATTGTGTAAACCACACAAAAAAACAACACACTTTTTGTATTTTTTTTCTGTTTATCTAATTCAAAAATTTGAAATTGTAGATAGAAGGAGGAAGAGGAAGAAAGAAAAAGAGGCTAGCCAAGAAGGTATAAGCAGAAAAAGGAAAGGTCCATTTTCATATAATAATAATAAGAATATTATTATTATTATTCAATTTGGTATCATATCATATATCAATATAATCCCTTCTCATCTTCTTCCTCCCTCATTTTTGGTGTTGGGTCTTTCTGAGATCTGCTATCTATTTAGTGGATCTTCAATTCCTTGCCTTTTCTATATCAATATAATCCCTTATATATATATATACATATAGCTGTAAATTGTAATTTGTGTGTGAGAGAGAGAGAGAGAGAGAAGAGAAGAAATGGAAAGTGAAAAGAAGAGTTCGTCAGTTTCCGACATGGGAGCGTGGGCCATGAACGTTGTCAGCTCCGTCGGAATTATCATGGCTAACAAACAGCTTATGTCGTCCAGCGGTTATGCTTTCGGTTTCGGTTAGTCTCTTTCTTTAATTTTTTTTTTTAAATAATTAATTATATATTGTAGATCTCATCTCAGATCTTCAACCCCTTACCTAATCTCACTTTTTTTGTTAGATCTGTGCACATTTTTTTGCTAATGCAATTTTGATTGATTTGGCATTTTTGTTCTTGAAATTCTCTATAATTCATATCCGATCTCTTTCGTAAATCCTTAAGATTTCGTTGAGTTTAATAAAGGGTGTGTTTTGTTTGGTTTTTTTTTTACCAGCTACAACCTTAACTGGGTTTCACTTCGCGGTGACTGCGCTGGTGGGTCTGGTCTCAAATGCGACTGGTTTTTCTGCATCAAAGCATGTTCCTTTTTGGGAGCTTTTCTGGTTCTCAATTGTTGCGAACATGTCCATCACGGGGATGAACTTCAGTCTCATGCTCAACTCTGTTGGATTCTACCAAGTATGATTTGACTTAATTTAAGGTTTTCATTTTCTATGTATGCCTTGTCTTTTTGGCTCTTGTATAAATATTGGGCAGAAATTGTTCTACCCAATTGTATATTGTACTTTTCGCCAAGAACTGGCACCCCTTGGTATTTCCATTGGAAACGTTCAGGGTTCAAATCCCCCTACCCCCAACTATCGAATTATCAACATATGTATCATACTTTTCTGTCTGTGTTTATTTTCTTTAGAAGCCATGTTTCTCTAACTCTACCATGCTGTTCTTGCCCACAGATTTCAAAGCTTAGCATGATTCCGGTGGTATGCGTCATGGAGTGGATACTTCACAGCAAGCAGTATTCAAGGGAAGTCAAGATGGCTGTTGTGGTTGTGGTCCTTGGTGTGGGTGTTTGCACCGTCACCGATGTGAAAGTTAATGTCAAAGGTTTTGTATGTGCCTGCGTGGCGGTTTTGTCTACATCTTTGCAGCAAATTGTGAGTATTTCTGTGATCTATTACTCATTTTTGCATTAGCTCTTGAAAGTTCTTCCAATGTGGATGGGCACATGAACTTACTTGCAGTTCTTGTTGTTTCTGTAGTATTGTTAAATCTGTTCTCTTCTGTTGTCTCATTTTCCTTCAAGTATTTCTTGTTCATTCTGCATCTTGATTAGATAATGCTTAATGAATTTATTTAGTTAATTGTTAGAAACTTTGGATCTGTGTACTCAATCTCTGAACTATAATAATTAGACTCCCTAGACATGACAAATTGTTCATAGGAATACATTCTGTCGTGCAAGAAATACATAACTCTGGGTACACACCTGGAAATGTAAGATTTGTGATATGTGATATGATCATTGTCCTTGACATATGTCTCCAAGCAGTGCACCTACATGACTGGCTGAGAGCCTATCTTTTTGCTGCATTGGTGATACTTCAGCATTGCTTAGCCATTTTGACAGATGTTACATACCAGGGCCTAGGGCATGCGGTAGATAATTTAGTATGGCCTGGCAACTACTTATGTTTAAAAATCGATGGTTCAGGCAATAAATATGGAATCTAAAGCAGAAGCTGTGTATAGATACATATGTGTTTTTAATGTTATTGAGATATGCCATGATGGTCTAATGGGGGGATTCTGGAGAGACTTTAGGTGAGATTCCTCTTTTAAGGCCCACTAGGTGCTTGTGTAACTAACAAAAAAATTGTTGTTGGACTAAAATATCAACTGGGTTATGGTTTAGACTGAATGATCTTCATTTTTAATACTATATGAACAAATAGTTTGCCTTGGGAATGGGAATAGGTATCAAATTATCAATTAAGGTTATAGACCATTTAATATGGGTTTCTTCCCATATAAGTTAAATCTTTAATCCATGAAATGAAGATGTTGGTCAGTTTTCATCAGCTAGTAGTTTTATAGGTGGTTCCTACAATTATGGATGGGCAAGAACATAAAGAAATTTATTGGACTAACTATACTTTTAAAATTTCAACTGCAACATGTATATTTATTAGGTATTGACGTTTCCAACCAAAAGAAAAATTAGGACTTGGAAACAGAAATTTTTTAATAGTTCTAGTGGAAACATTTTGAGTTGTTAGAACCGTGCCATATCCTCTAATATTGAAAATGATCAATCTGTAATTCAACATAAATCTAGTATGAAACCAAACTTTATTATTCTGGGGACACGAGTGATGCCCCCATTTCTGGTTGCAATATCATGGGATTTGTATCATTTGTTCTGTCAGGGCATGAAGTTAAGGAATCCATTATAATGATAACTTTTTGGTGATTCCTTTTTTTTTTTTTTGGGAAGCACGTATATAGTTTACTACGTATATTCTTACTTTTTGTGGAAAATAAATTATTATTTGCTATCTCTGATTTTGTTTCTTTGTGGAACAGACAATAGGTTCCCTGCAGAAGAAGTACTCAATTGGATCTTTTGAATTGTTGAGTAAGACGGCTCCAATTCAAGCCGCGTCTCTCCTTATTCTTGGGCCATTTGTTGATTATTTCCTTAGTGGCAAATTTGTAACAAACTATAAAATGTCTACTGGTGCCATTGTAAGCAATCATTCTTTTTTTCTTTTTTTTTTACCCCATTTACATCTGTTAATTGCTATCTTATGCATTAATGCGTATGCCAGATTTTTTTTTTTTTTTAAAAAAAATTTGATATCTAATGACAAGTTGTGAATATGTGCAGTTATTCATACTTCTTTCGTGCTCCCTAGCAGTATTCTGCAACATGAGCCAGTACCTTTGCATTGGACGCTTTTCAGCCGTTTCCTTCCAGGTTTTAGGTCACATGAAAACAGTGTGTGTCCTCACATTGGGGTGGCTCCTCTTCGATTCAGCGCTAACTTTCAAGAACATCATGGGGATGTTTCTTGCCGTTCTTGGCATGGTAATCTATAGTTGGGCTGTGGAGTCTGAAAAGCATTCAAATAACAAGACGCTTCCCCACACGAAAAACAGCCTAACTGAGGAGGAAATCAGACTTTTGAAGGAAGGTGTTGAAACTGGTCCTGTCAAGGATGTTGAACTTGGTGAGTCTAAAGCATAGGTTAAAAAACATATTTTTGGCCAGCATTTGGGGGGGTTGGTTTGGGGAAAAAGCTTATTTGTGGCTAGAAATTTCATGTATTTTTATGAGTTTCAATTCATTTTATTTTGTATTTATTTTTACCTCATCCGGCGGCAAGACTCGGGAGTTCGTCCGCCGACCATACACATCCATCTTAGAAATTGTGTTTATGTTTAATTTAAAAGTTTTAATTTAATTCTTACGCTCTGTTTAAATTATATTTGTTGTACTCTTGTATGTGTTAAGATCAGGACATGAAATCATGATGTGACAATTCAAAATGTAAGATCCATATGTTAGTTAAAAGCTCATAGCCTTTTTAATCCAGTGTTTTAATTCTCATTCCATTTGGCAAGTTTAGTACTCTCCCGAAGTGACTGGATTCTTAGGAAAATCCGGGCCTACAAGGTTGATTTCTGATGCAGACAAAAGCTTGTTCAATACAAAAGAAGAGTATTAAAGAGGATGCGACCCACAAAAGAGCAACATTCGTAATCGGTGAGCTTGATACTTCTGGAATTATTGGATCTCCAAATTAATATTCACTCAAATAACAAGAAAAAAAAAAAGGATCTCCAAATAAATGTATAAGTTTGTCTTTATTTTATTTAATATTAATATTAATAATATTTTTTTGATAGAATATTAATTTGTCATTATCACCGACGAAAGACAACATAAACGACAACATAATAACTTACCCAAAAATAAATAAATAAAAGATGACAACTTAAGAATAACTTTTTGCTTCTTAAAGTTATTTTTTACGACATATAATAATAAATAAATAAATTACCAGTCTTTGTCGGCGTCACATAAGAAAAGAGGAATTTGCTCCAAAAAAAAAAAAAAAAAAAAAAAGAGGAAAAGAAGAGCTGCCCCCCAACTGGGCCTTTTTTTTTTTTTTTTTTTTTAATTTTATTTTTATACCAAACGTAAAGGCCTAGACCCAATAAAGAACACAGCCAGTCTGTACACATCCATCAAAACCTCATAAAATCGAATCTGTTTGAAAAAGTTGTTTCATTAGTGTTTTTTTTTTTTTTTTTTTTTTCACTTACAAAATAAACTAGATAAAAGCACAATACCCAAAGAAAGTGAATTTTTAAAGGAAATATAAATTTAATTTTATCTTATATAAACACACTTATACTTTGCTTACACATTAACATTTTCTAGAAAATAAATTATTTTTCAATTTTTTTTAAAAGAAAACTATTTCATTTTTCTATGTTTGAAAATGACCTTAAAATGAGTTGAAAATCTATCTCTTAACTTCCCTTATTTAACTTTATGTAAGATTGTGTTGTTTTTCATAAAATTTTAGTGAAAAATAATTTTATCTTATGCCAAGCTAAATAAGGGAGGTTACGAAATCATTGACCCATTTTTTTTATACGACTAAAGACAGGAAATATATACTGGATTTTATCTTATATAAATACACTTATACTTTGTTTTGATATTAACATTTCCTAAAAAATAAATTATTTCTATTTTTTTTAGGAAACTATCTTTATATATATATATATATATATATATATATTTGGTAATAATCTTAAAATAAGTTGAAAAATTATCTCTTAACTTCCCTTATTTAGTTTCGCAGGAGATAGTGTTGCTTTCCGACAAAATTTTAGTGGAAAACAACTCTATCTCATGCTAAGTTAAATAAAGAAAGTTATGAAATAAATTTTTTTTTTTTTTACTATTTTTTTTATACTACCAAACACAGGAAAATACCAAAAAACTATCTTTACATAAGGTTTTTCATTAAAACAAATGAAGTGACTGACTCCATTTGTTATGAGTTAATTTATAAATAATCTAGTTAAATTTTTTTTTAGTTATAGTTTTGAATGTCTAACTTTTTCTTAGATCATCTATAAGTCATCTTCTTCTTAAAAAAAATTCTAAGTCATCTGACATAAAAAAAGAAAAAAAAAAATTTAAGTCATCCTCCTTATTTTGATCTCACCATAATAAGCTAATGCACACTGGCCTAAAGCGATATACTTTTTTATTTTTTAGAAAAGGATCATTTTTTTTTTGATAAAAATTAAAAGAGGATAATATAGTATCCTTTTCATGATGATGGCTAAATTAAAGGGCTAAACTTAGCTAATCAACGAGTATCCATCTGGATTCCTGTGTCATTACCTGTCAAAACAGTTGGAAAATAAGAAGAAGAAGAAAAAAAAAAGTAGAAAAAAGCGCCTATCCGGTATTTAAAAATCGAATGGTCCCGGGTCCCGGCCCCGGCCCACCATGGAACATTTTCTGTACATTAACTGTTGTGAACTTTAATTGTTTCTAGATTTTGGAATTTCACATTTTCTTCATCTGTCTATTAACCTTTGACATCTTGATTTCTTGCTAAATCTTGTCGACTGGTGCTTTTTCTCAATCAATGTTTTGAAATTTTTCACAAGCATTCGAATATACGATAGGGATATTTTTTTCACCGACCAAATGAGATGTACTGTCGAAATATTTCCGTTCTTGAATATCATAGTGTAACATTAATGTAACATGTACAAGCAATGCCTTAATTGAATTTAATTTAGTGAACTTGTAACCCCTTGTGGGAATTTAATGTAATTAATTGATAATAAAAAAAATATTTGCAGTAAGTGATGAATGTGGAAGTAGAACTAGATATTAAGTTCAGCAAAAAAAACATATTAAAATAGTTGTGGATTTTTTTGCACAAAACTCCCTATCCTCTAGTTGTGAGTTGTAACTCTCCATTGGTTGATGATTGGAGGGAACTTCTCAGCAGGATCCCTCAAACATGGGTAAAGTGGGGCGAAAAATTAAAGTAGGATTTGTTCTTTTTAATTTTCCTCCTTTTGATGTATTAATGCAATAATGCACCTAAATCTAGATGCTATTGGCGTAGTTTATACTATTAGACATTGCTCTAGCCAAGGTATCTTATATGGGATTGGTGAGAGGGTTTTGTGGATTAGATCAAGAATCGTAAAATTTTACTTTCCGTAAAATAAAACATAATGAAAAATCATTAGAAATGATTATATATGTTATAGAATCATAAGAAAAAAATAAAATAAAATAAATTTGACAGAAATTACTCATAAATGGTACTAACTACTTAGTGTTCGTTTATGATCTGCTTATTTTGCTGAAACTGAAAACTTTTTGCTGAAATTACTATAGATAAAGGTAAAAATTAGCTGAAATAATACAGTGAGACCTATGAATAATACCAAAAAGTATAGTGAGACTCATAAATAGTAAAATAAGTTGGCAAAAATAAATTTTGCCAAACAGACACTTAGTACTAAATTACCAATACATGAATATACGATAAACTTCAAATTTCAAACTTATAGGTCACAACTCATCCAAAAAAAAACCTTACAAGTTACAATTTCCAACACCAAAAATATATAAAGTTCCAAATTAACAAATTTGTTATTGGTTACCAAAAAAAAAAAAAGTCATCCAGCTTCCAAAGTTACAAAGATTTTGCATCGCCAAACCCTACAAAACCCATTACAACTTGATCGATATAGTTGGACAATCCTAATCTCACCATAAAGAAACATAATTACAAATGATTATAATAACTTTTAATGGATGTCAATTATGTTGTTTAAAGGCTATATGAATGATCCTACACCAATCGAAATTGATTCTATGGGGTAGGATCGTAAAGATTCTATAGAATAGGATTGTAGGATTTTACATTTCATCATCCAAGATTACGATTCCATGTTGATCCTAACCCATGAAAGATTCTACACTAATCTAGATTTTTTTATGGGATAAGATCGTAGGATCTTGGAATTCTAAGATACGAAATCAAGATTCTAACAACCATAACTTTAGCAATGCTATTGTTGTTTAATTTCTTGCAATAAAATCCTTTTAGCTTCCAATATATATATTAATATATATATATATATATACCATCCTCATTTAAATCTGATTTCGAAATATATCAATCTTGTAGGGTTAGATTCTGCAGCCCAAGCTCAAGAAAGTGTGGATTTGGAGCCCACTGAACCCAAAACAATAAATTTGTAGAGAGTGGGTGAAAGAGCTAGGCTAATAATGAAAATAGCAGTATTAAACGGCAATGATGACAGGAAGATTTGAATTAATATGTGCTTGGACAGTTGTGAATGTCTCGTCCGAGGAGGTGAATTTCATTGATGAACTTAGGTTACAATTGTTGGAGCTACAGTAAAATAATATACTCTTCTCTCTCTCTTCTTTTTCGATCCCCTTCTATCAGAGACCCCTCTCTCTTATATAGTACTGCCTTTCTACATCTCCACCGTCCACTTGTTCATCATCTGGGCGCCCACTTGAGTGCATGTCCCATCACACTCGCCCTTTAGCCCTGTCTGAGTGGCGGTAGCTGAGGATGCACTGTTCAGGGGTCTTCTCCACATAAATGCGGCCAGGAGGGTAGGTGCAGTGCATTAAATGCGGTGGTTGACGTCTGTCTCCTTGATATTTCTCTGTTCCTGTTACCTTCTTGTGTGTCCGAGGCCCCCTTTCTCCCTTAACACTTGTCAAACAGATCGCTTGAACCTCCCATACACGTGTCGGGCAAAAACTTCGTCGGATCCGAGGGTATCGGGCTTCTCGGACATATGGACATCTCCTCGGACAGTGCACGTACTCATCTCCAGACATTCTCCTTTCACATGGGCCTCTGATTGAGTGTCCTGGTCTCCTCGGACGAATAGTATTCCTCATATAGGGCCTTGGGCCCAATACGTTGGGTTGGGCTTTCTCCCCCCACATTAGCCCCTCGAAATTGTAGTTTTTCCCTCGCATCCGAGGAGAAAAAGTAGGATTTTGACTTGCCACGGAGCAAAAGCTTGGAAACACGCACAACCGAGCTGGCACGTGTGTAAACGTGGGAACAGACGCCTCATTAATGCCGCTGCGGTTTCCTTATTCCCAAGGCGCTGCATTAACTGCACCAGGTGACGTTTCGTCCTTCGCATCCAACGGTGGCTGATTGATCCAATGGCTGTGGTTTTTCTTCAGGATTTGGGCGGGAGTGCCCCTGACCCTTCGCTTGACCCCGTATAAAGCTTCAGAGGAAATCATTTCTTCCTCACTTTGCAAATCTTCAGACGCTCCAACAAGAACAGACGCGCCACTCCGTCCACATCTCTCCGTCCGAATCTCTCAGTCGTCGGTACCAATCTTACTCAGAATCCTCACGAGTCCTCCTACGAGCCTGCAATCGCTTCTCCGGTCTAGCCCTTGTAAGTCGTCGCCCACCGAATCTTTTAGTTTTCTCTTCGGCCAGCCGTTTCACTTAAGCACCATGGGAAAACTCGAGTACATGATGGATAGCCCTGAGCAAATAGAGGCGTTTAGGACCGCGTACCGCATACCCCCTAACGTGGGTGTGAGGTATTGCCCCCCAGAAAAAATACTAACAGACCGGCAGACGGGAGAGGTGGTTATCCCCCTCATCGCCTTCAAAGAAGGGGGAATGACAATCCCCATGGGCCCCATCACCGCCAATTACCTTCGGAACCATAGGCTTACTCCCTGGCAGTGCGCGCCCAATATGTTTAGGATCCTAGGAGCGATTGAGGACCTTGAGCGTCATATGGGGTTGGGACTCACCTGGCTTGACGTGGTACATATGTACGAATGCCATAGCCAACAAGATGTTGGGTACTACTTAAAATCCCGGTCGGATGTTGTCAGGCTCATTTCCTGTCTTCCCAAATCCAACAAAGGGATGAAAGACGACTATGTGATCGTCTCGGGCGCCTGGCGCAACGGCCCTGGTTGTCCAACCAAGCATAGGAAGCCAGGTGTGACATGTAGATTTAGGCGCACTGACCATAGGCTTAGAGCTCCCGTCTTTTAACTGTCTTTGATTTCTCTTCGGTCACTATTTCTGAGCTTCTAACCATTTTTTTTTACTTGCAACAGATAAGAGACAAGTTTCTCCTCGGCTCAGCCTAACGAATGTTAATGCCCTCAACTACCTTTTAAGGTCGGAGATCTTCGTGAGCGAGGACGGGCAACTACGATCTGCTCCCCTTATTCTTGGATATAAAGGGAAGCCAAAGGGTTTTCAACCGGTCGGCAACGCAATCGTCCAAGGAGACCATCGCCTTGCGCGTATTGACGTTGGTCGGAAGGGCTTCTTGGCGCCAGACGATCTTGAACCTGTACCCCGTCCAATTCCTCGGGCTGCACCTCCCCTTATCCAACCACTCTAGCAAGTTCCCCTCGGACAAGAGATTGAAGGTGAGGGGGCTGGCTCTTCCACTTCCTCGCTAGAAGAACAAATAGACGGATTTCAGTTTGAGGGAGAAGCTTCAAGAGTAAACCAGGTGGTAGAGATCTCAGACGCCGAGGAAGAAGCCTACGAGCAGTCAGGCGCCCATCTTAATTTGTTAGCCACTCATTTAGAAGACTCCTCGGACGACGATATGGATCTGAGGAATTTGATGAAGGGTAGAGGCAAAAAGTCCGACCCGAAAGATGCTGGGACATCTAAAACAGTGGTGACACTTCCTCCGGTGCCTATCCAGATCCCTGACCCAAACTTGAAACCCATGCCAAACCTGCAGAAGAAGAGACCCCACACTGAGGTTGGGGAAAAACAGGTGCCACCAACCAAGGGGGCCAAGCAGCAAAAGGTGGCACAGGACAACCGAACTCGCAGGGCTCCGTCTACTGAAAGCCGAGACGAGGGCACAGTGGCAGATGTGCGCCGAGGAGGAGGGGGACCGCGGATTTGGTCTCCAAAATTGGAGTTGGAGGGCGCTCCAATCCTCTGGGAGACCTCCCTCAGGAATTATGATGGAGGGAGGGCCGGCTACGTTGCTGAGGCCCTGCAGCAACCACTTCTCCTCCCTCATGACATGGAGTCCTTTAGGCGTTTCAATCAGCCGGAGCTCTTTCGGTCCCTCAAGAGGGATTTAGCCATCGTAAGTAACCTCAGTCCGATTAGTTGAATCACTGATTTTTGCTTTTCCTATTCTTCTGCGTCTGACATTTAGAGTTTCCATCATGCAGGTTACTCAGCAGATTTACGTAGCCGAGGAGTGGGACAAGAAGAACCGCCTTGAAACCCAGGCGGCGTTCTGCTCCCGAGACGAGGCGGAGAAATCTCTGGGCCAGATGAAGGACGATTATGCCCGTCTGTCCGGGGAACTCGCGGAGATGACCAGCCAGAAGAAAAGCCTTGACGCTGGGATAAAGAATGCTGAAAAGCAGGCTGAGGATCAGCGTAAGTTGCTAAAGGCGGCAGAGGCCAATCTGAAGACCGAGAGGGAGCTGGTAAACGGGCTAAGGGATGAACTCCGAAAAGCCAAAGACAGTGCCCGATATGCCGAGGAGAAAGCCCAGTTGGCCCAGGAGGCGGTTGAGGCTGAAAAGAAGGCAGCTTACCAGCTGGGGGTAGAGACGGCCACGTCCCAGCTTCTAGAGCAGTTCGCCTCGGTCAGCCGAGATTACTGCGACATAAGTTGGGGCAAAGCCCTGGATGCAGCTGGAGTCCCTGCCGACTCGGAGCTGAGGCTGCCCGGGAGCGTATACTATGATCCTGATATCCGAGAGCTCCCAGGAACTGATCTCCCTCCTGTTTCACAGCTTCCAGAGGCTTCGGAGCCAAACTTGGTCAGCCATGCTCCTCCACTCACTCTTGGTGCAAGCAAGGAAACTGGTCAGCCAGGCGGCAAGGATAAGCCAGTTGAACCAGCCAAAGAGAAAGGCCAAGGTTCAGGCGAAGAGAAAATTCCTTCCAAGCCCAAGGACCAAGCCCCTGAAGCAACTGCTCGGATAGGCCAGGCTGCGGACCCCGTGCCCCCTCCAGCAAAAGAATAGATGTATAGGGCTTTCACTTTTGCACCTGTGCTTTCTTTTGTTTTATCCGAAGAATTGTAAACTATCCTTTTATTTATGGAATAGATTCTCATTTGTCTATGATGTTTTAAATACATGTCTTACTAATTACTACTGTCACATACAACTGTACATTGCACTTATAACCAAATAATGCAAATAAATCTGCTTGATACATCATACTTATGGTGTAAGTAACCAAAATTAATATTGAAAAGGATAGGCCAACCAAGAGTTATTGATGAGTTGCATGTCTTTCCAAGTTAAACATAAATTATTATTCCTCGGCTTCAAACTAAACACAACTAGGGGAGACATTTATAAATTAGAATCAATTTAAACGCGATTAGGGGTTTTAGCACTAAGCCCCAGTGACACTGGCCGCGTGGGGGTATTGACTAACCTGTCGTCTGGTTCAAGGATTATAGGATTCGAATGTACTCGAGTGTTAACTAACCCTAGTCATCTGGTCCGAGGACTGCAGGCATGACTGGATTTAAGTTTAAACACAAACCGCACCGGAATGTTAACTAACCCTAGTCATCTGGTCCGAGGACTTCAGGCATGACTGGATTTAAGTTTAAACACTATAGAACCGTAACTGAGTGCTAACTAACCCAAATCATCTGGTCCGAGGACTACAGGCATGATTGGATTTAAGTTTAAACACTATAGAACTGTAATCGAGTGCTAACTAACCCAAATCATCTGGTCCGAGGACTACAGGCATGGTTGGATTTAAGTTTAAACACTATAGAACTGTAACTGAGTGCTAACTAACCCAAATCATCTGGTCCGAGGACTACAGGCATGATTGGATTTAAGTTTAAACACTTGAGCTAACGGTGTTAACTAACCCTAATCATCTGGTCCGAGGACTACAGGCATGATTGGATTTAAGTTTAAACACTTAAGCTGGTGGCGAATGAGTGTTAACTAACCCTAATCATCTGGTCCGAGGACTACAGGCATGATTGGATCTAAGTTTAAACACTTGAGAGAAAACTTTACGCAGCGAATTGGTATATCAATTGAAGAGAAGACTTGATTAATAGAAGTACCTCTTGAGGTTATTTACATTCCAAGGGCGAGGGATTACATGACTATCCAGGTCTTCTAAGAAATATGCTCCAATACCAGCGCCTGAAGTGATACGATATGGTCCTTCCCAATTGGGTCCTAATTTTCCCCAAGCTGGGTTCTTCGCGGTGCCCACAACTTTCCTCAGCACCAGATCACCAGGCTCTAAAGGCCTCAGCTTCACGTTAGCGTCGTAGCCTTGTCTGAGCTTTTGTTGGTAGTGTGCCAGCCGAACCATTGCATTCTCTCTTCTTTCCTCAATAAGGTCCAAACTCTTCTCTAGTTGCTCGTTGTTGCCGGTCGGACTAAACGAGCTGGTTCTAAGTGTTGGGAACCCTGTTTCCAGAGGAATGACAGCTTCAGCCCCATAGGTCATCGAGAAGGGGGTCTCTCCAGTAGACCTGCGGGGCGTAGTTCTGTAAGCCCAAAGCACATGTGGCAACTCTTCTACCCATTTGCCCTTTGCATCATCTAGCCTCTTCTTTAAGCCGTTCAGTATGACCTTGTTGGAAGCTTCTGCTTGGCCATTACCCTGGGGATAGGCTGGAGTGGAGTATCTGTTCGTAATTCCCAGCTCACTGCAGTAATTCCTGAACGCCTTGCTGTCGAACTGTAAACCGTTGTCCGAGATGAGGGTGTGAGGAACTCCAAACCGTGTGACAATATTCTTCCACACGAACTTTTGCACATCAACGTCTCTGATATTGGCTAGTGGCTCAGCTTCAACCCACTTGGTGAAATAGTCTGTTCCGACCAGGAGGTACTTCTTGTTTCCTGCAACTTTGGGGAAGGGTCCCACAATATCCAAGCCCCATTGGGCAAAGGGCCATGGGCTAGATAGTGGATTAAGATTTCCCCCTGGCTGGTGAATGTTTGGAGCGAAGCGCTGACATTGATCGCACTTTTTGACGTATTCGTGTGCCTCCTTCTGCATGTTAGGCCACCAATAGCCTTGGGTGAGGGCTCGGTGAGCCAAGGACCTACCTCCAGTGTGGCTCCCACAGATTCCTTCGTGCAGCTCTTCTAGCAGTGCCTCAGTCGCCTCGGGATGTACGCATAACAAATATGGTCCCGAATAGGAGCGTTTGTATAGTTTCTGGTCTTCGGACAACCAGAACTTAGTCGCCTTCCTCCGAACTTTATCGGCTTTTCCCTTCTCTTCAGGCAATATATCTTCTTTGATAAATTTGACTAAAGGGTCCATCCAGCACGGCCCGGCCCTGATCTGGTGAACCTGGACTCCCCCTGACTTCGTCTCTGTAGGCCTGTGCAGGTCCTCGACGAGGATGACCCTCGGCAGGTCTTGTGCCGAAGAGGTGGCAAGCGTGGCCAAGGAGTCAGCATGTGAGTTGCCATTCCTGGGGATGTGCAGCAAACTGAAAAATTCGAACTCTGATTGCAGATGTTTAACACGACCCAAGTATCCCTGCATTCTTTCGTCCTTTGCCTCGAACTCGCCTTGTACTTGACCTACTACCAATCTTGAGTCCGAGAACAACTCCACGGACTTCCCACCCATTCTACGGACCATAGTCATCCCCATCAGTAGGGCCTCATACTCCGCTTCATTATTTGTTGCCGAGAAGTCCAGCCTTAACGATTTCTCGATAATGATTTTCTCGGGGGATATCAATACCAGCCCAACTCCAGAACCTCTTTGGTTTGCCGCGCCATCGACGTACACTTCCCAATGGGAAGGATTCTGTTGAGAGATCATGCCAACTGATTTTTCATCCATGCCCGACGTGGGCTTTACCTCTTCTAGCTGGGGCTCCGTGAACTCAGCCACCAAATCTGCGAGGACCTGTCCCTTGACCGATGTGCGGGGCATATATCTTATATCGAAAGCCCCTAAGATTGTACCCCACTTGGCAATCCGACCAGTGTAATCAGCACTTCGGAGTATAGCTTTGAGTGGGAGTTGTGTGAGAACGATCACCGTGTGGGCTTGGAAGTAGTGAGGTAGCTTCCGTGTGCCAAGCACTACTGCTAAGATAGCCTTCTCCAGTGGCAAGTAACGAATCTCAGCCTCATGCAGCGACTTGCTTACGTAATAGACGGGCCTTTGTACACCAGAGTCTGACCGTATCAACACCAAGCTCACCGCATAGGGAGCTACAGTGATGTAGGCGAACAGTACCTCGTCTGGCTCAGGACTGGACATGATTGGTGGCCGAGAAAGATAATCCTTGAGTTGCTGGAATGCCAAAGCACATTCCTCAGTCCATTCGAATCCCTTCCACTTGTTGAGCAGAGAGAAAAAGGGCCGACACCTGTCTGCTGATCTAGAGATGAACCGATTGAGGGCAGCAGTCATTCCGGTCAGTTTTTGAACTTCCTTGGGATTCCGAGGAGCTCGGAGGCTGTTGATGGCCTTTATCTGGTCGGGGTTGACCTCAATTCCTCTGTGGGTGACCATGTATCCCAAGAACTTGCCGGACCCTACCCCAAATGAGCACTTAGAGGCATTTAGTCGTAGCTTGTATTTCCGTAGAATCTCAAATGTACTTTCAAGGTCTTTCACATGCTTGGCTATAACTTTGCTCTTCACCACCATGTCATCTATGTAAATCTCGATATTCTTGCCCAGCTGTGGCTCGAACATCCTCGTCATCATCCTCTGGTTAAAATGACTCACATGCTCCACGGGGTCAGTTTTACCATTGTAGACGGTGAACGTTGGCTGGTTAAAGCGCCGAGGGAGTCTGGCCTCCTCTATCCTGCGCGTGAAGGGTGATCTAGATATCTGGTTTAGAGCCCTGTTCATGGCATCGTTCTCCACGTCCTCGCGTGATGGGCTCCTACGCTCCCTTTTACGATGAGACTCCTCTACATAGGTGTAGGACTCGCTAGCTGGTGTCTTGGACTTGCGTTGATAAGAGACGTCCTGCTCGTCATCAAGATCATCTTCAGAGTACGAGGAAGCCCGCTTCCTCTTTGCGTGCCGCAACTCCCTCTTTAGTTTTTCCACTTCCAGTTGTAAGTCACGGTTCTTCTCTGCATGGGACATGTGACTTCCGCTCTGTGATTGGCTCTGGTTAAGGCGCACAGTGTGTACACTGCCCTCACGATTTTGTCTCCTCTCTAAGTTGACAAAATGGTCCACGTGTTGGGATGCCCTGGATTCTGCTTGTTGTTCACCTTGTTCTGCCATTATCAACTGTTGTTTTCACTCTTGCACAAGCTCTCCCCACAGACGGCGCCAATTGTAGGGTCAGATTCTGCAGCCCAAGCCCAAGAAGGTGTGGATTTGGAGCCCACTGAACCCAAAACAATAAATTTGTAGAGAGTGGGTGAAAGAGCTAGGCTAATAATGAAAATAACAGTATTAAACGGCAATGATGACAGGAAGATTTGAATTAATATGTGCTCGGACAGTTGTGGATGTCTCGTCCGAGGAGATGATTTTCATTGATAAACTTAGGTTACAATTGTTGGAGCTACAGTAAAATAATATACTCTTCTCTCTCTCTTCTTTTTCGATTCCCTCCTATCAGAGACCCCTCTCTCTTATATAGTACTGCCTTTCTACATCTCCACCGTCCACTTGTTCATCATCTGGGCGCCCACTTGAGTGCATGTCCCATCACACTCGCCCTTTAGCCCTGTCTGAGTGGCGGTAGCTGAGGATGCACTGTTCAGGGGTCTTCTCCACATAAATGCGGCCAGGAGGGTAGGTGCAGTGCATTAAATGCGGTGGTTGAAGTCTGTCTCCTTGATATTTCTCTGTTCCTGTTACCTTCTTGTGTGTCCGAGGCCCCCTTTCTCCCTTAACACTTGTCAAACAGATCGCTTGAACCTCCCATACACGTGTCGGGCAAAAACCTCGTCGGATCCGAGGGTATCGGGCTTCTCGGACATATGGACATCTCCTCGGACAGTGCACGTACTCATCTCCAGACATTCTCCTTTCACATGGGCCTCTGATTGAGTGTCTTGGTCTCCTCGGACGAACAGTATTCCTCATATAGGGCCTTGGGCCCAATACGTTGGGTTGGGCTTTCTCCCCCCACAAATCTCAATTATACATTTGATATTGTTAAAGTAGTTTTCCTTTTTCTTAAGATGATTAGGATAAAAACTTTATATATTCCTATGTGATTGAGGATAACGGTAGGCATAGCAAATTAGCAATTGGGAAATTCATTAAATAATATATGTATAGTGAGTACATATGGCAAAAATTCCTCATCTCGCCTGACTCTTCTTGCCCCACTCTGTTCTACGCAAAATTTCCCCCACCCAAATGTGTGTGTGTCTATATATATGTGTGTATGTGTAAATTGTGTAATTTTATTTTTATAAATATCCTATTTATTATTATTTTTGACATATTCAATTATTATCCCCCCAAAACACTAGTTTTCTCTCTTTCTTAACACTTTCATGATTATCCCCTCCATTTCTATTTCATCTCAATCTCATTAATGTTGAAAATGCTCCATTAGGGTGGCAAAATATCTCTTACTTGGGCTAAACTTGACTTACACTGCTCCTTCCTTACTCGTGTTTTCCCTACCCTAAAAAAGAGGTGACGGGCCCTTAATTTGACCTCATCTCGTCACGTTCCCATCCTTAATAAGTACCTCTTCTGAATCTATACCACAAATACAATAAAAAAGGAATCCTCATACAAAATTTCTTCAACCGAACCAACAATCAATTTGGATTTTTTTGGGAGCAAATTTAAGAGATTGATAGTAGTTTATCAAAATTATAGAGGCATTTGTAATTTACAACTTACATTTTAAAATTTTGTATATATGTGTGTGTGTGTATATATATATTTTTAATTCAATAATTACAATGAGGGAAAGGAAATTTAAATCCTAAATATCTTCGTTAGAAAATACCAGAAGGTGCCAATTGACTTATAAGACTTTTGGTTTTGTATAAATTTTGAATATGACATTGATTTGAAATAGAAAAGGCTTAAGGGAAACAACAAAATCTCACAACATTTTCACAATACCCTTATTTTGAGTTGAGGTGGGCCCTAATATAATCTTACTTTATTTTATTTTGACCTATTGTCAATTATTGTGAAAATGTTGTGTGATTTTATTGTACTCATAAAAGAACAATTAGATATATTCATCCCATTATCTAAATTAAAATCTAAATAATAGAGTGATAAATTAAGTCGGTTGGTAGGACAACCCCTTATCATAAAGAATCATCTTTTTAATTATTCCATGTAATTGTTTTCATTATTTATTATAAGATAAAACTTAATTACATTTTCTTTGAAGTTGTAACTTAGGTTGCCAGTTAAATTAAACTATTGTCAAAATATGTATAAAAATCATTAGTTTCACTCTTTATGTTCTATTTTATACTACATCAACTGCAATATCTCATGTGTTTGTTTTTTTTTTTTCTTTTTTTTCTTTTTAAATATTGGTTATTTTATAAGGAAAGAAAAATGACATATAAGATACCACAATTTGTGATTAATAGAACATAAAGTGAAAATACTCAAATTGGGAATCTTTCCCAAAAGACAATTAGATTCAACCATGATTTATTGACCAATACAATCGTATGGTTAAATTTAATTGAAGAATTTATAAGCCCCTAAGTAACTATAACTATATATTCTTAAAAAAAAAAAGTAACTATAACTATTTTATATAATTATTTTATCAATTTTTGAGTTACTATAAATTTAACTAAATAAGACTTATAAGCATATGTGACATTTATCACACAAAAAAAATAAAATAAAATAAAATTTTCCAACATTCATTCATTATGATGTTAAGAAATTCACAAATCCCATTTATTATTACATCAGTTTATAAACATTTTACAAAAAATTTATAATGACTATAGTATTTTCCTTCTTTTCTTTTTTAACTGCTAAAACCTCGCCTTTGTTCATCCATTCCTCTTGAAGGGGTGCCAAAGATTGCATCATTTGCAGCATCAGAAACTTACCTCTTGCATTGCGAGCACCAGGGCTCACGCGCATCCTCATGTCTTTGACATGGGACAACAGATATTTTGAGGTAATTTATTATTCATGCCCTTTCCATCATAATGATCATCTACTTTGAAATTTCCATTAACCCGAAATTCGAACGGAATGCTGGTTGTTGTTTGTTAGCTCATTGTATTTCGAGCATTAATTTCATCAAAGTAATGTCAAAGAACATACCAAGAATGTGTATTCAAGACAGAATATAATTCCCCATCTAAAAAGAAAGTCCAAAAAATGAAACAAAAATTGATGACCCCCCAGAAAAAAGTAGAGAGAAACATGAATATACTTAGTATATGTATGAATGTTATTGATCAGCAGGTAAATGTGTGGCATTGGAGCTATAGAACTTGGAAATGAGATCAGGAAGTTCCATGTAATGGGCAGAGGGATTACTGGTCTTGAGGAGGTGTAAAAGGTATTGGAAGAGATCGATATCGCAGACTATCCTCAGTGCTCCATCGTAGGAATACCCGAATTCTTCCTCGGAGAGCCGAAGCAACTTCTCGAACAAAGGATGGTTGAGGTAGTTTGCTTCCATCTCGAATTTGCAAACAATGTCTTTTCCAACGTTGACGCGAACATGACCCTCTGGGACAGCGACAGCGTCGTCTGATGGGAAGCTTTTAGCTCCACAGCACAGCAGCTTCTTCACAATGCTACTCCTCATGTTTCTTCTATCTCTTGATAAACCTCTACTCGTGCTTCTTGTTGATCTTCTTTAATTATAAATCGACTTGGAGGAACAATCTCTTATCCTCTTGCTTTGTCTTTGGTTATGTACCTTGTGCTTTGTTCCTTAATGTAACAGATATGAGATATCTCTAATACATAACGAGCGTACATATATAGAGCAAGAAGCAATTAATGAACTGCGTGCTTGGTGTGCTGTTAAGTAAACGAGAAGGAAATATGGAAATAGAGGTGGAGCCGGCGGACGCGTTTGGCTGTCTGGCTGGTTGGCTTGGCTATCGGGAAAATGGGGGACAAGCCGATTGAAGTTGTTCACACATATATATATATATATATATATATTTTTTTTTTTTTTTGTGAAATTAACCGACGTCCAATTGCAGCTTTATAATTATACTACCTTTACCTTTAGTTCAGTCCAAAAATCTAATGTCACAATATTTTTTTTAATAATAATTAAATATAATATATTGTGATTAGTATATAATAAAAATAGTATCGATGGTGTGTTTAGGTTAAACATCATTAATAAGTTAGTATCAATAGTGTGTTAGACATGATTTGAGTTTTCCTTGTATTGTATTATGTCAAAATGAGGTGAGCGGCCAAGTTATTAAAAAAGTTATATAAAAAAAAAAAGGAAAAAAAAAATCTGATCTTAACATTTTTTTTTTGTCAAAAGAATAACATTTTCGATAAAGAATTGTGATAGTTATTTAATTATACACTGTGTATATGAGACACACAATATTGCATCCAAAAACATGATTTCAATTAAAAGTATGAATTTGTGTTTTCAAAACACTACTTCACCATTTCGCAATTATAAATGAAATTGTATTTTTTAATCACAATTTCATAAAATGTGTATAGAAAAATGCAATAAAGAGTATGTAACAAGATTTAGCCTTCAATAAACAAGCCATGTCTCACTTATTTGTACATAATGTACATTCACTTTTGAGGCGCAAATTTTACTCTGCCTTTTCATAGACAAAGGAGACATTGGAAATGCATGAGGCAAGGAAGGAAGGAGCCAAGCTGATGAGAGCAGAGCAGAACAGAACAGAGTATGGAGCTGAATTGATGTGCTGTCATTATTCGCATATTAGATCCATGCATGATAAGATAATATTATTATAACAATTTGGCAACGAGGAAGGCACAAGGTCAAGGTGTGAACTTTTCAAAGTACAGAACTTGCCATGGAGGGGCAAGAAACTTGATACGGAAGTCAGAGCCAGCTATAATAAACCGCGTATGAAGCGGGAACCTCAATTATTATCACCGCACTATCTCAGCTTCAGTACTCAACGGTCAACTCAGAAAGGCGGTGAGGCCACATTAAAGGCTCTGATCATCATTTCTATACTAACTACACTGTTTGAAAGGAATACATGTGTTTGTGTGGATAAGTTGCTTAAATAAATAATACCAATTATACCATTGTCAAAAAGGCAATATCATCATCATCATTCAGTTCATAGGTCAAAAGTTGTGATTCATCACCCATGTGATCTAAAGTTCCTTAATTAATTATTACATAGTTTAAAAGAAACTCCCCCTACAATCATTTGTGTGGTCAGTTAGAAGTTAGAACCGTTTGATTTGTTATCATTACACTCAATAATGAAACAGTTTGATGATCTGATCGAGATTGAGTTGTATCATGCATGACGCATGCATGTAAACTACACAGGTATGAACATCTATGATATTGGTTGGTGAGTGATGATGACTGACTATTTATTTAATTACTACAATATTGGTACTTGATTGCACTTGTTAAGAAGAAATTCAATGGATTTCATTGTATTGAGAAGTAACAAAAATAAATAAATGAATATATTTTTAACTAAATATTATGCGTTTCTCTAAAAAAAATTGATCGATTGTAATAAAAAACTTAACCTTAGTCAATGCACTTCCACACTTGTTAATCAGACTCTTAATCTATTTACTTGTTTGGAGTAATATTTATTACCATGTATAATACATATATGGTGATTGCCATCAATTGGTTGGTTTCACCTTGAACTGAATCAGTCACCAAAAGGGGAAGACACACCAAAACACAGTTAGGAAAATGCCAAAGTTATTAAGCTCACAAACTGACTTGATATGAATGTAATTGGTGCCACCTCAATAAGATAATAAATAGATTCCACTAAATTAATCTCAGAGGCCCAAAAATTTTACTAATCAAAAACCCAAATTTCAGCCCAAGAACTTGTCAATAAAATTAAAGCCCACAAGTTGTTCAAGGCCCTACAGCCCATGCCGATGGCCTAAACAAGCTTCAGAACTTGATTTAGTTCATACCTGGGCTATGTGATTAATTGGGTTGACACTCAAGTGAGTTAGGCCACAAGTGCTTAGACAAAATACCCATGGGTTGCTTTTGTGGTTGGCCCAAAAGAAAAGAGAAAGTAGGAACAGTATGAGTCAAGCCCAGCCCGTGAGGTGAATCCTACGTGTGTGGCTGGTTGTACCAACATATGAGAAGCAAAAAATGGATCCTATGAAAATTCAATGAGAGAACTACTTGCTGGGCTTGTTAAAGCTGAAATAAATCAACAAGAAGTTTATCAAAGCTTGGGATTAAGACAAGCATCAAGTTCAAATCCAAGTCTTTTAACCAGCCAAGGGAAAATGGTAAGGAGGGGTGGATTGGAAGGAATAAAGGGTTATTCTACATCAATTTGGACTTGTTCAAAGTCTTACAAAAGATCTTGGGACAACTGAGAGTCCAATGAATCCTTGTTGGTGTCATGTGTAAACAAAGTACTCATAAAAACATAATATCTCCTACTGCATAACAAAACCCACCCTACATCATCTTTTTCTCTCTTAAAGTCAAAAATCAAATGACATTTAATGAGGGGTTACTAGTGCTAAAAGCTCCAGCAAATTTCAATGAGGATCTTTCCTCTTTAGGAAAAACAGTGACAGTAACCCCTTTTGAGGAGGAACTCTACCTACTCAACAACAAACCAACTCACTGGCCCTTGTTGTTCTCCCACTCATCCAACATGTTTTAAACTAATCTTAACATCACTATAAAAGGGAAAGGAACCAAGGTGCATTTGGTTCACTGTGATCAGGGATGACAATGGGGCGGGACAGGTCCAAAAGATGGGGTCTTCGCTCTCGTCCCGCATGGTTTTGTCTTACCCCATTCCCACCCCACCCTACATGATAGAGAAAATTTTCTTCCCCCATCCCCGTCCCTTGGGGCTCTACAAAGTCCCGTCCCACCCCATAAAATTCTACTTCTTGCTAATTTGCCCCAACTATTACAATTATTTTTAATAAAACCTGTTTCGTTAATAAAAATATACTTGAAATTATAAATAAATTTATCCCATCAAATCAAACTAATTTTTAGCAAAAACTGAAAAATATTATTAAAGTGTTTAACAAAACAATATCACAACAAAAACAAAAATCTCATAATACAAAATCAATGATTCAATAATATATAAATTTGTTTATAATAAAGACAAGAAAATGTTAAAATTGATATTTTATTTCCAACCTTGCTAGAGAAGAAAAAGAGGCAGAAAGCCTTGTTGGGTAGAATAAAATAAGCTGATGATATGCTTGCTTAAATAGTAGGGTTATGAAAAATTTACAATTTAATCCTTATCAATGTGGGGCGGGGCGGGGCGGGGCAGGTTGGGTTTAAAAAGTTTAAACCCATTCCCACCCCGCCCTGTGGTGTGGGGCTAAAATCTCGCCCCATCACCTTTGCGAGGCAGGGAAAACCCGCATGAGGCGAAGTAGGAAGGGGCTAGTCAAGCGAGACAGGGCAAAATTGCCATCCCTAACTGTGATGTGTCCTTGATGTGATGCACATTACAATGATGTGACATTAATATTATTGGTTTATTTTATTTTTTCTAACATTACCATAATTTAAAATTACAAAATATATCACATTATCTTAATCTCATCATTTTCCTAAATAATGTAATGTTGTATTTTTGTATTGAAATTATATTAATATAAGATTACGATAACGTAATATTACGGTATAATGTAACATCACGGCAAACAAAATGCGCCAATGCAAGGGGGATAATGGAATCATCTTTGAAAGAAAAACTACAGCACAGTCACACTCACTTGAAACACTTGAGATTCTTTATAATTTTTTATGCACCTCGAGACACTTTGGTTATTTTCAGCAGGTGCACAAAGAAGGATTCTCTTTTCTCCTTCAACTTCTTTCTTCCTTTTTATATATTTTTTTTAAGACCTAGCCGTTATGTGATTGAAGAGTGCACCACTAGCCTTCCTCATTATTCACGCGGACACGAGTAGTGAACTTGACTCCTCAAATACCATCCAAGTCATTAGGAGAGTTTAACCAATTTTTGGCACATGGCAAGCGAGCGAAAAGAAACCAATTAATGAAGTGTTTTTCCTTTTCTTTTTTATTTGTATTAAGTATGCTTAACTAAAATTAAGAGTAATTATTAGGTAATTATGAAATATCATAATATAGTGTTTTATTCTCTTACATTTACAATAATCTCAGTGTTTTCTTCTCTCACATTTATAATAATCTCAGTGTTTTCTTTTCTCGCATTTACGATAATCCCTCTAACTAAATTTACGATAAGATTTACCATAATTGGAACCTTCTCTAATAAGAAAGGAGGAAATTATTTACTCTTAGAGTACCGTACTCTCTCTTCTCATATAAATAGTAAATCCCACCATTCATGTGGGAAAAAAAATTACGCATTTATAGTATTATGGAAGTACGTAATAATTTTCCTAAGAAATGAATACTTTTGTGTGTCAACTTGACATTAGGGCCTTCTCAAAAAAAAAAAAAAAAAACAAAATTGTCATTAGGGGAATTAATGGGCAGAATGTTAATTATTTTGGATATCTGGGGTTGAAATGTCATCTCCTTAAAATTGAGTAAACGGGTCAAATTTGGCAAGTAAACGAGTGTCAAGAACTGTCAATGTATAATTTTGGGGGTCATCCCTCGCTGGTTTTAGATTTAAGGATATAATTAGATATTTTATCAGAATTCAGAAGAGTTTTTTTTTTTTTTTTTTCTTCTTTTTATGCAAAAACTCAGAAGAGAATAGATAAGTTGCATACAATAGAAGTCCAAAGAGAAGTGAGTTAATTCGACGAGGGGAGATCTTTAACACAAAATTCCAGAAAATAAATGGAGGAAGAAATGGATTCGTTATTTGAGGGCATGGTCCTCTTTAACCCTTCCCAATTGGCTTCAGACCAAGACCAACAAAACCATCATCAAGAACAACAACAACAACAACAACAAGACCATCAAGACAATCATCATGATCCAATAAACCCTCCTCCCCCAATTCCAATCGATGCTCCAACCACTACAGCTACTACCGCCGATTCCGAAAGTACAACGTCGTCATTAAATTCGAATTCACATTCATCGTCTCAACCCCTTGACGAAAATCTCTTCTCTGATCTCACCATCGTAGCTCCTCTCGAAACCCTTCCTCAATCCCAGAATTCTTCTTCTACTCCTTCGATTTCAACAACAACAAGAGCAATTCCCTCGATTTCTCGACAGGTTTCGAGAAAGAAGAAACGAGCTGCCTTGAGAATCGGATATGGCAGAGATGGAACCAGAGATGCATATTCTCATTTTTCACCGTCGGATCTCGATTCGGATTCTCACTCTATTCAATCCGATGCGCTCGATGATCTTCCTCATACTGAAGATCACAACCTTGTCTCTTCTACACCGACTAAAATTGATGATGATGATGATGATGATGATAATCAAACTACCACACAAGTTCAACAAGAAGAGCAGCACGAAGAAAAAGAAGTACAAGAAGAGCAGCAAGAAGCAAAAGAAGTACAAGAAGAGCAGCAAGAAGCAAAAGAAGCACTAGAGGAAAAGGGCGAGTTGAGTTTGGAGGATATTAAGGCCCAAATAGCTGAGAAGCTGAAGGGTGCTCGAGAATTGGTGGCGTCTGTATCTGCGGCGAGGAAGGAATCCATAAGGAGGAGGAGAAAAGCAGCTGAGAATGTGAATGTGGCATTAATCAAGCACAGGGAACTGGAGAAGGAGTTGGAAGAAGCATGTGAGGCCGAAGATTTCGAGAGGGCTGAGCGTGTTAGCGACTCCCTGGCCGCTGCTGAGGAGGAGAAACAAAGTTCCCTCATTGCATTGAGAGAGGCAGAGGCACAATCTGATGCCAATGAATCCAATATGCAGGAGGCTCTTCAAGCTCAGATTGCTGCTGAGGAACTTTGTGTCTCCCTACTCCACAATTTCGCTACAGTCAGTACCCTTTTTCTTTTCTTTCCCAAACTATGCGTATTTACTAAAAACATGTGCATGACTCTAATGTTTGTTTTGGATACCTACTAATATCTGCATCACTTTCTTAAGGATATAATAAGTGACCCCAAATACTACCCATCACATTGCCAATATAATTACCTTGCTTGAATATGGATCTTAAATATTACAAATGGGAATATGGTATATAATGCATTCTGGTGCTCTTGGATTTAGCCTGCAAGTAAAATTAGCAAGCATTCTGTTACATCATAAATGATTTTTGTTGTACTTTGTGTCAATTTTCTCCCAATATTTTGTATTGATTATTTGTACCAATATCCCATATGTAACATTTAACCATCATGTCAAATAGCTTCATAAACTATCAATCCTAAGTAAGTAGTAGAGAGTATGACTTTATTATTTATTTATATAAAAATTAATTTTTTTTTTTTAAAGCAACAGAGAGTATGACTTCAAATAGAATAGAATAACGGGAAAAATACATGTGACCGACCCTAACTAATCTATTGAGAATCCATAGCTGACTCCAAAATGATGGGATTAAGGCTTTGTTGTCGTTAGTTTGACTAGAGAAAACAAAAATGACAATTGTAGTCTATTTTTTGCAGGATGCTGCAAATAATGCGGAGTTAGTGTTAAAGACAGCAGAAGTAGCATCCTCAAAAGAGATGGACAAATGGCTTTCATCAACTGAAGCCTTGGAAGTCAAGAAGATGGAGGTGGAAATTGAATCACATTTAATAAATGAAGCTCGAGAAGTATTTAATAATTCCATTGAGCATTCAATTGAAGATGACAGGAAGGAGCAAGAACTGCTTCGTAGTAAAAAGGATATGCTGAGAAATGAACTGGAAAAACTACTTGAATTAGTGAAACAAAAGGAAAGGGAAATTTCAGAAAATGATTCTAAAATCAAAGAAGTTGAGGAAAGGATCGGCAATGTGGTCTCAGGTTTTCAGGAGATGAAATCAAACATTGATGCAAAGTGCGATAACTTGCAATCAAGTCTTTCCACGATGGAATTGGAAAGTGAAGCTCTATCAGAGAAAAAGAAAGAAATTAACGAGTTCCTTAAGCAGGAAGAAGAAAAAGGTGCAAAGCTGAGGGAACTTGCCAGCGCTTCTGCAGAGGAAGCACAAACATACCAGGAAACTGTGGAACTGAGAAAAACTCTGATGTCCTCCATGTTGAACTCTAGGGAAGATAAAATGAGGCTTGTAAAAGCTGAGGATAAGCTTTCTGAGGATGTTCAAGTGCTCCAACAGGAAGTTTCCACTGCAAGAGCTTCTCTACAGGTTAATTTTCTAGCTTACTTTTTGACGGGCTTACTTTTATATTTCTTTTTTGAGAACTCACTTCTAGATTTTCTTTATTATGGCTATCAGTACCCTAGAAGATGTTTCCCATTTATATATCAATGGCAGACTTCTCACCTTTAGAAACCTGCAGCTTGATGATAGTATTTACATATCCTTTTTTTTTTTTTTTTGAGACCTAATATAACTTACGTGTGAAACTTAGATCCCTTATAATTGTTGTTTCTGAATATGGATTTTGCTTAAATGGTCCTTTCTAATTAATTAGATGTGAAAAAATTTATGTTGGAGTTTAAGGCTAGCTTGAGCACGTTCATCACAAACAAAAAATTAAAGCATGCATACAAGACATATAGTTTAACGTGGTTCAGCCAACTTCGTGCCTACATCCATTGATAACACCAACCAAAATCCTTTATTGGCAATATGGGTCAAAATCACGTTCAGCCAAACCCTGTAAACTATACTCATAGACATTCACAAACAACAATCATAAAGTTTACAAACAGAAACACAAACACACTTAAGACCTCTCATAAGTACAATCTAACACAAATCTCATTGCACCCAAAACAAACTCTCAATATATACTCACAAACTTGATTCTCTCACAAGCTCAAAACCCAAATACACCCAACGGTACTTTTCATTCAAACAATAGAAAAACACTTAATTCACATGCACTTTTCTTTTGTTTATAATTACTTAAAACACATACATGTATTTCAACCCAAAAATTGGCAAGCATCTTTCAAACTCCAAAAGAACAATCAAAATACTGTTTGAAGAAACCTACTCCATATTCTTCTAAGAGTTTTCCTCTCCCCATATGGAGGACCACTTGGACCAAAGCCTTCAAACCTTTTACAGTACAACCTATAGATAAAGTTTCAACCCATACTCCTTGGTGGACAAGGAATACCAAATTAATTCTTTGATGAGGAATATACTTTTCTTCCACGCCAAAAAACCCAAATAGGTTTTTAATTCAAAATAGGAATTCTACACAATTTTCAATTATTTGGTTTAAAATCTAGATGTTTGTCCTTTCTCAGGGACTTAACTGGTCTTTGAAAAAATTTGTTTTTTTATGTCATCATCAAACCTATAGACAACTACCACATCCTTTACATGGAAATTCCAATTCCATAAAAACGTTGAACTGTCTATTATTCACCATGGTGTTGCATTATCAGATTAGGTGTTGCTGTTATGGTGAAGCCCTGTTGTTGCATCCCTTCCACATTGTGATAAACTAATGATTTATGGTCCTTGTAAAATAATTTGGCCTAGAGAGTTACTGCATTTTTCCATTGGTGTTGTTTGTTTTTATTTGTGTTTACAGTTTCTTTCTTTTTTTCTTTTTGCTTTGGCTAAATAGTGTTGTGCTTGTGCATTTGCTAGAGCATCACAAACCATAGATACTCTTTCATACTCAATTATCAGCTTTCTGATATATGAACATATGCCAATCAACTTAATACTCTTTCCGTCTTTCTCCTCCCCCCACTCCCCTCGTTTCGTGCTCTCTTCCCTGTTTCAACATGCCATTTGTTGAACATATCTCCTTCACGGTTTTTAGGAACTATCTGCAAGAAAGTCAAACATTCAGCAGGATCTAGCATCCTTCAAGCAGAGAATTCTTTTTATAAATAAAAGAGTCCCAGAGGTGGAAGCTGAAAAGAAAATTGCTGCTGCTGCGAGAAACTTTAAGGAAGCTGCACGAATAGCTGCTGAGGCAAAATCATTGAGCGTTGAAAAAGAAGGCATACAGATTGACATGGAAACAACCACCTCAGAGCTTGAGAAGCTTGAGGAAGAGATTAAAGACACCGTAAACAGGTTGCAGGACACTGAGGGGCTGATTTTATCCAAGGAAAAAGAGGTAGCAATGGCTAGATTCCAGAGGTTGCTTTTGATAGCCGGTGCTGCTACAGCAGAAAGAAATGCTGCTCTAGAATTTGGTGACCTCGAAGAAGCTAACCTTCTACTTGCAGAGGCTGAAGCAGCAGATTCTGAAGCTAAAAAACTTCAACCAATATACAATTTCAAGGTGGAAGAATTTGAAAATCTTCCAAAACACTTCATCTCCATGGAACTTGTATCCAATCTTGGCAGGAAGCAGTTAGCAGAATTAGCAGCGGTTGTTTCTTCTTCACCATCATAATGATTAGAAGGACCAACGTGAATACTATTGGAGATAATCTACATCATGATGATTAGCAGGAACAATGTGAAGATTTTGGTGATATTCAATTGAAGAGCTATTGATAAACAAAGATAATCAGCAATTTTGAAAATTACGAGAAGCTAGAACTACTTTGGCAAGCATGATAGGGATTGTTGTGTTCTTTTGTGTTATACATGATTTGTCCAACCCTTAGATGCCTTCAGATGTGAGATTTTGTGCATCACTACGATTTTGAAGATTACAGGTTTGGGATCTAGACCTTCTGTCTATTTTCATCTTTAATTTTGAATGATTTTCTGTGCGCTATTTTTTGGCTGTTGAGTTATTATGCCGAGATATGTGTGTCTTATACCAAAGTTTTTTTTTTTTTTTGAAGAATAAGAACTTCATTCCAATAGAGATCAAGTTTAAATTAATTTCATCTAAGCCATATTTCATTCTTTTATCTTTTTAACAAATACTTGTTCATTTGCATGTCAGGCCACCTCACCTAATCCCTCTGAATTACTAGCTTCAATGTGCTTAAGAGGATTGTTTTCAAATTTATAGCAGTACCAGTTTCCTTCTTGTAGCCAAGAGCCTTCTAGCTGAATTGGCACCTCCTAATATTTCTTATTATAATTATCGAATTATCAAAAAAACGAATTTCCTTCCTACAATTGACGGTCCTTTACTGGGTCATACTTCATTAGATAATTTAGATCTGCATGAAATAGGAGTTTCCACTTGGTAATCTTGGCCAAAATGGCACAATAGCAGTGTTTACCGAAATATATATCAATCTACCATTGTTTCATCTACCACTTTTTAGGTACTCGAGTTTTATGGAAAAATTTTGAAATTTTTTTTATGGTACTGGAGTTCTATGAACTCAAGTTCCATCAAAAAAATTTTGGCAAATTTAAAGGCTATTTTTTCAAAGAACTCGAGTTTATGGAACTTGAGTTACACGGCAAACTCGGATTTCACAAACTCGAGTTTCAAAAAAATGGTAGATTGCTAAATATTTTACAAATAGTGATATATTGTAAAATATTTTACAAAATGGTGGTATTTGGCTATTTTGCCCCGGTAATCTTGGTTAAATTGCCACTAGTCTGCACCTTTGCATAATAAATGATGAGAGACACGCTTAGCTTGTTGGTTCTGCATGAGGCCCCACTAAATAGGGATTGGATCTTAACAAGAAGGGCCTCGGAGAATAAATTCAAACCCAGTTCTGTGGGGATAGTTAGGCACAAATAGAGTGGACATTGTCCTGAAAGAAAGTTTGTTATGGCTTCTTTAAAATACAAAATGATGATTAGAAACTGTCTAGTAGAACTATTTCACAACATTCAGGGTGTAATATATACAACAATAAAATTATCAAAATTATTATTTTTTGTAGTTCCAATATATATATATATATATATATATATATATATTTTTTGCTGGCAAGTTCCTCGTTTTACTATTAGGGTGTGTTTGTTTAGAGGTGAAATAGGGTGGATGAAAAATTTTGGAGAGAAAATAGAAAGGAAAACTTTTTTAAAGTGTGTTTGATTGAATGGAGAGGAAGGAAAATAAATGGTGAGGTCCAAGTATTTTCTTTCTTGTCCCACCAAAAAGTTTTCTCTCCAAAATGGAGAACTAAAGAGAGTAATTGGGCATCACATTTGGACAAAAATGCCCATGTACAATTGCACCTTCACCCACTTTGCTTTTTCTTCACACTTTTTTTTTTCTTTTTTTCCTACGTTGCCTGTCTTTTTCTTTTTCTTTTTTAAAATGAGCAGGTGTTGCCTGCCCTTTTTTTTTTAACTCTTGATTTACTGGGCCGGCGTTTTTTTCCCTTTTCTTTTGATTTACTGGGATAGTATCATGGTTTTAAAAACCGATACGGTGAAAGAACCGAAAAATGAGCTAATTACCGGTTTTAAGGTCGGACCGGGGTCCGACCGATGGTCAAACCGGCGACGTCATAAATAATTTAATTATTATTTATTTAAATTATATAAATACTTAATAATTTTTTAATATACTAAAACTAACAAATCAATAGAAATAAATATGCTTCCTTTCATCAACACAACATACACAAACAATCGTATAATACTATGTAAACAATATTTCACAAACAATAATGCTCTGTAAATCAAATCCACAACATACACAAAATCCACAACATACTCTGTAAAATACTCTGTAAACTATACTTCACAAATAATAATGCTCTGTAAATCAAATCCACAACATCCACAACATACTCTGTAAAATACTCTATAAACTATACTTCACAAATAATAAATTAATAATGCTCTGTAAATCAAATCCACAACATCCACAAAATCCACAACATACTCTGTAAACTAATAATTGAAAGATAGAAGTTACCACTTACCAGTGAAGTCACGGAACAGAGAACCTGAGATGAAGCCAAGAACATGAATGGAGAATCTGAGATGAAGCCGAGAGAAATGAAAAAAAAAAACCAGAACCGATAAAAGAAAATGATCAAAATCAAAAGAAAAGAATGTTACCTGATGAAGCCGAGAAGCAGAGAGCAGAGCACTTCAGAGGGCGAGAACGAGAAGGAAAAAATAATAAAAAAACCCAGCACTTCAGAGGTCCACGATCACAACCATACCAAGTAAATTGCAACATTTGTCTCTAAGGTCCAGAAATTTCTCCTGCAAACGAGAATTAAAGCATGGAAATGAGAAATTGAAGTGAAAAAAGAAAAGAAAAATGAAAATAAAGGGAAAAATGAAAAATGAAATTGAACCATACCTTGATCGGGCGAAGAGAAGATCGTGGGCGTGGCACCGTTATGCTTGAGGGCGTGATCGTGGGCGTGGCGGCATGCGTAGAGGTAGAGAGAGTGAGCGGGCAAAGAGGCGTGAGAGGGCGAGGCAGAGAGGCGTGCCGTGTGACTCGCAGAGTAGGTGAGAGTGTGAGACGGTGAGGCCGCTTGACGGTGAGTCTTGAGAGTTGAGAGGTGTGAGACTTGAGAGAAGTGAGAAGTGAGAACACTGAGAGTGAGAGAAGTGAGTTTAGATGAGAGTGTTAGCTGTTAGGGTTAGGTTTTAGGACTTCTCCACTTAAACGACATAGTTTTATGTGAGAAAAGACAAACCGGTCAGTAATCGGTTTGACCGTGCCGGTTTTCGGTTTTCCGGTTGAACCGGCCGGTTTTTACTATTTAACGATTTTTAGTCTATTTTCGGTTTTATGACATAACCGGACCGGATTAAGGGCCGGTTCCCGGTTCCCGGTTGAACCGGCCGGTCCGATTCGGTTTTTAAAACTATGGATAGTATTCTTTTTCTTTTTCTTTTTTTCTTTTTTTGCTTTCTTTTGTGTTTTTTATTTTTTGTTTAGATGTTATTTTTTTATGGACATGATTTTTATTTTTTTTAATAAATTTAGGTGATTGATTTTATTTTTTATTATCACTTTTTGGTTTTTAATTGGGCATCATTTTTTTAATAAGGATATATGCGTAAATTTATATAAACTCACTTTTTTCATCCTTCTATTTTTCCACTTCCAACCAAACAAAAAGGAAAGAAATTAAAATTTTTTCTATTCTCCCACTTTTCCATCCTCTCACTATTCTCTATTCTCCCACTTTTCCACCCCTCCAACCAAACGGACCCTTAGACATCATCTTCGTATTTTTATTAGGACAAAACTTAGGTACAGTACCTTAAGTGCTGTTCATTAGGTTCCCCTCTTAAGATTTAGTCATGTGGCTATTTAATTAAAAAATACATTTCCATCATATAAGGAAAAAAATCCAGCAAAATCTTAAAAATGAAACTTAAGGAATAGCACCTAAATACTGTATCTAAGTCTTGCTCTTTTTATTATTACTTAATTAGGATGATTTTCTCTCTCTATCACGCACCACACACACACACACACACACATATATATATATATAACAACCAAATTATTTTAGATTATAATAACACAAGAATATTAATAATTTTGTTTGAATACACGGCCAAAAATTGAGAGAATATATACTAAATATATTAAATACTTAATCAATTGGATTTTTTTTTATATGTAATATAATATTGATACAATTGGATTTGAAATATATAGGGTCCGTTTAAATACCGCTTATTTTGCTAAAAACTGAAAATTGAAAATACTTTAGCAAAATAATTTTTAAAAGTGTGAATAGTGTCGTGGGACCTATTTTTAATGAAAAAGTTGTTGAAATAAGAGGTTTGTGGGTCCCGTGAACAGTACACAGGAACCACTAAACAGTGTCCTTTTAGTGGAGGTGGAAGCTTGTCAAAGAGGTAGTGGGTCCCATGCCCAGTGCACGGGACCCACTGACAGGAGACATCCCACGTTCATGTGCTTCTCAATTTTTTTTTTTTTTTTTTTTTTTTTAAAAAGGAGGAAAACGTAGATGCTGGGGATTTCATTGTTATCCAAACGTATACATAGTGTCTGCTCTATGATAATTGCTCCTTACTATTAAGTCAAAACACCAATGGCTTTCTTTTTTGGTATAGACAAGATCAAATTAAAGTACTTTATTTGATTTTTTTATTTTTTTTAGAAGAACCTTATTTGACTTTACTAATTGAACTAAATGAAACTCACATTTATTTTTAACAATATATAAAATTATTCTAACAAAACATAAGTACGCCACTAAAATGAAATATAACAAAAGAAATAATTTAACATGTATAATCAATTTTGTTGTTTCAAACCTTCATTCATAACCATATTATACCTTACATTTATTAATTTATTTATTTTTTAAAATGTTCTTTATGTCAAATTTTATAGACATTTTTTAAAACATTAAACCAAAGGTAAGGTTTCCATCTATTGCTCTTGAGCACTAGACAATTTACGATGTCAACATGGACCATTTTAAAACACAACATTCTTGTCACCTTTCGTGTAGGGGTGTCAATTCGGGTTAGCGTGTCGGGTTCGTGTCGTGTCGAGGTAGGGGTATTCGACTAAATGGCTCAACTCTAACCCGACTCATTTAATAATCGTGTCATGATCTTTCAACCCTAACCCGACCTATTAATAAGGCGGGTTGACCTGACCCAACTCATTTGACACGCTTAATAAACAAGTCGTGCTAGGTTGACACAAATGTAACACAACACATTTTAACCTGCATAATATTAAATATAACATCCATCTAGAAATATTTTTTTTTTACATCCTAAAAGGAGTGCATACACTTCAAGTCTTCAACCCACATTCAAAATAATATAGTTCAACAAAAATATAACATTCATCTAGAAATAAGTTCTTTACGCTCCAAAAGAAGTGCATACACTTCAACCCAAATTCAAAATAATATAGTTTAACAAAAATAAAATAACATAGTTCAACAAAAACAAGTGGGCCATATCATGCAATCAAGAAAAACACAAGGCACATGGGTTTAAAGTTTATTGTACAAAAGCATTATGCAGAAAAAATAAACACATTAGAGAGAGAGAGAGAAATAACCGGTTTAAGAGTTGACACTTTGAGTTTGAGAATTAGGCGTGAGAAGAGTAGTACGGCTAGGGAAAAAAAATTAGATATTTATAAGAAGGTTTAGAGATTTACGGTTTGTAGGGTTTAGAGATATAAGGTTTGTAAAGTTTCAATTTCTAATTATATCCTTTGTAAATTTTTGTAATTACTCATTTTTCTTTTTAAATTTAAAATATATGTTAGATATAAAAGGTATTTGATAAATCTAAAATAAGATGAATATTTATTTGTTATACGAGTTAAACGGGTTGTGTTAAGTGAGTCATTTCGGGTTGACACAAATAAATTGGTCTGTCAAACGTGTCTATTGTGAGTTATGCGGGTTGAACTGCTTATGATATGTTTCTTATCGTATCGCTTTTGAGTCGACTCGTTTATAACCAAAACCCATGAAGGCCCAACTCTAACCCGAAAAAACCCGTGTTGAGTTCGTGTCATGTTCGCGAGTTGGGTTGAACATTGACACCCCTACTTCTGTGCACAAGAGCACTGGAGTCAAGCCCAAGCTTACCAAATTAAACATGCTTCCAAATCATATATTAATTAATGTATTACTCGGATTCTGCCTTTTCCGCACCAAATCCTAGCCAGTGTCCTTCATGAACATGGTACCAAATTTAAACTTTATCAAAAATAGCCAAATAGGCGGTCCAATAGAACAGAACAACTTGGCATAACATTTGTATGACAGCACGTGCTGTGTGTAGAACAAAACAACAAGGTATAACATTTGTAAGACGCAATAAAATGGATGGTTCTTGTCTCCTCTGTAAAGTGTTAAGGCACTTGGAATTTCTTCACGATAAATCTAATGACACTTTAAATTTTACAACTTTTTCACAATCGATGATCCAACGTGAAAGGAAAGCAATGTAATAAAAACAGTCTTGCTTCCTAAACAAGTTATAAAAAGATGAAAAATTATTAGGTACTCCCAGAGTACCATAAATGTGTAGTCTTTTCCCCTCACATGAATGGTAGGTCTCACCATAAATTTAATTAAGGCATGTTTGGTAGACTGTAATAGGCCCTGTAATGTAATAGTTATTTCTATGGTTTAGCTATTTTTTAGTTTGGTTATATTTTTATTACAAGTAATAATCATTCCTTATGAATAGCTATTCTTCAAAATGAGGAATAACTATTCCTCTTTAATAGGTTGTATTAGCTATTCCTTAGTAAGTGCAATAATTTCAAAACTTAATATATTTCCAAGTAAACAAACTTTCCATATACATCTAACAATTATAAAAATAAAAAATCATAAAAAATAACACATATCTCTCTTAAATTTAAAAATAACAATTTTTAAGGAAATATAATTGCATGGGTAAGAAATTTCCTAAAATAAATGTTAAGTTTCATTCTAATGTTATAACTCACAACCAAACTAATAAATAAGTTTAGTTATTACATTACAACACATTTTATTCCTAGTAATAAAGATTACACTTCCTATCGTAATTCTCATTCAGTGTACCAAACGTACCCTTAGTGAAACCCACCATTCATGTGAGAAGAGGGAATGCATTTATGGTACTCCGCATTTATGATACTCTGAAAGTTCACAATAATTTTCCTAAAAAGATATATGAAATTTGATGTATGTGCAGTGTTATTTCATTTTTTATTTTTTATTTTATAGCAAAAGTTGCAAGATTCAGTTGATGGAGATAGGTAACACCATAAACTGTAGTTTTTGTAGATCAATTTTTGCTAAGGTCAATATGTGACTCATCCGGGATTTCCTAGCTGATGGTAATGGAAAAGAAGCAAATTTTAGTCATGAAACTCATGCAAAACAAAACAGTATCAAAGTATTCAATTGAACACAAAATGAAACATCTTTTCAGTTTTCCTTATATCCTGTGCGTGCCATAAGATAGCTACATTATAGAGAGGGCGAACATTAGAGCCCCAGCATTTAGTACTGTACCAGAAAGTTTGCCTTTGCAATTACAAGCAGCAGGACATAGCCCCATTTATTGTGAATCAAATAGAGAGAGAGAGAGAGAGAGAGAGAGAGAGAGGAGAAAAAGACCCGTGACAACAATAATAATACACAGTGGTTTTGTGAATAACCAGACCTCCTCTTCCCCGTATAAATCAAACTAATAAAGAATGAAAGGAGCACAGTACTGATGTAGTTGTTCCCAACAGTCCACCTGGAGTTTTCTCAACCAAAGATAAGGAACGAACCGAACGAGGAGTTGAAAAGAGGTATCCACGCCCATACAAGCAATTAATCTACATCTCGCAGACCCCATCACACCAAACATATTTTCTTGGTTGTACCATCCATCAAAAGATAAATATCTAATATCTATCATGGAGCAAATGTGCTGCTAATTACAGTCCAATCCACATTCTTCCAGAACTGGTCCTTTAGACTTGGCTAAGAATGGATCGATGCGCACCCACAGCAGGGAGAAGATGGAAGCAAGCAATATTGACCAGACAATGATAATTGTGGGAGTCCTGTTCTGTCTACCAAGCAGACCCTTTAGGAAAGGATAGAGATGAACAATCACCCAGAAGGCAAAGAAGAGCTTTCCAAACAGAGGCCCCCATGAATCGTACCCATTATTAATTGCATTCGATACTCCAGCAACCACACCAATTATGTTTATTATTAGCAGTGTTGTTGGTGGAATGAGCAATGTGGTCCACTTAAATGCATACAGCTCTGAGAACGCCTCGTCGTCCCCTGCTTTTGATGTCACAGTGAAGTTCGTATCAACACCACCTAAAACCTTCAAGAGCCCCTGGACAACAGCAAATAAATGTGCTGAAACACCTCCGATCACCCAAAACTGCTCGTTTCTCCACCACTCATCAATACCTACTCCACTCCATCGCATTTCCAATATACTTGTTGCAAAGATACAAATGAAAAGAGACAGAAACCACAAGCTAGCGGCATTGCTGAGCTGCAATATAAACAAATTTGCATTAAATTTATTTCTCAAAGGTATATTATTTAACATTATAACAAAAGCAACCTTTCCTCCCAATAACCAAACGTTTGAATTGCTTACCTCTGGAGTGATAAATTTTCCTGTGAGCAAGCACACAGCAGGTAGAGTACAATATGCCAGCAGAGGAATTGAAGTCAATGGATATACAGTAGCATTTATGTAAGACAGGCGCTCTAACCACTTCAGGCCTCCTCCATATCCATACCAGAGAGGACAGTGCCTGCTCAAAAATATTTCAACGGAACCAAGGGCCCACCTAAGGACTTGATGCAGACGATCAGAGAGATTAATGGGAGCAGATCCTTTAAATGCAGGCCTTGCTGGGATACAATATATTGATCGCCATCCATGACAGTGCATTTTAAAACCTGTCAATATATCCTCTGTAACTGAACCGTAGATCCAGCCAACCTGGATTGAAAGAAAATATCAGTTGAGACAAATTCAAAGTCCATAAGGATAATGTCAAGTGCAGATGTGAGCACAAGAATCCAAACCTCTTTTCCCCATTCAGTTTTATCTTCATAACCACAGCTAATGACGTGGATGGCTTCTTTAAGCAATGATGCTGGACTAGCACTTTTCAGTGCCCCGCCATCTTCTAGCAGAGTAGATGCAATAAAAACTGGAGACTGTCCAAACTTCTTTTCCAACTTTATATTAGGCATACCAAACTTTTCTACTTCAACTCCTGCATAAAAGCTCTTCCATGGTAAATAATCTAAAGAAGTTACATTGATAGAAGTAGAAAACAAGACCAACAAAATTCACTTATTACGTTAGGCAAATTATATAGAACGTTTCAGTAAACCAGTAATTGGAAGTAAGTCCTCACACAAGTTACTTTTGTAATACATCCATCCAAAACTTTACTTACAATATATATATATATATATATATAGAGGGAGAGAGAGAGAGAGAGAGAACAACAGAAATTGTTCTTTGCTTTGCACCCTAGAACCAGGTGAAACATTTTGATTTACACCTACCGGTAATGTTCTGTATTGGGAGTAAAACTACACTACGCAGTAGGCAGTACATAGCGAGACTTCATTTTTATTAGCTAAATTACCTTCAATCCCCTCCTCAATACCCTCCAAAGCACACACAGGTTCTGCCTTGCTAGAATTTCTTTTCTTCATCTCTGATTTAGGTTTGTTAGTTTTCTTCTTCCTCTTTCCAGAACAAAAGCATCCACAACAGCACCACTTTGGCAAACAGTTGCATGTCCTGGTTGGTGGCTTCTTAGCTTTAGGAGCATCATAACCATAAAATGATTGCCTTCTGAAGACACATCCAGTCCCAACATATATAGGTCCTTGAATGCCATCCAAACCTTTCATGTTAATCTGGAAAGGAGGACTTCTGTATTAGCTTTTGTAAATGCGGATGAATAAAGAATAGAGTGAACGCTTATATGTTAAAACTGCAAAAGAAATGAATCAGTAGTAATGTATATATAAGTGAATGCTTACATCAAAGAATACAGTGTTCCGGTTGGCATATCGATCATGCTTGTCAATACCATCAAATCTCTGTGGGAATTGGACATAGCACACCCTCTTTCCTATCAGTGGATCCATCATGAAACACATTGACTCTCTAAGAGCCTTACTATTATTGATGTAGTGATCACAATCCAAGTTCAACAGATAAGGCGCATTTGTCAGCACAGCAGAGACTCTGACCTGTTAGATAATAGATTGCATTCCAGTCACACATTAGGTACTTCTTTTTTTTTTGGCCAGAATGTAGGAATTGAGAAAAGGCTTCTTTGCAATCACTTACCAAAGCATTCATTGCTCCAGCCTTTTTGTGGTGATTAAACCCAGGTCTCTTTTCCCTAGAAACATATACCAGGCGTGGTAATTCATTTCCGTCTGTGTCATGCCCACCACTTTGGCCTAGAAAAACCTATTAAGGATTGAAAAACATGTGTTTAGGCTAAAATAGGTCATATTTAGTATTTTACAAAGCAAAAAACCAAATTTCATCTACCTGAATCATCCCAGGATGATCCCGGACATTATTCCCAGGCCAGAGAGTCCCATCCTGCATTGTCCACCCTTCTTCTGGAACCTTTGTAGCCTTGGCAACCAAAGCATTGATTCGAACTTTAAACTCTTCATACTCTCTCTGCAGCATGAATGAATAAAAAAGTTTACCATATGTTTGGCAAGGAGTAACAGAATAAACTGAACAGGTCACAAGTTATTACCTTCATTGCTCTGCGCTCCTTCACAAATGACGCCATCACCTTATCTTTGAGATAATCTATCTTTTGAGCAAAATAAAATTCAGGTGCCCGTGGCTCAATGTTGAACTTCTTACAGAAAGGAACCCACTTCTTTGCAAACTCAGATGTTTCTGACAGTGCCTCAAATGTCAGCATAGCAGCACCATCATCAGAAACATAACATGAGATCTTGTCGACAGGGTAGTCCACAGCAAGGATGGAAAGAACTGTGTTTGCAGTCACCAGAGGAGGTTCTTTTAATGGATCAACAGTACTCACAAATATATCAACATGAGAAAGTTGAGAAGGTTGGCCCTCCTTCTCATACCTGACAAACAGGAAAAGACACAATGTCTGTGAATATTCACAAAATCTGGACCATAAGCACAGTTGCATGAGTTAGTCCATAAGTGGTAAGTTTTCTTACCTAAGGGACAACCTATCAAGATAAGTTTCCCTGTCAATTGGGAGCCACTTGGGGAACTGATCAAGGATCCATGAAAGAGCAAACCAGATCTCACAAATTACGGAAATAAGCCACAATGCATATGCGTCATTTACAGGATGCATGACTCGATAATGGAAGAAGAAACCGACAACCACAAGCCGAATTATGATGATCATTCGGTAAGGATTTATCTGGCTTGATGGAATAGGCAACTTCCTAGACAATGGCTGTCTTGCCTCATCCATGCTGATCCACAAGCAACAAATCATTAGTTTCCATTATTAGCAATACTTGACAAATTCCCAATTATACCAATGAATTATTTGAAAGATAATGCAAGTGTCTAAGTACAAGGGGATTACTAGTTACACAGTCATTTTACAACTACCGACACTCCCAAAATTTTGGAGTTCACTCAAAGCTTATTATGGGTATTAGCAGAAAATTCAGGCCAATTGATTATATCTAAAGAAGCAAAGAAGTTTCAGAGAGCACATACAGTGGTAGATCTGGGCCATCTCCGTCATAGTCCC
Organism: Quercus aquifolioides; assembly: GCA_019022515.1. Lineage (NCBI taxonomy): Eukaryota > Viridiplantae > Streptophyta > Magnoliopsida > Fagales > Fagaceae > Quercus > Quercus aquifolioides. The sequence goes on from CM032327.1 coordinate 89,085,585, forward strand.
AATCTTTGCCTGAATTGTCATTCTTCATCATTTGTAGCTTGTCTTGTTTTTGCTTCCAGCTCTCCATTCTCTCTTTCCACGCAACACTGCCATAGCCATACGCAGCCAAATCCTTGGAAGGATCCATGGATCTGGGTTGTACTGCAAATTGGAAACAGAAATTGTACAGCTAAAGTTAAAGTACAATTCAAAAGGAAATGTATCATGTACGCAAGTTACAGTAACACTAACAACCGACACAAAAATCTGAGCAAGAATGAGACCCAGAGAGTAAAAGCTTGATAGATAATCACCTGGAAGTGCAGGATCTGTGAAAGGAAGTGGGTGGATCCTTTTGCCTCCACCACCAGCACCTCCCATGAATGCAGGGACCAAAGCGTGTTGTTCAGGAGGAATATCATCAACCTATACACCACCACCGACACCTCTAAAACCATTAAAACCAGCGGAGAATACAATGAAAACGAAGCAAAAGTCACAGATTATCAAAATAGGACTAATGGGTATTACCATTTGACCATTTGTAAGCAGGGGGACTTGTGGTTGTGGGGACATAGAAGAATGAATAACATGAGGAAAATCGGATTCAGAATTAGCACGACCATAGTAGAGCATAGAGTCGGCAGCGAGACCATGCTGCATATCTTGTCTAGTTTTCGCATCCAAATTGAATTCATTCTCCAAGTCATCGATGTCGTCTTCGTCTTCATCACCAGCCACTCTAGCGCACCCTTTGAGACGCTTGAATCTGGTTTTGCATTGTGGACACACTTGGTTCCCTTCTCTACGCTCATACTCATAGCAAGTTCTGCAGATTGGAAATGCACACTCGTTGCAAGCCACGAATAGCTCTCCGTCTCGAGTTAATCCCACATCGTCTCCGCATATGTGGCATATTTGTCCACTTAACTGCTGCAACGGCCTCGGCTGCAACCAACAACAACAACAACAAAAATTTAACTATACGTGTAACTAGTTTTGTTTTTTTTTTTTGTTTTACATAAAATTGAGTTTGTTAGAACTTACACCAGATTCACCGTCGCGGTCGCGGCGGATAACTACTAATTCATTTCGGTTGTGGGAGCCAGCGACTAAGCCAGCACTCGCTTCCATTTTTCAATCCTTCACAGAAATCTCGAGTGGCTAAAGACACAGATCTGTACAGTCTTCTCGATCTCAATCAAGAAGAAGCAACAGGCATTTTTGTTTTTTTTTGTTTCAGAAGGCAGAGAGAGTAAAGCAGAGAGAGGCAGGTAGTAGAAGTAGTAGCAGTGAAGCTACTCTCTCTCTCGCTCGCTTATCTGCCACTCCCACTTCCTCTGCTATCGATGGCTACAGTGGAAGCCTTCTCTCTTTCTTTCCTTTTGCTTTCCTTTTCCTTTTTGTGGCCCTCTCTCTTTACTCTCCTTTGCTCTCTTATCATTCTTTGCTTCTCATCTCAATATCATCAATTAAAAGCCTTAACAGCTAGTTAAAATAAGATAAAAAAAATTTATAATAATACAACAAAACACCTAAAAAAGTATCAATATCGAACAGGATCTTCTTCGGCTCCAATAATTCTAGTTCCTTAGTTTATTTGTTCAATTTTGGCACACTTTACCCAAAAGAAATCGACTTCTCAATTATTATCACATCAGCAAATGTGAGGTAATAACTAAACAAATAAACCAACACTGACCCAGCTCGTTATTTATTACACAACTGCTTCTCTCTCTCTCTCTCTCTTTCTCAGTCTGTCTCTCTCTTTCCGCAACTTTCTTTGTACCCCACTCGTTTTCTTTTCTGTATTTTCTTATCGACAACAGCTCCGCCGACACAGCTAATACCTCACATTAAACTTGTAAGAAATTACAATTAACAGCAACAGTTAACAAATATAACAACCACTTCTCTTTCTCTCTCTCTTAAAAATTGCTGTTGCTGTCAGATATTTACCGAAGTAGAAAAAGCTAAGAGAGTATGACACGGTGAAGTAAAATCTTTGGGAATATCTTCGTCATCAATTCAATTAGAATCTTCCGATTTAAACAAGAACTAAAATGTGATTATAAAAATAAACAAACACGAAGCTCATCAACTTTCATTAATAAAATCAAAGTAAAACAAAGGGTATTAATGTTGGACCCCGCTTTTTAATAATAAAGCATTCAAAATTGATTAATTTAAGAGGAGTTAGAACTGACAAAGTTTTGTAGTTGAATTGACATCTTCCATATACAAAGTGTTTAAAAGTCTAAGAAAAAAATGATTCAAACTACAAAATTAGCGGCATGTTATAATTATTCCTCAAAAATAAATAAGAGGAGCTAGAACAAAGTGTAGTGATTGCATTATACTATTATTTACTGAAATGTGGAGTAAATATAATAATTAATAATTAGTGTAAAATAATAATGATGATTACTAGTATATTGTAGAGAAAAACAACGATGCACATGCGGATTTAGGCGGTCACGTCGCCAAGCGGTCTGCTAGCTGTATTTCTCCGACCCCACCACACCACACACCGTCTCTCTCTCTCTCTCTCTCTCTCTCTCTCTCTCTCTTCATTCGTTCAATGCTGTAGATTTGGCCAACTGGGGACTTTTTGACTTTACTTTCATTCCAGTAAGAACTGCGATCCCTGATCCAACGTGCTTAGAAAAACACATTTAAGCTTTGAGTCAATCATTGGTTTCCATCATAAACGTTTCTAATTTTATTTTTTATTTTAATAATACAATAGTTATATTAGGTTTAGGTAGGTAATTGTTTAAGTACAAACTCTTGGTATTTGGAGTAAGATTTACTTAAGATTTGGATTAATATCAATCGAGTTCAAGACATTTCAAAACTAACCGATTTGGTCTTTAAATTTAATTTTATTCTTAAACAATAAATATTGTTAGGTTTGTTACTCATTTTTCTCTCCTCTTTGAAAGGCCAAATTGGTCAGTTTTTAAATGTCTTGAACCTGTTTATTATTAGCTCATACCTTATGATAGGCTAATGAAATTTACCTCAAATTTATGTAAATTTTTTTTTTTAATTTTATTTTAAGTATGTGCAATAAATAAATTAATTGATTAGAAATCAAAATGAGAAATAGTTCCGGACTGAAAATATATCATCCTAGTTTTTCAGATTTGGTTGCTGAATTGAATTCACTGCAATGGTTTTTTCTTGAACTAATATAGGTAAAGTTCACCCTAATTATGAGCATTTTTTTTCTTATGGATAACTAAAGAAGGACCACGTCAAAGTCAAATATGTACTAGAAAAGCAAATACACTGCACACTTGCTTCGGGGAGAATATATATTGAGGATTTTATTTTGTTTTCTTTTCCTCTTTTTATATTATTATAATAAGTTCAAGGAGACAACATGTTTCACAATTTTAGGTGAAAGAGATGTTTTTTCTAAAATCCACAACAAATCATGCCAAGTATTATGAGAAATGTTGTGACAATATTCTTATTATTAAGACTTTTGCCGACTTTGATTAGGATCCACTTTGAACTTTTTTTTTTAATATAGAAAAAAAAAATGTAATTACATGAAGTTTTACAACTATTTTTTATGAGATTTTATATTTTAAAATTATTGCATAATAATTTAATTATCAATGCTACCAACTATATCTCTATTAATTTATACAATAAAGCAATCATGCATCCACTGATCTCTCATAGTCTCATTCAATTGCGCAATCCATTATTTATATATTTCATTATTGAAAAACTTATTTTCAATGCAACTGCATCACCGCGCACCCTTGGTGTGATGGTCACTCCATAAGTATAAATACTTATGAGGTGTGGGGAGCAAAAGTCGGGGTTCAAGTCTCTAGAAGTGAACTTCACACACATATACACTTAAATTATGCTAGAGTAGAAATTTTATCTTGTATTAAAAAAAAATATATATATATATATATATATATTCAATGCAACTTTGACAACTTATTGGTCTTGGTAATTTATTAAGATTTTTTTTTTTTTCCATAACATTACCCAACTAAGAATTTTTGTTGTTGGGCCTTTTTCCTTTTTCTTTTTGTTTAAAAATGTCAAGATAAAAGTTGGTGTTGAATAGGTTTGTTGTTATGCTTCCTTTAGAGTGTTATAATTTTTTTTTTTTAGGATGAATCAAAACAAAAAATATAAATAAATTTTACTTTTTTTTTGGCAATTCGAACCCCGTAGGTTGAATGTGTCACCGTCCCTGATCTCATATCTCTAATTCGTCAATAAGAAATTTTATCAATTAAGTTAACTGGAACCCATTTTATACCATTTGCTTACATGGTCTAAATCCTCAATTACCATCCTTCAAACAAAAAAATAAAAATAAAAGATATATTTTGATAAATTAATATGCAACCTTTATATAGAACTAAAGAGGATGGCGTCTAAAATGATAATATAAAATTAAAAAAAAAATTTAAAAGTAGAAGAAAAAGGAGGATGCCGTCTCATGATTATCAAAAATCAGGACTTAAAATAATTTTAGAGGACTCGTTCAAGTTTAAAAGTGGCCAAGTAAAAAAATAAATAAATAAATAAGAGGAGGTTGAAATTGAATATTTAAAATTCATCCAAACAAGCTATACGACATTTATTAACAGAAGTCATCACACCCTCTAGAGTCTAGAAGTCATAATAATGCTGAAAAAAACGAAATAGGGACCAATAACCAAACATACTCCAAAGTCCTAACAAGAACAGTGATGAATAACACTCAACCTCGCTTAATTCGCTGTCTAAAGATTGGACCCTACAATCTGTCGAAAAATACTGATATTATTTAGTCTTTGTCCTGCGTGTTAATGCAGTCGATGATGTCTTTTGCAAAGGATGGGGCGGTCTCGTTTGCATTACAGCTGTTGTAAATAGTCGGTAGAAAGAGGACAAAGCGAGGGTTGGTGGCAAATTCGCAATGCTTGTCTCTTGGTGTAGGCCCTGGTTGGAATTGAAAACCATGTATTATTTTATTCTTTTTTTTTTAAATTCCGGTCCAGTGTGCTTGGTACTACATTTAATATTTTCCTCTCTATTTTTACTTAAAACTTTTTTTTTAAGGTATTTCACGACCAAAAATTAAAATAAAGCAAATAAATCCAGCCCAATTAACAACTATTTGGTCGGTTGGGTTTGTTCTGTCAATTCGATTCTCTCTCTCTCTATGTATATAAAATTATAAATACAAGCAATATGCTCTTGCCGGATTAACTAAAATTCATATAAGTATTTTTTTTATTTTATAAAATTTCAAACTATTACGTCCGCTTTTGATGATTGCGCTTTTTACCATCAGATCAATACACTAATCGATTTTTGGTGTAAGTAAGAATTGAACTCTATTTACCAGCTGAGCTAATTAGAACCCAAAAATTCATATAAGTATTAGTCAAATTGAATACTTTTTTTTATGGCTAATCAAATAGTTAATAACTGAAAGATTATCTTAAATCATATGACAGAAATTTATCATTGAATTTACTCAAAAAAAAAAAAAAAATTTATCATTGAAGGTTGATTTTTTATTTTTATGAAAACAATAATTTTTTTATTATACACACTAGAATTTTAACCCACACTCTGTGGTTGAAAATCATGTTCACATAAACTTTTTACTCTATGTCATAAACTTCATCTTAAGTCGTAACCAAAGGTTCATTTGAAATCTTATATAGTCTTCCATGCATGATGTTTTCAAACTTAGTGCAAGTGAAATATGTTCATTGTGAAAGGAGTAAAATTCAAAACACATGCAACATTTGAGCTTTTGATCAAATAATTTTATATAATTAAATTTTTTTAATTATATAAGACTATTTATAAATGAACTAATGAAACATTATCATAGTTCTTGAGATGCATTGTATGTGATTTATGTAATTTATTTACAAAATATATAAATCACAAGTTCTTTGTAAACTCAAAATATAGTTTGTAGTCGGTGATGAAATTGAGCGTCTCATCTGCAAAGACTATAACACATTAACTAAGATGGTTTGTCTTGATCATGGAAGTGAAGACTTCTAGTTGATGTGTTGATGTGTCTTAAGTGTTAAGACACATTGAACTAGACCGCTGTGAGATTAATTATTCAATCAACAACTATCACCTAAATAATTAATCTCTCGACTTCTAATTTCATAGACTCTCACTCTTGAGATGATAGTGAACCTGATCATGAAATGTAAGTTACTTTGATATATCAGGAGTGAGATCTAATATTCATGGTTAAAACCTTAGTATGTTGAGTAACCACACCTAGTGTTGAGGGAACACATATTCTCAAGATAGAATCCATAATTTCTTTTTATAAAGACACAAAATATTCCCTTGAGATAAGTTTAATTGGAACTTGTGGGGCCAGAAAGTCAGACAGCCCCGGCCCACTTCGAACCAGGCCCAAAGGCCCATGCCGAGGGTGTATGTAGAGTCCGAGGATGAAAGTAAGAAGCCCAGTGCCCCAGAAACTGGTCCGAGGACGACTCTCTCCTCGGACATCCGAGACCATAAATTGAACAGGCAACACACCATCAAGGAGGGTCTCCCTGAATATCCAAAGAGGAAAGAGCAAGTACCGCACGTCAATAATGGAAGCATGGTGGAGGAGCAAGTCTAGGACGAACTGTCACCTCCACATTAAATGCCCACAACTAACATCCTGGCCGCATTAATGAAGAGGGGACTCCAGAACAGTGCTGCCTTGGTTGCTGCAACCCACAGGAAGAATGGGAAGGCGGCTGATGGGACAGACACTCAAGTAGTGGTCTGGTTGCTCAACAAATGTAGGGCTAGGATCAGTTGAGAGTGGAGTATATAATGTAAAGAATCCCTCTTGAAGGGGGGGATCTGAACGAAGGAATACTGGAGTAACCGGTATTCTCTCAGAAAACCTTGTAATCAGTCTTCAAAGAAATAATAAGAACTCCAAGCTCCGGGGAGCAAGTCCGAGGAGCATTATTGCGCATCCCAATTCACGTTTAGGTTACTTAAATCCACGAGCAACCATGCATGGCCGTTGCACCCCTCACTAGGGCCTAGTTCTTGAACCCGCTCTCTATAAATTCATTGCAGGGCTAGCTGGGCTTGGGTCCACTCTCTCAATACCCAGAGGTGCTCAAACTCGGTCAGGTATGGTAGGATCAGGCCCTCACCAAGGGAGTTCCCATCGGCATGAACCGGCTAAATCCCAGCATCAGAATAACTATGGTGACACCGGGCACGGCCAAAACGAGGAGAACGGACGATTTCGAGAGGGGAGCGTGCATACCTCACAAACTAGTGAAAGCCACACTCGTGGGGGTGGCCACGTGCCCCAGAGGCACCATAATGGCCAGGCCACGTGATCACAAGAAGTTAAGAGTCACGCATCCCAGAGGCAGGACGATAAGGTGGCCATGCAGCGAGAGATAGACGATTTGAAGAGAAAGCTGCACCATGCACGGCGAAGGCAGTCCGAACCAAGCCCTGACCTACCCTCTGACGACGAAAGTGATGACGACTACAGGCAAAGGTCGAGAACACCCCCGAGCGAAACTTTCTCCCACGAGGATGAGCGCTACCAGAGGCGTAGACGTGGCAGCCCTACCCCTAGGGGCTTGGGGAGTGACGCCATGAGCAAGGCACTGGATCGGCTCTCCAAGTCGCCCTTCACACGTCGTATAGAAGAGGCAATGCTCCCTCGGTGGTTCCAGCAGCCAACCTTCACTGTTTACAACGGCAAAACGGACCCCGTAGAGCATGTGAGCCAGTTCAACCAAAGGATGGTTGTCCACTCCAAGAACGAGACGTTGATGTGCAAAGTCTTCCCATCCAGCTTGGGACCTGTGGCAATGAGGTGGTTCAACAGCTTCAGGACGAATTCCATAGACTCGTACAGACAGCTGACCCAGGCCTTCGGTTCCCGTTTTGTTACAAACAGCAGACCTCCTCGGCCCATGAGCGCGTTACTTTCCCTGTCCATGCGCGACGGGGAGACTCTCAAGGCTTACTCGGACAAGTATTGGGAGGTTTACAATGAGCTGGACGGCAAGTACGACGACGTCGCCATCAATACATTCAAGAACGGACTGCCAGTGGGGCACGGCTTGAGGAAGTCCTTAACTGGTAAGCCCGCCACCAGCGTGCGGCAGTTGATGGATCGGATCGATAAATACAAGCGGGTAGAGGAAGATCTGCTGCAGGGCAAGGGGAAGGAGAAGGTTATCCCTCAGGAGATGAGGGATTTCAGGTCGGACTGGTATAACAATGCCCATCCGAGGAGGGATTTCGCGGGACAATCTGGAGCGACCAATGCTCAGACTGTCAGCGCCGTGTTCCAAGAACCAGTACATAGGGTGTTGGAAAAGATCAGGAACGAACCATACTTCAGGTGGCCGAATAAGATGGCGGGGGATCCCGAGAGGCGCAATCAGAACCGTTACTGCCAATACCACCAGGACCACGGACATGCCACGGAGGACTGCAGGAACCTCTGGAACTACCTGGACCAGCTAGTCCGGGAGGGAAAACTGAAGCACCTTCTGCACCATTCCAGCAGTCAGCAAGGCCACACCTACCAGGAGCCGCGGAGGGACACCGCCATGGGGCAGCCCGCTGGCACGATTCATGTAATCTTGGCGGCACCAGGAAGAACGGGCACGCGCCCTTTGCGAGTGTTGTCTGTGGCCCAACAGCCTGCCGAGGAGTCCCAGACAGAGTCGAAGAGGGCCAGGAGAAGTTTTCCCCCAACCTTGAGTTTCTCGGAGGAGGACAAGATTAGGACCACCCAGCCCCACGATGACGCTCTGGTCGTCACCCTCAGAATTGGGGGCTACGACGTGAAAAGAGTGATGGTGGATGGTGGCAGTGCAGCCGAGGTCATGTACCCAGACCTCTATAATGGACTGGGGCTAAAGCTGGAGGACCTGACGCCTTATAGCTCTCCCCTGATGAGCTTCGATGGGAAACTCGTCATCCCAAAAGGCATGATCAGGCTGCCCATCCAGACCGGCCCAGAAGTGGTGGAGGTGAACTTTGTAGTGGTGGACACGTACTCCCCCTACACGGCCATCGTAGGAAGGCCCTGGCTCCACACCTTGGGGGGCGTTGCCTCCTCCTTGTACCAGAAGGTGAAATTCCCATCAGGGGACCAGGTTCTAGAGATCCACGGCTGCCAGCCCACAGCGAGGCAGTGCACGGTGGCTGCCATATCGCGTCGGCTCGATGCACAGCCCTCGGCTACTACTGAGGAAGGTTTATAGCAATCAAAGACCCCGGTAGCACCTCCTGATACAGCTGCCGAGGAAGCGAAATGTGAGGACTTGGAGAAAGTGATGATTGATAACGATCCAGAGAAGTTCTTTCGGGTCGGGGCTCGGCTGCCTCCCACCGAGCAGGAGGAGCTTGTCGGATTCCTCAGAAGCAATATCGACGTGTTTGCATGGGACGCCTGTGATGCCCCAGGGATTGACCCGGCCTTCATCTGTCACCATCTCAATGTCAATCCATCCATAGTGCCCAAGAAACAGCCGCCCCGACGCCCATCGAGGGAGCACGCTGAGGCCATCAGGGAAGAGGTGAATAAACTTAAGCGTGCCGGGGTATCAAAGAGGTTTTTTACCCTGAATGGCTGGCCAACACTGTGGTGGTCAAGAAGAAAAGTGGGAAGTGGAGGGTCTGCGTGGACTTCACCGACCTAAATAAGGCGTGTCCAAAAGACCCGTTCCCCATGCCTCGGATCGACCAGCTGGTTGATGCAACCACGGGCCATCCTCGGATGAGTTTCCTAGACGCCTTTCAAGGCTATCATCAGATACCACTGGCCCTGGAAGATCAGGAGAAGAAGGCCTTTGTGACGCCCGTCGGGAACAACCACTACAAAGTAATGCCGTTCAGTCTGAAGAACGCGGGGTCCACCTATTAAAGGATGATGACGAGAATGTTCGAGCCAATGCTGGGCAAGAGCATCGAGGTCTATGTCGACGATATGGTGGTGAAAAGTAAAGTGGTGTCCGAACATTTGGGGGACCTCGGCCGCACATTTGACGTCCTGAGAAAGCACAAGCTGCGCCTAAATGCCTCAAAATGCTCGTTTGGCGTAGGCTCTGGCAAGTTTCTGGAATACATGATCACCTACCGTGGAATCGAAGTCGACCCTGACCAAATCAAGGCCATTCATAATTTGAAGCCTCCGCAGAACCCCAAAGAGGTCCAAAAGCTTACGGGGATGATCGCGGCGCTGAACAGATTCATTTCCAGGTCGGCTGACAGGTGCAGGCCCTTCTATCTCCTGATCAACAAGTGGAAGGGATTTGAGTGGTCCGAGGATTGTGCCATGGCCTTCCAGCAGCTCAAGGAGTATCTATCCCGGCCGCCTATCATGTCCAATCCTGAGGCCGACGAGGTCCTATACGCATACCTCGCTGTAGGGAAACTAACTACTTCAAAAGATTCTAAGTGTTAGACAGAACCAAGGCATTGCATGGTCCTCGGACTCAAGCCTATGGGGAAACTAACTACTTCAAAAAGATTCTAAGTGTTAGACAGAACCAAGGCATTGCATGGTCCTCGGACTCAAGCCTATGGGGAAACTAACTACTTCAAAAAGATTCTAAGTGTTAGACAGAACCAAGGCATTGCATGGTCCTCGGACTCAAGCCTATGGGGAAACTAACTACTTCAAAAGATTCTAAGTGTTAGACAGAACCAAGGCATTGCATGGTCCTCGGACTCAAGCCTATGGGGAAACTAACTACTTCAAAAAGATTCTAAGTGTTAGACAGAACCAAGGCATTGCATGGTCCTCGGACTCAAGCCTATGGGGAAACTAACTACTTCAAAAGGATTCTAAGTGTTAGACAGAACCAAGGCATTGCATGGTCCTCGGACTCAAGCCTGTGGGGAAACTAACTACTTCAAAAGATTCTAAGTGTTAGACAGAACCAAGGCATTGCATGGTCCTCGGACTCAAGCCTATGGGGAAACTAACTACTTCAAAAAGATTCTAAGTGTCAGACAGAACCAAGGCATTGCATGGTCCTCGGACTCAAGCCTATGGGGAAACTAACTACTTCAAAAAGATTCTAAGTGTTAGACAGAACCAAGGCATTGCATGGTCCTCGGACTCAAGCCTATGGGGAAACTGACTACTTCAAAGGGGGACCTATGTTAGGAAGAACCAGAGCCCTACCTAGTCCTTGGGACGTAAAAGGTCTGCCTATGCATACATGCCCTCACGATTATTACAATTACTGCCATGATTGGCCGAGATATAATTGAAGTTAAGGTTATAAAAAAAAATAATATAATAATAAAAAAAAATGTAGAAAACAGTAATAATAATAATAATAATAACAGATAGCACGCAAATGAACAAACAGCCAGAACAAATAGAAAGAGAAATGAAACTCGCATTGCACTAAGTCCACAAAAATTACATGACAGTAGTCGCATTACAATGCTTAAAAAAAAAAAAAAAGAAAAAAGAGAAAGATACAAAAACAAGGCTAACGGCAAAAGCAAGGCAGACTGAGGCGCCAAGGGCCTTATTCCTTCCACTTAATTCCCCCCCCCCCAGTGGGCGGCTGGTCTGTGATAGCCTCAGGATCCTCCGAGCTCTGACTTAGAGGAATAGCCTGCAGAGGCACAGCTAGGATGGTTGCCTCCTCGGCGAAAGGGGCCTGGGAGCCAGAGGAGGGATTTGTAACATCCTGGGGCGCTTCCTCGCTTGGGCCTTTACTTGACTCAACCACCCTAGGGGGATCATCCCCTTTAATAGGTTCAGTAGCCAGTCCAGCAACCGAAGCACCCTCACCTGGAGTAGCCCCGACTTCCTCAGCAACCTCCTCCACCTCGGAGCTATCAGGAGCAACCTCGCGGATGGCAGGAGGGAAGTGGACATTCTCTACCTTCCACAGATCGGATGAAGCCTCAACCCCAGCTTGTTTGAGGGCTTCATTCCAAGTCTGGGAGCAGTAGAGTCTGCATACCCCAGGGACTTGAGCTTTGTAGGCAGCTTCTATCTCAGCTACCCCCTCAGCATAAGCTGCCGCCTCGGCGTCCTCCTTGGTAGCCAGAGCCTCCTCCCTACCAAAATCCGCCTCAGCCTTAGCCCTCAGGGCTTCGTCTCTGGCCCACTCCGCCGCATTCTTGGCCCCCTCGGCGGCAGTCACCTTCGCCGTGAGGTCAGCAATCAGCTCCTTGGCGACCTTCAGCTGCTCCTCCGCCTCGCCCAGACACCTCGTCTGCTCTTTGGCCTGATTCTGGGCACCAGCAAGGCCTGACACTGCGCTGTCCCTAGCCCTAGTCATTGCCTTAAGCTCCTCCCTGGCAGTAGCAAGGTCATCCTCGGAGGTTTTGAGGGTCCGAGTGGCCTCTAAGCGCTTCTCACGCTCCGCATCAAAGGTCCTTCCCTGGTCGTTGGCCGCAGCCTCCAGCCTAAAGGTGGCCTGGACAGCCTGCCAAGCAAAACGAATGCATAATCAGACAAACCCAGAAAAATGAAGAAAAATTGACGTCAGAAAAGTCATAAGTACTGGAGGCCTTACCATTCCCAGGTATCGCTTCAGGCTGAGGAAGACCTGCTTGCTCCTCAAAGTATCCAGCTCGGCCATATCCGCTGGAAGCAGCAGGCACCTCTCCAAAGCATCGGCCACATGCGCGCCTTCGCCCTCCCTGAAATCCCTGAGGGAGGAGTCATCCCTCAGAGGTTCCCCATGAAGCATTGGGGCGGGAAGCCATGCCTGGGCCTCGGGCTGGGTGACGACCTGCCTATCTTGGCCCTTAGGGCCTAACTTTATCTGCTTAGGTGGCCGCGGGGTGTCACCCCCATCCTGCGAGGACACTGACCTGTCCCCTATGGGCCTTTTGCCCTTGTCCTTCTTCTGCTTGGGATCGGCGGGCACGGACCCAGAAGGCAGACTTGTCTGAGGCGAAGGGGGAGGAAGCCTAGACTGGGTAAAGGTCGACCTGGTCTGGGCAGGCCGAGTCTTGGAGGGAGGAGGGGGAAGCTTCGACTGGGACTTCCCCAGCTGACCTTCGATCAGGTCCAATAGGCTGGTTGGGGACTTCCTCTTGTAACCCATCTCAGGCCGAGGAGAAGCTTCGGATGCTAAAAAGTCTACTTCGGTCAAACGAGGATCACCCAAGTCTCCAGGGGGATCCTCGGACTGATGGACTTGATCAAAGACGTCGAACTCGTCCTCGGCAGGGCCAAAATCTGCAACTTACTCTTCTCTCTCTAGATTTTCTTCTCTAACCTCGGTAGATCTGTGGGAGGAGGAAGGGCCTGCTAATGCAACGCCTTCTGGGGTGGAAGGCTCCTCGGAGAACAGGAACCCGTGCTCGGTTACAGTGATCTTTCGCAGCCGAGGGTCTTTGGCTCTGATCACGTGCTTCGGAGCCGCAAATGATTTTTGAACTAGAGTGTATCCCAAGATTTTGTGAGCGGCCCTCACTTGATGGTCGGCTTCGTTCTCGAAAACCGGCGCCCTTAACACCTTCTGCAAATCCTCCCTGTTGACCAGGTTGAAGTGGCGCTGGAAGGCGTGCGGATCTGCAGAAAGAAGACACATTCATGTTAGTAACCAAACGGGGCGAGCTGCACCAACAGTAAAAAAAAAAAAAAAAAGAGATCTCGAACCCCCTCCTATTCCCACTGCCCCACTTGGTGTCCCCTCCGTCGTTGGGCAGTGAAGGTCATCGTGCCATTCTCCGGACACGATGAGGAAATCCTTGTTAAGCCCCTTGCTGGACTCAGGGAGGCATTGAATAAGCCGGACCCTATCGTCCCTTGTCTTCATGAAATACGACTTGCCCTTTAATTGCTGGAGGTTGTAACACCAGTTCACATCGTGATGGGTCAACCTTAGCCCCATCTTCTCGTTCAGGGCATCCACACAACCCAGGATTCTGAAGACGTTGGTGGTGCACTGGGTGGGGGCCAGGCGGAAGTACGTAAGGTAACCCCTCATCACCGGCCCCATAGGGATTCTCATGCCACCCTCGGTGAAGGCGACGATGGGAATCACCACCTCACCCTCCTGTCTCCGAAGGAGCCACTCCCCCTCCTCACAATACCTTAAGCCCACGTTGCTGGGTATCTTATAGTCGGCGATGAATTTCTCCATCGCCTCCTCAGTGTAGACATACTTCTTAAATCTACCCATCCCAAGTGACGCCTAAGAGAACTAGGAAAGAGCAAATGAAAAAGAAGTAGGGGTAGAGAGGAAAAAAGCTCAGAGAGGAATAGAGCGACTTACAGAAATGAGGAGAAGCTCCTCGGACAGGCTTTTTGTGCTGGAGGTGTAAGTGAAAACTCGGCTGGACTCAGGATATACGCGCAAGAACTCTTGATTGCAAATGAAAAGAGGAAAAAGCAGTTCCCTCCCACTAGTGCTTTATATGCTTCTGGAGCTTGCACTGATGTACCACTACTCACATGCCTTTTAATGTAGGTGCTTGACTCCACACAAAGGATTTTGTTCGCTTTGGGGAGCCAGGCCCTCACGAATTTGTCCTCTTCGACCGAGTGTGGGAAACTCTAGTACTCCCACATCGGAAGGAGAACCCTCCCACTAGTGCTTTATATGCTTCTGGAGCTTGCACTAGTGTACCACTACTCACATGTGTAGTAGTGGTACACTAGTGCAAGCTCCAAAAGCATATAAAGCACTAGTGGGAGGGTTCTCCTTCCGATGTGGGAGTACTAGAGTTTCCCACACTCGGTCGAAGAGGACAAATTCGTGAGGGCCTGGCTCCCCAAAGCGAACAAAATCCTTTGTGTGGAGTCAAGCACCTACAGAACTAGTTATTCATAGCGCCCACTTTAGTAAGAAGTTACTAAAGTTTACATTTAATGAAATCGGATTTCAATAAATATGAATAACTAAAATATTAAATTGGGTACTAAAGGATAGAATAGTTGTTTACAAAGTGACAGTTGTGAGGGTCGATTCTTTACGGTATCTTGGCCTAAGCTTAAGCAAGGACCCCAGACCCTCTTGTTATAGTTTGAAGGGACTGGGCTTGGTTCACTGCAACTAAATGGGCTGTTTACAAACCAGGTTATGCGCAGAGCAAATATCCTATAACATGTATACACTGGCAAGCAAGAATATATGTATTGAACAACAAGAAAAAAAAAAAAAAAGACAGTGTAATGTAAAAGAAAAGGCACACAAACTAGTAGGGATCCCTAAATTAATATGACATATTTGTTTATCTTTTTAATTATGGATTACAGTATGCTCACTAAAACATGATACGAGGTCCAAATAAGCTCAAAAATTACAGACTTAGATGGCTATCCAAGCCTCTAAGACTTGCAAAATTTGAATCCCTTTGAATCCAAGTAAATACTAGTGGCTGTTTATGGGATACCAGGAGGTATTTTCCTATTTTTTATGCATTTTAACAGAGAATTCTCAAATGATTCCGTTATCATTCCACTATTGTTGAATGCCCCTTTGATGTTGGCTGCCTACTCCTTTTATAGTGTCATGGTAGGATTCTAGGGTACCACCAATTTCTCTCTTTTGCTTCCCTAGGCATCAAAACTCGTGTTGTGCCCGTTACTCAGATGGTAGGTTCTTTCCTCATTCCTTATAATTTTCTCCTTTTGGTACTGTTTCCCTGAAAGTCCTTCACTGACTTTCCATTCGGTGGTGCTCCTAGGTAGCCGACCTTCAATCTCCCTTCTTTCAATGCTTCCACGCCTTTACCCTTTGTCATTTTTCCAAAGCGAGCCGAATCCTTCCCTGCCAAGTCGAAGGTCTTCCCTACTACTTCCCCTTATGTTTCGTCTTTCTGGGTTCCCTGAAGTGCTAGCCTTTTTCTCATGATTTGTTGCTTTCCAAGCCCTCTGGTTCTTTGCTGCATCACTGAGCGCTTGAGGAGGACATATCTATCCTTCGTTTCCTGTGCTTTTTTGATTCCCCCTTTTCGAGCTGTCTCAATCCCACTTTGGCTGTGTTGCGCGTCTTGAGGACCTCTAGCTCTTGGCGGTCTCTGGGATCCTGGCCCAATTTCTTTCTTCCTCCTCTTTTTTTGTCTTCTGATCTTGGCAGGCTGGGCCTTTGTTTCATGGGCTCTAAAACCTGCTTCTTCATGGATCTTGGGCTTCAAATCTTTTGGCCTTATATTATGATTTTTTGAACCTCAACAACAATTTATTATGACTTTGTTCATTATGAATATTTTATGAAGGGGTCAAATGATATCATTAGAGTCTTGGGATATAATTTATTAATAAGGCCTAGAGTGCAATTATATTTAATTATATTTGTGGGGGGGGGGGGTAAAAGCCCAAACCTACGTATTGGGCCTGGGGCCCTGTTTGAAGATTACTGTGTGTCCGAAGAGAGAGAACTGGTTGAGGTAGAGTCCATCTGGAAGAAAGAAACCCGGAAATGGAGGAAGAGTACAATCCGAAGAGGTCACCCGTGGTCCGAAGAGGTCTTACTCCTCGGATACGAATAGTCTTGATTAAACAAGCGTGTGGAAGGTCCGAATGACCTTCCTAGCAATCCCAATGATAAAGATAAGCTCTGAGCATATCTGTGGATGATAAGGACGAAGAAATATCTCAAGGAAAAGCTGCTACCACCGTATTTAATGCACTGCAGCAACTTTTCTAGCAGCATTTATGTGGAGAAGACCCCTGAACAGTGCAACCTCAGCTACCGCCCCTCACAAAAAGCTAAAGAAGATACTTGATGTGACCTATACTCAAGTATGTACGCAGATGAAGAACAAGTGGACAACGGGGATGATGTGGAAGGAGGCTATATAAAGAAGAAGGGCTCCTGATAATAGGGGATTGGAAAACAAGAGAAGGAGAGAGAGAGACAAGCTTTACTGTAGCTCTAAGAACTGTAATCACTGTTCAATTAATCATAAACCTCTTCGGACTTTCATTTGTTCAACTTTTCAAGCATAATCTCATGTTAATTCATTCCTAAATACCTTAGTTAGTTACTGTTTAACTCACATCTAGCCCAGCTCTTTCACCCACTCTCTACAAATTCATTGTTTTGGGTTTATTGGGCTCATAATCCAAACCCTTTGGGCTTGGGCTACAAAAACAGACCCTACAATTGGCGCCGTCTGTGGGAAGAGCTTGTGCAGGGGTGAAAACAACAGATGATGATGGCTGAACGAAGTCAACAACAAGCAGAATCTAGGGCATCCCAGCACGTGGACCCTTTCCTTAATTTGGAGCGGAGACAAGATCATGAAGGTAGTGCGCACACCGTGCACACTGGTCAAAGCCAGTCACGTGGTGGGAGTCATGTGTCCCATGCAGAGAAGAACCGGGATTTGCAGCTGGAGGTTGAAAAGCTAAAAAGAGAGTTGCGCCATGCAAAGCGGAAACGGGTTTCTTCATATTCTGATGAGGAGTCTGATGACCAACAGGATTTCACTTACCAACAGAGATCGCGAATGCCAGTCAGTGAGTCCTTTTCCTATGAGGAAGAGCATCATCATAAGAGGCAACTTCAGAGCCCACCACGTGGAGGCGTAGGGAACGATGCCATGAGCAGGGCCTTGAATCAAATCTCTAGATCGCCCTTTACACGCAGGATCAAAGAAGCGAGACTTCCCCGGCGTTTTAACCAGCCTACGTTCACCATCTATAAAAGTAAAACAGACCCGGTGGAACATGTGAGTCACTTTAATCAAAGAATGGCAGTCTACTCCAGAGATGAAGCTCTGATGTGAAAGGTCTTCCCCTCCAGTCTTGGACCGGTTGCAATGAGGTGGTTTGACAGCCTGAAGGCAGACTCCATCAGTTCCTTCAAAGAGCTCACTCAAGCCTTTGGTTCACGTTTTGTCACCTGCCGAAGAGTGGCCAGGCCCTTGTCTTCTCTGCTATCCTTGAGCATGCAGGAGGGTGAAACCCTGAAGGCGTATTCGGATAGGTACTGGGAGATGTTTAACGATATGGAGGGCAACTTTGATGCAATGGCCCTTGACACATTCAAGCTCGGCCTTCCTACTGACCACGGTTTAAGGACGTCCTTGTCTGGTAAGCCAATTACTAGCATGCGTCAGCTAATGGACCGTATTGAAAAGTATAAAAGAGTTGAAGAAGATCAACAACAAGGAAAGGGTAAGGAAAAAGTTATCCCCCAAGAGAGGAGGGATTTCAGGTCGGATCGTTACAATAACAATAAACTGCGGAGGGATTTTTCTGGGCAATCAGGATCAACAAATCCCCAGGCAGTCAACACTGTATTCAGAGAGCCAGTCCATCGAGTTTTGGAAAAGGTTAAGAATGAACCGTTCTTTAAGTGGCCGAATAAGATGGTGAGGAACCCTGAAAGGTGTAATCGTAATCTCTTTTGCCAGTACCATCAAGACCATGGGCATACCACAGATGATTGCAGGAGCCTGTGGGATCACTTGGACCAGCTGGCCTGTGAGGGTAAATTGAGACACCTCTTGCACCACTCCAGTGGCCGAGGAGGTCAGACGAACTCAGAGCCCCGAGGAGATGACCTTTCAAAGCCTCCGTTGGGAACTATTAACGTCGTCTTCGCCGCACCGGGAAGGACAGGATCTTGGCCATCGAAGGTTATGTCGGTAGTCCGGTCGCCCACTAGGGGATTTCGGCCAAGGTCCGAAGAGAGCTAAGTCGGGCGCTCAACTGATTATAGGGTTCTCGGATGAGGATAAGATTGGGACCACCCAACCCCATGATGATGCTTTGGTAATTACCCTCAGAATTGGAGGGTATGATGTGAAGAGGGTGATAGTGGACCAGGGTAGCGCGGTAGAAATAATGTATCCTGATCTCTACAAGGGGCTGGGCCTAAAACCTCAAGACTTAACACCTTACAACTCCCCCCTTGTGAGTTTTGAAGGAAGGGTTGTCACCCCGAAGGGCCAGATACGGTTACCTGTGCAAACCGGCTCAGAGGTGGTAGAGGTGGATTTCATAGTTGTAGATATGTATTCACCCTACACGGCAATTGTAGCCAGACCTTGGCTTCATACACTAGGGGCTGTTTCCTTTACTTTGCATCAGAAAGTTAAGTATCCATCTGAATGACAGCTTTGTGAGATCCGAGGAGATCAGTCTGCATCCAGACAATGCTTAGTGGCTGCCATCCAACATGAGCCCGAAACCGAGTCCTCGTCCAGGGCCGAGAAGGGTTTATAGCAGTTAAAGTCTCGGGAATTACCCGTCGAAGATCCGGACAAGAGCGCTAGGTGCGAAGATTTGACAAAAGTCATCATTGGGGACAATCCAGAAAAATTCTTTCAAATTGGATCTCAGCTACCTCTGCAGGAGAAGGAGGAGTTAGTAGAATTTCTTAGGAGAAACCTTGACGTATTCGCCTGGAACGCTTACGAAGCCCCAGGGGTAGATCCGGAATTCATATGTCATCATTTGAAAGTTAGCCCACTGATCACCCCTAAGAAGCAGCCTCCTCGGCGCCCATCCAAGGAACATGCTGATGCGGTAAGAGAAGAAGTAGCAAAGCTCAAACAAGTTGGAGCTATTAAAGAGGTTTTTTATCCTGAGTGGCTGGCAAATACTGTGGTGGTGAAGAAGAAGAGTGGGAAATGGCGAGTATGCGTGGACTTCACTGATCTAAATAAGGCTTGCCCCAAAGATCCATTCCCTATGCCAAAAATTGATCAGCTAGTGGATGCCACTGTCGGCCACCCTCGGATGAGCTTCCTGGATGCTTTTCAAGGTTACCACCAAATACCACTAGCCCTGGATGACCAGGAGAAGACTGCTTTCGTCACCCCTATTGGTAACTACCACTATAAGGTGATGCCATTTGGCTTGAAAAACGCGGGATCTACCTATCAAAGAATGATGACGAGGATGTTTGAGCCACAGTTGGGTAAAAATATCGAGATTTATATAGATGACATGGTGGTGAAAAGCAAGGTTGTTGCTGAGCATGTGAAGGACCTCGAAAGTACCTTTGAAGTTCTCAGAAAATACAAGCTGCGCCTAAACGCTTCCAAGTGTTCGTTCGGTGTGGGGTCAGGCAAGTTTTTAGGATACATGGTGACTCACAAAGGAATTGAGGTCAACCCTGACCAGATAAAGGCCATCAACGAGTTACAAGCTCCTCGAAATCCCAAGGAAGTTCAGAAACTGACTGGAATGACTACCGCCCTGAATCGATTTATCTCTCGATCAGCAGACAGGTATCGGCCTTTCTTCTCTTTGATCAACAAATGGAAGGGATTCGAGTGGACTGAAGAGTGTGTTGTGGCCTTCCAGCAGCTAAAAGATTATCTAGCTTGACCACCAATCATGTCCAGTCCTGAGCCAGATGAGGTCTTGTTTGCCTACATTGCTGTAGCTCCCTATGCTGTGAGCTTGGTGTTGATACGAGCAGATGGGGGTGTGCAACGACCAATTTATTACATAAGTAAGTCGCTACATGAAGCCGAGATCCGTTATTTACCATTGGAGAAGGCTATCCTAGCAGTGGTACTCGGTACACGAAAGCTACCGCATTATTTCCAAGCCCATACAGTCATTGTTCTCACTCAGCTACCACTCAGGGCCGTACTTCGAAGTGCTGACTACACTGGAAGGATTGCTAAATGGGGTACGATTTTAGGGGCTTTCTATATCAAATACATGCCTCGCACATCGGTCAAGGGCCAAGTGCTTGCTGATTTGGTAGCCGAATTCACGGAGCCCCAATTAGAAGAGGTAACACCAATGTCGGACATGGATGAAAAATCGGTTGGCGTGATTTCTCAACAAAGCCCTTCCCATTGGGAGGGGTACGTGGATGGCGCAGCGAACCAGAAAGGTTCTGGAGTGGGGCTAGTACTGATATCCCCCGAAAGAATCATCATTGAGAAGTCGTTAAGGCTGGATTTCTCGGCAACAAATAATGAGGCAGAGTATGAAGCCCTACTGATAGGAATGGCTATGGTCCGAAGAATGGGAGGAAAGGTAGTGGAGTTATTCTCGGACTTAAGGTTGGTCGTGGGTCAAGTACAAGGTGAGTTTGAGGCGAAGGATGAAAGAATGCAGTCATACTTGAGCCGAGTTAAATGTCTGCAATCGGAGTTCGAATCTTTCAGTTTGCTGCACATCCCCAGAAATGGTAACGCACATGCTGATTCTTTGGCTACACTTGCTACCTCTTCGGCGCAAAATTTGCCGAGGGTTATCCTCGTCGAGGACTTAAATGGGCCTACGGAGGCGAGAAGAGGGGTAGTCCAAGTCCACCAAGTCAGGGCCGGACTCTGCTGGATGGATCCTATAATTAAATTCTTGAAGGAGGATATTTTGCCTGAAGAAAGAGGGGAAGCTGACAAAATCCGGAGGAAGGCGACCAGATTCTGGCTGTCCGAGGAGCAGAAACTATATAAACGCTCCTATTCAGGGCCGTACCTGTTGTGCATGCATCCTGAGGCGGCTGGGCTGTTGCTAGAAGAATTACATGAAGGAATATGTGGGAGCCACACCGGAGGCAGGTCCCTGGCTCATCGAGCCATCACTCAAGGCTATTGGTGGCCGAACATGCAAAAAGAAACCCACGAATACGTTAAAAAGTGCGATCAATGACAGCGATTTACCCCAAACATTCATCAACCAGGGGGAACTCTTAATCCACTATCCAGCCCATGGCCTTTCGCCCAATGGGGCTTAGATATCGTGGGGCCATTCCCTAAGGCTGCAGGAAACAGGAAATACCTTCTGGTCGGCACAGACTACTTCACCAAATGGGTCGAAGCTGAGCCTCTTGCCAACATCCAAGATGTAGATGTGCAAAAGTTCGTATGGAAGAATATCATCACTCGATTTGGGGTTCCTCATACTCTCATCTCGGACAATGGCTTACAGTTCGATAGCAAAGCATTCAGGAGTTATTGTAGTGAACTGGGAATCATAAACAGATACTCCACCCCTGCTTATCCCCAGGGTAATGGCTAAGCGGAAGCTGTCAACAAGGTCATTGTAAATGGCCTAAAGAAGAGATTAGACTATGCGAAGGGCAAATGGGTGGAAGAATTGCCATATGTACTTTGGGCCTACAGAACTACGCCTCGCAGATCTACTGGAGAGACCCCCTTTTCAATGACCTATGGGGCTGAAGCTGTAATACCTCTGGAGACTGGGTTCCCGACATTGAGAACTAGTGCATTCAGTCCGACTGGCAACGATGAGCAGCTAGAGAAGAGTTTGGACCTGGTTGAGGAAAGAAGGGAAAGTGCAATGGTTCGGCTGGCACATTACCAACAAAAGCTCAGGCAGGGCTACGACGCCAACGTAAGGCTAAGGCCTCTGGAACCCGGTGATTTAGTGCTGAGGAAAGTTGTCAGCACTGCAAAGAACCCAGCTTGGGGAAAGTTAGGACCTAATTGGGAAGGGCCATATCGCATTACTTCAGGGGCTAGCATTGGGGTGTATTTCCTAGAAGACCTAGATAGTCATGTGATACCACGCCCTTGGAATGTAAATAACCTCAAAAGGTACTATTATTAATCGAATCTTCCCTTTAATCAGCATGCCAACTTGTCATATGAAATGCACTCATAAGTGTTTAAACTTAAACCCAATCATGCCTGTAGTCCTCGGACCAGATGATTTGGGTTAGTTAACACTCCTTTACAGGTTCTCTAAATGTTTAAACTTAAACCCAATCATGTCTGTAGTACTCGGACCAGATGATTTGGGTTAGTTAACACTCCTTTACAGGTTCTCTAAGTGTTTAAACTTAAACCCAATCATGCTTGTAGTCTTCGGACTAGATGATTTGGGTTAGTTAACACTCCTTTACAGGTTCTCTAAGTGTTTAAACTTAAACCCAATCATGCTTGTAGTCCTCGGACCAGATGATTTGGGTTAGTTAACACTCCTTTACAGGTTCTCTAAGTGTTTAAACTTAAACCCAATCATGCCTGTAGTCCTCAGACCAGATGATTTGGGTTAGTCAAGTTCTCTAAGTGTTTAAACTTAAACCCAATCATGCCTGTAGTCCTCGGACCAGATGATTTGGGTTAGTTAACACTCCTTTACAGGTTCTCTAAGTGTTTAAACTTAAACTCAATCATGCCTGTAGTCCTCGGACCAGATGATTTGGGTTAGTTAACACTCCTTTACAGGTTCTCTAAGTGTTTAAACTTAAACCCAATCATGCCTGTAGTCCTCGGACCAGATGATTTGGGTTAGTTAACATTCCTTTACAGGTTCTCTAAGTGTTTAAACTTAAACCCAATCATGCCTGTAGTCCTCGGACCAGATGATTTGGGTTAGTTAACACTCCTTTACAGGTTCTCTAAGTGTTTAAACTTACATTCAACCATAACTGAAATCCTCGGACCAGATCATCCGAACTAAGAAGCCTCTTCATACAGTTATTGTTAATGTTTGAATTCTTGGATGTATTTAACTCTAACTTATAGCTAGACTCCTCAGTTAGAAACATGCTCTGCACACATTCAAGAAAGCCTGTGAAACTTTCATCTCACTTATCGTTTTCATTACTTGTTAATAATTCTTGTATAGCCCACTCTCTTCGGTATTCGTTGAAGTTATTGGCCTTATCAGCATGATATCATGGTTAAGCTTACCTACACTACTATGATCATGAGGTATAAGCTGTTCACAATAATGGCGAGACTTATAATATAAGCAACAAGTATATTGAAAATAAAAGAGGGGGTTTCATTGATCAAGATAAAATAGTTTACAAGCCCTTAAAAAGAGAAAAAAGGAGAAAAGGAAAACTGAACTAAACTGCAGGAGAGTACAAAATAAAAACTCCTAGCCCTACTAAGTCTTCGTCTGAGCAGCAGAGGGATCAACTGTCTGACTAGGCTGGGCAGCAGCAACGTCTGGGACTTGTTCTTTGTCTTTCTTTTGAGTACCCTCAAACTCTTTAGTTGCTTCAGCTGGGGCAGGAAGGGTATGGCCGGCTAGGGGCTGTTCCTGAGCTTCTGGGAGTTCTCGGATGTCTGGATCGTAATATATGCTCCCAGGTTGCCTCAAGGGGGAATCTGCAGGAACCCCAGCGGCGTCCAAGGCCTTTCCCCACGTGATGTTGTAGTAATCCCTGCCGACCGAGGCAAACTACTCGGTGAGGCCTATTTATGTCTCCTCCTTCCCCAGCTAATACGTTGCCTTTCTTTCAGCCTCGACTGCCTCCTTAGCCAGCTAAGCATCTTTCTGAGCCAGCTTGGCAGTCCCCTTGGCTTTCTGAAGTTCAGTTCAAAGCCCCTCCACAAGTGCCTTCTCAGTTGCTAAGTTGATCTTAGCCATGTGCAGCAACTTGCGTTGGTCTTCAGCCTGCTTTTCAGCATTCTTCAGGCCCGCATCCAGACTATTTCTTTGGTTAGTCATCTCTTTGAATTGCTCAGACAGTTGGAAGTAATCTTCCTTCAGATTGCCCAGCGACTTTTCTGCCTCGGACCGAGAATGGGCCTCTGCTTGGGCTTCAATAAATGTTTGTTTGTTCCATTCTTCAGCCACGAAGACCTGCTAAGTAATCTGCAAAGCGGAGTATAAAAAAAATCCACATAAAACAAACAGAAAAACTAATCAATAACCTAAACCGAAGAGCTAGGTTAACTCACTTACCATGGCCAAGTCCCGTTTCATGGACAAGAAGAGTTCATACTGACTGAAGCGCCTGTATGACTCCATGTCTTTAGGAAGGAGTAGTGGCTGCTCCAGGGCTTCAGCAACAACTCCTATTTTTCCCCCATTGTAGTTCTTGAGGGAGGTATCCCAGGGAATAGGAGCACCGTCCAGCTCCAGCTTGGGGGACCATGTGCGGGGTGCTCGGCGCACATCAGCAACATGAGGGTCCTCTCAGCTCTCAGTAGATGAGGCCCTCTTGTTCCGGTGGTCTTTCACCACCTTCTGTTGCTTGGTCCCCTTTGGAGGCAACACCTCCCTCTCTTCAGTGTCGAGGAGGGGCCTCTTCTTCTTCAGATCCTGCATGGGCTTTAAGCCGGGATCAGGAACCTGAGGTGGTGGTGGAGGCAGACTCACCACTGGTTGGGAAGTGCCAGTCCCTTTCGGTTCTGCCTTCTTTCCTCTGTTCTTCATTAGATCCTTCAAATTTGACATATCTTCTTCTTCCGAGGAGTCTTCGGGAAGAGCAGTTATCAAAACAGGGGGGTGGATACTAGACTGCCTGTTAGTCTCCTCCTCGGCGTCCGAGTTAGGTATCACTTGAACCCCTCCTGAAGCTTCTCCTTCGAATCTAAATTTGTCTATTTGCTCCTCGAGCGAAGAGGTCGAAGAGCCAATTCTTTCGCCTGCAGCTACTGGTTCAGGCAGAACTTGCGAAACTGGCTGAATGAGCATTGGCACACCCTGTGGGTTTGGATGCGGCACGGGTTCAAGGTCGTACAGCGCTAAGAAACCACGCAAAGCAACGTCTATTCGCCTGAGCCGATAATCACCCTGTGTGATGGCGTTGCCGACCGGCTGAAGATCAGTTGTTTTTAATGTATAGCCGAGAATGAGAGGAACGGACCGAAGCTGTCCGTCTTCACTCACAAAAATCTCCGAGCGTAATAAGTAATTGAGGGCGGCAGTGTTGGTGAGGCTAAGCCGAGGAGTAACGTGATCCTTATCTGTTTAAAAAAAAAAACTTGGTCAGAAAACTAGAAAATAATGGTATCAAAGAAAAGACAAATTGTAAAGAGTGAAGACCCTAAATCTACTGTTAGAGCTCCTAAGTCTAGGAAGTCACACCTGGCTCTCCTGGCTAGGTCGGGCAATGAAGGCCGTCATGCCACGCGCCCGAGACGATCAGATAGTCGTCTTTCATCCCTTTATTTAACTTGGGAAGGCAGGAAAAGAGCCTAACGGCGTCGGAATGGGATTTCAGGTAATATCCCGCTCCCTTCTGGCTATGACATTCGTACATATGTACCACATCACGCCAGGTAAGTCCTAATCCTAGGTGAAGGTTTAGGGCATCAATGGCTCCTAGGATCCTAAAGGTATTAGGTGCGCACTGCTCGGGGGAAAGTCTGTGGTTGCGAAGATAATTGGTGGTGATAGAACCCATGGGAATAGTCATTCCCCCTTCTATGAACGCTATCATGGGAACTACGACTTCCCCCGTTCTTCGGTCGGTTAATATCCGGTCCGGAGGACAATATCTCAGATTCACCCCCTGGGGTATCTCGTAGGTCCGTTTAAATTCTTCTATTAGGGCAGGGCTATCGACGAGGTCTTGAAATCTGCCCATTTTTGGGAAAAGCTGAAGGCAATAACTGGGGGAACAGGGTTTGAAGCCCGAGAACGCTGGCCGAGAAGAGGATAAGAGATTCAAAGATGTCAGAACTTACATAAACTAAATTGGAGAACGATCTTCGAATTCGCAGGACTTTTTGCAGACTCTGGGAAATACAAGGGCTGATGATTGAAGGAGCTTGGAGGATTTGAGTGCTTGAGTTCGCCGGATAGTCTGAGAGGTTGTAAAGTAAAGAGAAAATAACCTCCTCTGAGGGTTTATATAGGAGGACAGGTGAAGGGGTACAAGTTATCCCTCCCAAATCCCGAGGAAGAGCCACGTCCGTTAGATCAACAGCCCATCGTTGGATACAAAGGACAAGACGCCGCCTGGAGTAATTAATACAGCGCTTTGGGAATACGAAAACAACAGCAGCAATGATGAAGCGCTTATATCTATGCCTACACACGTGCAAGTTCAGATATTTGTGTGTTCTCAAGCTTTTTACTTCGTGACAAGTCAAAATCCTATTTTTTCTCTTCGGATGCGAGGGAAAAATTAAGATTTTGAGGGGCTATTGTGGGGGGGGTAAAAGCCCAAACCTACGTATTGGGCCTGGGGCCTTGTTTGAAGATTACTGTGTGTCCGAAGAGAGAGAACTGGTTGAGGTAGAGTCCATCTGGAAGAAAGAAACCCGGAAATGGAGGAAGAGTACAATCTGAAGATGTCACCCGTGGTCCGAAGAGGTCTTACTCCTCGGATACGAATAGTCTTGATCAAACAAGCGTGTGGAAGGTCCGAATGACCTTCCTAGCAATCCCAATGATAAAGATAAGCTCTGGGCATATCTGGGGATGATAAGGACGAAGAAATATCTCAAGAAAAAGCTGCTACCACCGTATTTAATGCACTGCAGCAACTTTTTTGGCCGCATTTATGTGGAGAAGACCCCTGAACAGTGCAACCTTAGCTACCGCCACTCACAAAAAGCTAAAGAAGATACTTGATGTGACATATACTCAAGTATGTACGCAGATGAAGAACAAGTGGACGACGGGGATGATGTGGAAGGAGGCTATATAAAGGAGAAGGGCTCCTGATAATAGGGGATCGGAAAACAAGAGAAGGAGAGAGAGAGACAAGCTTTACTGTAGCTCTAAGAACTGTAATCACTGTTCAATTAATCATAAACCTCTTCGGACTTTCATTTGTTCAACTTTTCAAGCATAATCTCATGTTAATTCATTCCTAAATACCTTAGTTAGTTACTGTTTAACTCACATCTAACCCAGCTCTTTCACCCACTCTCTACAAATTCATTGTTTTGGGTTTATTGGGCTCATAATCCAAACCCTTTGGGCTTGGGCTACAAAAACAGACCTTACAATATTTATATAGTAGTATTAAATATAATTAATGGTAACTTTGGACTTATCAAGAGTTGACAGATAAGTCCAAGACCCATTGGAGTTAGAGTCTTATTTGTTCCCTTTGGTCCCATCTTAAGCCACAAACTAAAACCCAATTGGGCAAGCCCAAAAGGCTAACCCATTTAGATAATCAATTTTTATTTAATAAGAGTTATTAAATAAAGTAACTACCAAGGTAGTTAGAATGTATATATGATGAAAAGAAAAGAAAACAGTTTTTTCTCTACAATGAGAAGAAGAAGAACTTTCTTTGAGAATCAACGTACATAAAGACTGATTGAGAGACCACTCTTCTTGGGCACCATGTGGAATTGGGATGATGATTAAAGGTATTCTCAAGTCTTGGTTTTGAATTTCACTGCATTAAGGTACATTTTCTATTCTTTATTCTGGAATTCAAGTTTACATTTTATCTTTCATGAATAAAGTAGATCCGTGTTTGTTGCTTTCGCTGTGTATTTTGTATGAGATGCAAAACCAAATTTTCCAACACATATATAGTCAAAAAAGTATTCAACATACACCATCCCAACATACCCCCTCTTTCATATTTCATCCTATTATGGTAAACACAATTTTAGGGAAAAAGAAAAAAAAGAAAAAAGAATCATCATTAATTTTTATTTTTTTATGGCTCTTAGTTAGATACCCTTTCTATGTGCTTAGTTTTTTTTTTTTTTTTTTTTTTTTTTTGGTTAAGAATCATTCTATGTGCTTAGCTTAGATTTAGAATTTTTTTTTTTCTAAGCAGAACTTATATTAAAATAATTGTCAAGAAATTAACACCCATGTTATATATATTAAGATTTTCAGCCTCAATAGTAATGCTCGTCTAATGTATTTCCAAAGGAAAGGGAAAAATTGTTTTTGGTGACATAATTTCATGAAGGTGTCAATGACAAAAGTAAATGTTTATTTGGCTAAAAGCTCTTAGCTTTTTGTGCCTTTAAAAAAAAAAAAAAAGAGCTTTTGTCACATATTTTATATAAAAATTACCAAAAATTATATATTTTGATAAAAATTATACAAATGAGTTACTAGAAACTACAAAGTTCCCAAACACACACTAAATCATCAACTCATCTATATATATAATAATAGGTGAAGCTGAGAGAAAATCCAATTAGATTTCAATTGGATTCTCAATTTTGCGCCACTTGTCCTAACCAAAACTCAAAAAAAAATCTAATTAGATTATAAATTGGACTCCAATTTTGTGTCATGTATCTTATCTAAATTTTCTAATTTTTGTGCCCAAATAAATGATGCATTAACATTTAACACGGAAGCCAAGAAAACCACAATGATAATACTCATTGGTCTAAGCAAGAACATCTCACCTGCACACTTTTATGGGTGATTTCAATAGAATCTGGAGCTCTTTTAATCCCACAACCAGAACCAAGGAGTCCAACGAGAAAGACTATAAAAGTAAAACATCATCTCCTCCTACTTCCATATTGTCATCCCATGTCTCCTCCTCTCTCAACCTCTACCAACTAGATCCACACACTGCCCTCTCCTCCTCCTTACGGATTTCTCAGAGCAAGAACAGGTTCAAACACAATGTTCAATCCCACTCTTCCTTGCTTCACACTCTCATACATTAGTGCTTCATTGGCGCCTCCAAGAAGATTCCAAGCTCAATGATCAGTTCTTATTTTTTAATAGTTTTTAGTGTATCTGGATTAAGATTTTGTTAATTTGTTAAAAGTGGACAAAAATATAATCATATATATTATATTAAGTTGAAGTCTCAATTTTGCGCCACTTGTCCTAACCAAAACTCAAAAAAAAATCTAATTAGATTATAAATTGGACTCCAATTTTGTGTCATGTATCTTATCTAAATTTTCTAATTTTTGTGCCCAAATAAATGATGCATTAACATTTAACACGGAAGCCAAGAAAACCACAATGATAATACTCATTGGTCTAAGCAAGAACATCTCACCTGCACACTTTTATGGGTGATTTCAATAGAATCTGGAGCTCTTTTAATCCCACAACCAGAGCCAAGGAGTCCAACGAGAAAGACTATAAAAGTAAAACATCATCTCCTCCTAATTCCATATTGTCATCCCATGTCTCCTCCTCTCTCAACCTCTACCAACTAGATCCACACACTGCCCTCTCCTCCTCCTTACGGATTTCTCAGAGCAAGAACGGGTTCAAACACAATGTTCAATCCCACTCTTCCTTGCTTCACACTCTCATACATTAGTGCTTCATTGGCGCCTCCAAGAAGATTCCAAGCTCAATGATCAGTTCTTATTTTTTAATAGTTTTTAGTGTATCTGGATTAAGATTTTGTTAATTTGTTAAAAGTGGACAAAAATATAATCATATATATTATATTAAGTTGAAGTTCAATTTTAGAATTCAAATCGAATCAAATTAATTTCTAATTGTAGTTTAATTTTGTGCTATGTGTCCAATTTGATTTTTAAATGTTGGTGTTAAGTTACCTCCATACATAATGCTCAATGTGGAAACTGAATCTACCAAGATAAACATCTTATCATCACAATTGTTAATATTTCCGTACGTAAGCACGGACTACATGCTAGTTGTAAGTAATTAGCAAAAAGGGAAAAATAGGAAGTTTTTATTACTAATATAAATTTAAGTCTTATCTGTATCATCATCGATAATATACAAAATACCCAATTTTTTGGTTATTCATAGCTAGATTTTAGTTTTCCATTCAAATTCCACAATATTCCTCTTAATTAACATTGTTTTAAATGGAATTTTGGAATATACAAATAAAGTTAACTTCAAATCCATAAGGATACAAAGAAGCCAAATATAGATATGATTCAGGATTTCCAATTCTATTATACAAAATTTAGCATCTCTTCCAAAATGATAACAAAATTTTACATATGTCTAGAAAATATTAAAAAATAATAATAAAGATAATTAATAAAAGCTCTTAACATCAACGCACATTTTAAACCCATGATCATAAAACTTCAATTATTCCTTACATAAAAAAATAATAATAATAAAAAATAAAAATAAAAGAAATATAATACTACATTTTAGCATGAGATTAGATAGTCCTGTTTGCTTACTTAAAGTTGCCACCTCCACGTAAAATATATTATGGATGTGCTAATGACCCCGGGTGGATTTTTTTTTTTTTGGTGAGCAAAATGATTCATAGTTTTTTTAATAAAATATTAGACTTTTTATTGATGAAAGTATTGTACTAATCCTACATCGGTCAGATTAGTAGATGACTTCTTCTTGCTATTAATTCCACCTAACTGACCTAAAAGTAAACAACACAATAATGCTTAATTAATTTGTTTTGTTGTAAAATAATTTCAAATATGAATATTTTAGTTGAAATTATTTTTTAATAAAGACATTTTCAAGTGTTTAGTCTCATATCACAACAACCTACCATCCGCCACTACATCAGCACAAGAAAACCCACCCACGCACGAGATTATTAGTCCAACCCAACTACGCAACAAATCGACACAATTTGACCAACCCACCCACCAAATTGGCTCCTGTTGAGCTCGCCACCATCAAATAAATGCAATTGGAGTTCACCACCACCAGATCGACATAATCCGAAATTTGTCAGAGCTTACCACTAGTTCGTCTCGCCACCAAGAAATTCGTAAAATCAGAACTCGCCATCCACAAAGTCTGCCGTTGTTACCATCGATTGTCCAGAGCCCACCACCGTTCACTAGAAACCAACTAAAGCCTTAAAGCCTGCATGTAAGGGTTGTCAATGGACTAGCTCGGGCCGACTTGGCCCATGTCCATAATGGGTTATTGACTAGTCAATGAGCTAGGCGAAAATGGAAAACCACAGTGCATGACCTCGCCCGAGGCTGGGCTATCATGTTAAGTCTAATGGGGCTACCTATGAGCTTGTGTTAACATCTTATTTGTTATTTTTTATAAGAAAATAATCAATAATTTTAAGGAAATAATAAAAAAAATTAAGGAAATAATCAAAGAATTCAAAACTTATTTAAATTTCTTTTACAGTCAAACTTATTATTATTATTATTATTATTATTATTTTGTACAAAAAGAGATGGGGGGGGGGGGGGAAGGTGGGGTGTGTGAATTAGGATTTTTTTTTTTTTTACCACGAATTTTGGCACAAAACTTTATACAAGTTTGCTTTTCTAGTCAACAAAAAAATGTTTTACAAGTTTGACCACATTTTACAACGAAACAAATCATAGAAATTTAGGAAACTGTATTCTGGAAAACTTTTTACAATGAAGCAAACGGAACGTGAGCCTTCAATATCGTCGCAGTCAAAGATTATAGTCCTTTTTGCTTGGGATCACTAAACACTTTTTTCCCTTATCTTGACTCCAAATTAGTCATCTGATTCCATTTATGTCACCGATCAGCTTCTCTCAATACTCTCTTACTCTCTCTATTTAAATATAAAAAATTTATATATATATATACACACACTTTTTTTTTTTTTAAAAAGACTGCTGAGTGCTAACTTTTCCATTATATTTGAGTTTTTATCAGTCTTTGATTATTATTATTATTGCAAATTATAATATTTTCTTGACCTGCTTTCAAACTTATAAACTTGAATTTTATATTCAATTTTTCAAAATTTATAATTTATAATTTTTTTAGTTGTTTTAGATCATATTTATTATTATTATTATTTTTTAAATATAAATAATGGTGCCCAGACCTCTTCGAGTATTTAACTATTCCATTGGGTATATATAGTCTCTCTATCCCACACACACTAGGTTATTGCAAGGGAATTCCTTAAGGGTGACCCCAAAATGTTGGCAAGAGGTTTACAACCCAGAGTCTCATGGATATTATGAGACCTTCTGAACTAGATCATATTTATTTTCTGTGTGTAAATAGTTAATGGGTTTTTTTTTTTTTTTTTTGGTAGTCTATTTGATTTTGCAGATTTTCTACGATTTTCCCAGCTCTTTTGTTGGCTTCAACTTTACTACTGCTAATCAATGTAAATTGTAAACTCCGAAGTTCCAACTACATAGAGCATATTTAAAGAAAGAGACATTTCATTAGAAAATAAAATCAAGAGAGAAGAAAAACAATTGGGCTACCTAGATCTTTCACCTTGTTTTGGTAGTTTTTGCATAAAATCCTTCGAATTGCGACCCTGACTATCTCTTCTCCCTTGCTTGGTTGAATAACTTCTCGTAGAACGAAAATGGTAAAAGAGGGGGAAATAACAAATATGCATTTACAATT
The DNA here is from genome assembly GCA_019022515.1 of Quercus aquifolioides. Taxonomy (NCBI): domain Eukaryota; kingdom Viridiplantae; phylum Streptophyta; class Magnoliopsida; order Fagales; family Fagaceae; genus Quercus; species Quercus aquifolioides. The sequence goes on from CM032327.1 coordinate 89,118,427, forward strand.
AAAAAATATGATAGTTGAAGTGGCCAAATGTTGTCAAAACTGGTTTTTTTAAAGAGTAAAAATTAGGTGCTTAGACACCTCATTTTGCAGCCTTTGCAACTTAAGCCCGATCTTCAATGACGATACCTAAAAGACCAATTCCCCAAGTGGTCTTAGTCAAGCAAGATGCAAGATAACTTGAAGTATTTTCAAAGACCCTAAGGGCTTGTTTGGATTTGTTATTTTCCATCACCTATAACTCTGTTCCCATCACCCATAACTCAAAATTGGTGGGTCCCACGGCTATTTGGTTTGTTTAGATTTGTTTTCAGTTTTTGTTTTCATCACTCAATTCTCTGATTTTTGAGTGATGAGTTATGGAAACTAAAAACACATTTTAGGTGTTTTCAAGTTATTGAAACTGAGTTTCCATGGCATTTTGGTAAATAAACACACACTGCTAGGACCCACTAGGCTTGTCAAGTTAGATTTTCCTTCTCTCTCCCACCGATCACACCTCTTTTATTTTCTTTTTTCCTTTTTTTTTTTCTTTCTTCTCCACTTTTCTTTCTTTTTGTCTCTCTTCTTTCTCTATTCTTCTTTTTGTTCTTCTTTAGAGCAAAATCTCACCCACACCGAAAGACAAAAGAATCTCAGCCCTCCCCATCCACAACTTCTCTTCTCCGATCTGCCTGCCTTTCTTTGTCCTTCACCCTTCCTACGCCGACCCATCCGACAAACAACATCTCAACGCCGCTCAACCTCGGCCTGTGTGAACTCCGGTGACGACACGGCCAGACTGGAATGGTGGTTGTGGGTTTAGTTTCTCTAATTGTGAATCCCAAGCATCCAATTTCCAAATGATTATAATACGATTGGACTATCCCTTTAACCCTTCTTTATTGGTTTCCAAGTTCAATTAACATGTGATGCTTTTAGGTAATGAGTTTTGTTGATTTTTTTTTTAAATGGATAATGTTGAGCTATAAGATAAGATTTGGTTTATGAAATGGAGAAAAAACGTTGATGACGAAGTAAGGACGGTGAGGGAGAGGTGTTGTGGGCTTGGTTTCAGCGAGGACGAGGAGAAATGGAGAAGAAATGTGATGGCAAAGTGAGGTTTCAACTATTGAATGGAGTTATTAGGGCCAGGTAGGGGGTTAGGTGCACAAGTAAGGTCAGAGTGTGTGGGTCCTAGTTTTTTTAGCTTTTTTGGTTGAAAACATAACTAAGTGTTGGGTGCCAGACGAGCTGAGTGAGATATTTTCTCATTATTGGGTGATAGAAAATGAGTTATAGAGTGGTGAGTGATGGGTTATAAAAATTGAGTGATGAGTGATGAGTGACCATTTTTTTTTAACTAAACAGCCCCTAAGGGGTTGTTTGGATTTTGGTGTTTCCATCACTCATCACTATGTTTTCATCACTCATCACTCAAAAATGGTGGGACCCACGGAGAGAAAGTCTGTTTGGATGTGTTTTCAAGTTTTGTTTCCATCACTCAATTCTCTGATTTTTGAGTGATGAGTTAGTAAAATTGAAAACAACTTTTGGGTGTTTTTGAGTTATGGAAATTAAGTTATGATGGCATTTTGGTAAATACACAAACATCTGAGGGACCCACGGTCAGAGACAAGTCACATCCAAGTGCTACTTTTGACAAACCCACCAACAACTCATTCAGTGAATACACACAGACTGCTCTTAGTGAACACCATAACTGAACCACACAAACACAAAAGGCTCTGCCCAACCTCATACCTCCTCACACACACACTCACCCCAACCATGCCCACCGGGCCCACCTCAGCCAACCCGCACCGCCCCGAGCTCAGACCGTTCCTCACGATGTCGTTGCACCGATCTTCCCCACCGTCGACCTCTTTCTCTGGAATTTGACCAATCCATAGGTATATATCCTAAGCGAAACCCTCTTTGAACATTTTATTTCGAAATTTTTTCTTCTTCAAACAATTCAATGGTAATCTCCAATTAAAGATTTTGTCATGTTTCAAGTCCCAGAAAACCCAGATTGATAACCAAACACAAACTAACAAAACTCAGTAAAATTAGACTTAGAAATCTATTAAACATATTTCTAACAAAACCCACTTGAATTCAATCAACATCAACTGGAAATTCCATAATCCCCTTAAGGAAATCCAAAATCCAAAATCCAAATTCCAACATCCAACATCCAAAATCCATAAAAAGCAATATAGATAGAACGAAAAAGGAAATGAGTGACAAATCAAGCTCTGAAAGTAGCACCGTTACCTTAACTGGGTCACAATGGAAGAGATCGGTGTCGCCGCTACACGTTGGAGGAGATCAAGCGGCGCTAGGTGATGATGCACATGAGGTAGACGGCACTAGGTGACAATGGAGATCGGTGCCGCAAGTCCGAGCGATTGATTTCCTTCGCTGGGTTTGTCTCTAGTTTTGGGAGAGTAACAGGGCTGAAGGGGAAAAACAAAATGAAATGAGGTGTGAATGTGTATGAGGTGGGTAGGCTAACCGTGAGCCTGACATGGTGCTTAGGTACTGGGTCCCACAGAAAGTATACTTTTTTGAGTTATCAGAAGTTAGAAACAAGTGCCAAACATGCCACCTTTAGGAAGTTGGGGTATTTTAAGTGATAAGTGATAAGTGATGAGTATTGAGTATTGAGTAATGAGTGAGGAGGTAGTACGCATCCAAACAAGCCCTAAATAACCCTCTAGAACCTCCCTTGAGGCCAAAGTGGAAGCAACTAAAAAATTATTCAAAAGCATGCTAAAACTCACTTCTAATCAATGAACTTTGCTCACTCTTTTGCCAATATCCCTTAAATCACTGCAAATTTTTTGATGAGTTTTTTTTTTTTTTTTTTAAAGCATACATGATTCAATTTAAGCACAATAACGACCTATTTTGGATATAAAATGAGTGAGATATAATTTTTTAAAGTTGATCCTATTGCCTGTTACGAGAAGTTGAAGGAAGCTATGAGAAAACACGGGTTCAAGGTTTATCATCTTGAAACATACATATTTTGTTTATTGTGGCTTTCTGCCTACATCACCAAACCAATAATCTATCTGGATATGGTCTTAAAGATCACATTTTGATGATGTATGGAATGGGTGTTAAGGGAGAATTGTGGAGTTGGTATTTGTGATCTTCCTCACTCTTAACAATTGACTTTGATGCCACTATTTGTCCCATAAAGGGATAGCCCCTTAAAGGTGGTGATGAGATTCAAAGAGATATTCATTCTTTCTTTCTTTCTTTTAGGAGAATGGAATGACCTAAATGATTCCACATTCATCTTATTTTTAAATGAGCATAAACCATTCATGGAAAATGACAACCATAGCAAGGGTAATATCGAAGGTTACAACACAACTGTATTATGAAACAAAACATCCTTTCAAATGTGGAATAAATTATATGGGGGTTCATTATGTTATGGGGTATTCAACCCAAACATCTTGAGGCTAATTATATGTTATTGTATAAAAAATAAAAATAAAAATTTATATTATAAATTATCCATCTTTTAATTATATATCTCTTTAGAACTCTGAGAAAAATAACATTTTTTGACAAATAAGATGTTTTTAGTGTTTGGGTTTTGTTATTGTGTGCTGTTATTAGTAAAAACATAAGTTACTTTCAAGTTGACAAGCATTGTTATGACCATGTAAGTGCACATGTAATTGATACATATTCTTAGTTACTATTTTTCACCATTTGCATGCTCTTTTTATTTGTATCTTTTTGCGATACAATTTGTCTATAAATTTTAAATATTTTTTATTACTATATAGTGTATAAGTGATTAAAATCTTTCTCTTTAATTTATCTTTATGGCTTCAACAAACTCATTTCAATAAAATTACCATGTGTGTATCAATTTGTATACAACTAATACATTGCTCTACATAATAATAAACAATATATATAAGTAAGAACTTTATACCTTAATTGGTTGACACTTTTTGGTATTTACAACGGAACATCTTGGATTCAAAACTCCCTTTCCACAACTTTTTTTCTTTTCTTTTTGCTTAATATATGTGTGTGAGTGTGTGTGTGTAAAACACATGATATATTTATACTTATATTATGTTTTTAATTAGATGTGGAGTTCTTGACTTTTAATTATTTTAATCTTATTTTTACATTTTTATTAAAGATTATAATCACAAAAATATCAAATTACATCTTAGTTTATGTATAATATGCGTATCTATTTGTTTTGAAGGGAAAACAAATGATGCTTTAATTATTAGTTTTTTTTGGAGTTGTTACTAATCACATTTGTTGTCACGTAAATTTATTAAGCCTTTTTTGGTAAAAGTTTGTAATAATTTTGGAATTTTCATATTAGATATTTGCATAAAAACGAGAGATTATATAAATATAATTGTCATATTTTCTACTTAAAATTTGGCATAAATAAAATATCACGCTCACCATGGTTTGCAATTCCGGTGGGAAGAAAATCGACGTCCAAATGCTTGGGAAGCACATTGCTGACATAAAGGATGATTCATGTTAATTTAAATTTCATATATAGAATACTACGCAATAAATTTCATATTAACTCATGTCATAAATTCATAATCAAAATTTGAAATTATTTGAAGTCAAATCTAAATTTACATGAATTGAAATTCTTGTCACAATATTTTAATATATGATTGTACCCCCTTTTTTATATTATTTTGCAATACAATTTTATAGTGTAAATTAAAAAAAAAAAATTCAAGTTACAATATCATATACAATATATTACAAAATAAATTTCATCTTAATTCAAGTAATTCATAATCAAAATTTGAAATTATTTGAAGTCAAATCTAAATTTATATCTCATGAATTGCAATGAATGCCACAATATTTAAATATATGATTTGCACCTTTTTATTATTATTATTTTTTTTGCAATACAATTTTATAGTGTAGATTTAAAATTTTTATTTCATTAGATAATATAATAATTATTATCATTATTTTTAATCTATATTCATGAATTCAATAAATATATTTCAATGAATCTACAATGTGTATCTATTTTTGTGCAACTATTACATTATTGTACATATAAAATAATATATGTTTATACAAATATAATATGATATGTTTATACATATAGTATGTTTTACTAGAGTTCACTTTTGGCCAAGAGTCTTATAGCTTAGTTGGCTGACACTTTCTTGTTTTTCAAATGAGACATTTTGGATTCAAATCCCCTTTTCCAATTATTGAATTATCAAACATTTAAAAAAAAAAAAAAAAAAAAAAAAACCCTGACTCCTTATTTTGGGGTTGTTTTCATTTTAGACCCTAACATTTCCAAAGTTTCATTTCGGTTCTTTAAGATTTGGTTCCAAATTCAAAAGTGCTTTGTTAGCATTGTCCTGTTAGGTACTACATAGGACTCACCAAGTGACACATGTTAATCTTACATGTCAAAATGTGCCACATCATCATCTATGCTGGACCAAACAAAAATTTAACAAAACAAAACAAAACGACGTTGTATCATCATTTGAACAAAGAAAAAAAACGATACAAAATTCTATGTTATATTTTTGCTTAATGTCTGTTAGGACATATGTAAATCATGTTAGGAACATATGTCAATATAGAATTGGCTAATCTTTTGACAAAACGCACTTTACTTGTAATTTGGTAGATCTAGAATATGTTTAATGCTTCAAGGAACAAGGTTTCAAGTTCAAGTGTTAAAACCATACAAGTCTGTCCAAGAATCAAATGAAAAAAGTGCTGGATTTTAAAACTTGACAACTAGTATCTATCGAGGTTTAAAAGGCTGTTTAAGCCCGATGCTCGATAGCTGCTCGATAGATAGGATATCTGTCGAAGTTTAAGAAAATTAGTTTTTCAGATATAATTTCACTCCAATCCGTGTATAGATGTTTAAGTTTTCTTTTCTCACAACCCTAAACATATATAAGGATTGTTTTTAGGGTCGTCACAGCTGATGCACCTCAATGCAAAAAAATTTCACAAGCATATTGTGAACCAGAGACATATGTCTTAGTTCATCTTTCTATTCAAGAAGCTGCTGTGTTTGTACACCATAAGGTTTTGTAACCAAGGAGTTTCGTGATCTTCATCGTGTTGATGAACTGAAGAACTTTGCAGTCAACATCTTTCTCAAGTTGGTGAGTAATTCGAGTACTGGGATCCGCACATCGAATTGGTTAGTCACGTAATGGGAGCCGTGAATTGAAAGGAGAGATTGTCACTACAGAACAAGTCCAATTGGGTATTGGAGTAAGGGTTCAACTGTAGGTTGGTATAAGGTACTAGAATTCCTTTACTTGTAACTGATTGTTGTGATAATAGTGAATTCTCGGGAGTGGTGACCTTAAAATCACCCAGTGGGGTTTTTTGCCATGTAGGTTTTTCCCATTCGTAAACAAATCACCGTGTCAATTTATTTTCTGCTGCATTTTAACTTAGTTGGTGATTTGTTTGTACTACCATGCTTATTACATGCTAATTGAATTAAGGGATAATTACACATTACCAACCTGTGGTTTGACCCGAATTCTATGTGCCTACCCGTGGTTTCAATTTTGACACTTTGCCCACCTGTGATTTCCTCCGTTAAGGCTCTGTTACCCACCTCTGTTAAAAAGAAGGCTAAATATGTAATTTTGCACAATTTTTATGTCTCTCTCCTCCGAGAACATAAAACACATAAAAATTCAAGAGAAAACAAGATCAAAATGTGCTATTGGTAAAAAAATATTATGCAATTTCTTAGAACTTCAACTTGCATTTGAACTTATCATCTCAACTACAAATAAACTAATTATACATCTAAAAGCATGATAAAGCCAAGCCGTATGAGAAAAATTAGATAAAAATTAAAACTCCTAATCTAACTCAACATCATTCAAATAAATCAAATCAAATCTCCTGCTCCTCATGTCCAAAAACTAGAAACCCAGAAAAGTAGAAAACCCAGAAAATTTCAAACAACAAAAATTGAAACTCCTCATGTCCAAAAACTAGAAACCCAGAAAAAATTGCTCACTTCTTTATCAAAACTATTCCACTTACTACAATTATTCAACAAATCCCAAAAGAAATTCGTCAACACAGTCTCATAACACGACATTTTCGCATAACCCGGAAAGTAGTTGATGTCAATTATAAAGTAACGTTTCGCAAACCTGGCATCTCGAATCACATCGAAGTTGAACAGGTTCAACTTCAACGCTCCCCGTAACCCATTCGCTATGGCTTCGATGAATTCCTGCGGCGGCATCTTCGTATCGTCCAAACCCATCATCTCGTAGTACTTCTCCTCCGCTTTCTCGTCGGTGGCGATGTTCGACACCTACGAAAACGGCAGCACCGCCGCATTGCCGGAAGTCGAGGACAAGGGTGCGACCGTCCTCGAGCTGCTTTCCGGCGAAGATCAACCTCTGCTGGTTTGGTGGGATCCCCTCCTTTTCTTGGATCTTCGCCTTCACGTTGTCGATGGTATCCGAACTCTCCACCTTCAAAGTAATGGTCTTTTCGGTGAGGGTCTTGACGAAGATCTGCATACCACCACGGAGACGGAGGACGAGGTGAAGGGTCAATTCCTTATGGATGTTATAGTCGGCAAGGGTGCGCCCGTCTTCAAGCTGCTTCCCGGCGAAGATTAGCCTCTGCTGGTCTGGTGGGACTGGCGTTGGGGTTTCAAGCTTTTCAGATTTGGGGATTTTTCAGACTGGGTTATGTGGGTTAGTGGGTGTGAGCCTTTGAGGGTAAATTTGTCTCACCAAAACTTTTTAGTCCATTTGTTTATAAGTCTAAAAATAAATTAGTTTGGTCAGTGTCAAATGCCAGATGAACATTGTGTCTCTTTCTTCTTCAGTTTGCTTGCACGATCAAAACCCAGGAGGTTCGCAGTCCATGAGGAGTGTTTGATCTGTTTTAGGTTCTGTTTTTTATGAGTTTTGTGTTAGAGTAACGCCTGCACTAGAGGTGGGTTACGGAGGAGTAACGGAGGGAATCACAGGTGGGTAAAGTGTCAAAATTGAAACCACGGGTAGGCACATAGAATTCGGGTCAAACCACAGGTTGGTAATGTGTAATTATCCCTTGAATTAATTAATTAACTTGGCTAATTAATTGGTTAATTCATCATAAGGGGTCAATACATTCTTGGCCTATCAATATCTAGTAAAATATTGAGTAAAAAACCCAAAAAAATCAAACCAGTTTGCTTGAGAAGGCTGAAGGCATTGTCGATAAAGATCCATCACTTTGCTTCACCTATTTCCACCCACCAACAATAAAGGTCCAAACCCATTTTACCGATTTGAGAATTTGAATTGAATTTATCATATCCATTTCACCAAAGACATAGCAGTAAGACTTATTGACATAACGACATGTAGCTCCAACACAATCATACTCTTTTACATCATGAAAATCTCTTAAATGCACATATACCCAATTTATGTCTAACTCTTCACAACAACAGCTTGATTGCAGAAGATCATGATGCAAAGTCTTCTATGGAACACTCCTTCATCATTAAAGAATGTTGGAGAAGATGCTCGTACAAAACTCTTGGCACACAATCACTACCAACACAATCTTTTCTTTACGTAGTGATCTCTTTATTGTTAAGATGACTTAATCTGACTTTAGGTACGTCATGGAACCTTAGTGCATAGATGCTTAGGCCTTTTAGTCATCATAGGCCATAAACTGAGAAATCAATTTTCTTGATGCTCAATCGGTTGACCGAAGTCAAGCTTGGAGTTGAGATTTAATGAATCTTTATTGATTAAACTGCAATCGAGCATGTATTTGAGGCAGCATAACCTATACATTCCGAGTAGTTTCTTGAGTTGTTTATTGTGTCTTTGTTAGGGGCTTTTTTTTTTAGACGAAAAACTCATTTTAGTTCCTACAATTTCACGCGATTCCCACTTTGGTCCCTAACTTTTTTTTTTCACCGATTTTAGTCCCTATCTTAGAAAACGCGTCTCGTTTTAGTCCCTAACGTTACATCCAAAATGGAAATTGCATAGCTGGCAAAAGGAAAAAATTAAAAATATTAAAATAATACCCACTGTGTCCACGTGGCTTTCCACATCAGCCTCTAAATTAAAAAAATTAATTTATTAATTTTAACTAAATAAAAAAATTAAAAACAGAAATAAAAACCAAACCCAGCAAGAACAACAAATTTAAAACCCAGTAAGAACAAGATCAACAAAACACAAACCCAGCAAATTTAAAATCCAAAAAATTAAATTCAAACTCATATTTGATAAAGAACTTAGCAAGCACTTTATCAATGATAAAGAACAGTTATTACCCTTTTTGATGTTATACTTTATTTTTCTTTGCGTATCTTCTGCTTTGAATCTGTTTGCTCTTTGTTTCTCCATCTTCCTTTGGGTTGCCCCATTTCTTAAATTCATCTGGTGGAGTTTGATTTTCTCCTTCACCTTCCTTGTTGATGCTACTTCATGTTTTTCCTTTTCTATGTCTCTGATTCATTGTGAGCGATGTTTCTGGACTCAGTGTTGTTGCTGTTCCTTGGTGATAGTTGCTTGTTAGGATTTTAGTTAAGTGGAAAAAGGAGTGACCTTTGCTGGTTTTCTTGGTTTAATGGGTAAAAGGAGGAATTTTTCTGGGTTTTGGGGCTCTGTTTTTGGGTTTTAATGGCTGTATAGCTACTAGGATTTCTGGTTTTCCTTTTGGGTTCTTGGGCTTCGTTTTTGAAAGTTTACAGGCGGTGAGGTTTTGGGCTGTCTGTGCTGGAATGGAAAAGATGAAGGATTTTTCTAGGTGATTTTGGTGCTGTTTTGGGGGTATAAATGTAGAATGAATATGGGTTTGAATTTAATTTTTTGGGTTTTAAATTTGCTGGGTTTTAAATTTGTTGTTCTTGCTGGGTTTGGTTTTTATTTATGTTTTTAATTTTTTTATTTAGTTAAAATTAATAAATTAATTTTTTTAATTTAGAGGCTGACGTGGAAAGCCACGTGGACACAGTGGGCATTATTTTAATATTTTTAATTTTTCCCGTTTGCCAGTTGTGCAATTTTCGTCTCTAATATAACGTCAGGGACTAAAACGAGACGCGTTTTCCAGGATAGGGACTAAAATCGGTGAAAAAAAAAGTTATGGACCAAAGTGAGAATCACGTGAAAATGTAGGGACTAAAATAAGTTTTTCGCCTTTTTTTTATTGTTTTTTTTTTGTTGCCCATATGATATTTGAAGAGTCAAGACCGAGACTTGACCTTAGGCTTGGAATATGGCCCAAAGGCTATCGGTGAAGTGTGAAGGGCCCATTTTGCTCAAGGTCCGGGTTGCATCCAACAAATATTATAATAAGGCCCCAAAAATGCCTCATGTAAAGATAAGCCAGCACAAAAGATGGCCCACCACAATGAGTACTTAAATAACAGTCCAGTGGTAAATAAGAGAAACGTCTAGCGGTAAATGTTTGGAAAATTAATAAATGTATTTGCATAGTAAAAATTATGAATTTCCTTCATAGTCGGTTAGTATAAAGTGGGCCCGTCATAACAAGTACACAAGAGGAAAAAATAGTCTAGTAGTGAATATGACAGACCTCCAACGATAACGTCTGATTAGTCAATAAATGTGTTTACATGATAAAAAATCATATAGTTTCTTTATTATTATCAAGTCAACATGAGGGAACATTTCCATAGTATCCTAGACATTATATCTTTCATCATCATAATAATAAACAATGATTTTAAAGGCTTCATAATTACAAGTAAAAGAGAAAAAAATAGGATGGAATGAAGGGAGAGAGAGAGAGTGTCCATCTAGTGCAGTAGATGTTTAAACAAGATCTCTATGTGCCATATCATGCCTATAATGATGAATATATGTGTATAGTAAGTGATGAGAATGACTTTATGGAAAGTATGAGTGAATATATGGAAATATGGAAGAGAGATGAAGTGGTGTTTAGCCATTTTCGGGTATGGTGTAAAGAGAGGCTGTTTATGACTATTTTAAGGTGCTGAGATTTTCTGAGAAGATGGAATGTGATGTTTATGGGTAAGTGTATATGACTATTTATGGACTAAATGCTAGTTTCTGAACTAAGGGACTAACTTATGGGCTGAAAATAGCATGATGGGTGAGGAATTTTATGATAAGATTGTTGTTTTCCATGAGTTGATGGTAGTTCTCTTTTATAGTGAAGCTTAAGGGATTGATTGGCAAAATATAGAAAGGACCAGGTCTGACAGTAGCAAAATTCTAGAATATCTTTCTTGAGATTTGGTCCAAAATGGTGAGACTTACTTTTTGGGTGTTTTACTTATAAGGGTAATGCAGCTAGAGGCTGAGATGCTCCTAATCTAGGCATTAAATGTTAGGATTTGGAGATTAATTTTATCTAATAGGATTAGAGCAAGTATGAGGATTAGAGATCTAGCTTGCTGCCACTAGGATCAGAGCTCAAAAGGGTTGGTTGACACTCCAAGCCAGGTGTTAAGCATTGATGCCTCTGCTGGAAGCTTCTGCTGGATACCCCATTATGCCCTCTAAACCATTTTTCCCTAATTTTCCCCTTTTCGGATTCATGGGCTTGATTCATGAATCAATTATATACATTTTTAGTAATAAAATAAACTATTTAGTTGAGGATTTCATGAGCTTGGAGGTCTTGGTTGGCTTCTTTAAGTTGTGATCAAAACTTGGGGAAGAAGGGTATTGATTGCCCATTAGCTTTTAGGTGTCAGCTCAGCCTCTAGTACCATTCACGTTAAAGTTGGCAGTGGCAGAGAGGCTGATGGGATAGGTGGCCAGCTCCTAATTTGGTTTGGGAGCTTGGTTGTTTCTTGAGATACTCTCCAGTGGAAGACAGAACTGAAGGGAGTTCTCCAGCTAGGTCAATTTGCACACATGAGCTGTTTTGGCTGAGATTTCATGTTGGGCTTGGCCATGAGGGCTAAGTATTTTGTTGGGCCTCTGACTTAGTGGTTGTCTCCACTTGGGCCTATCCTTTTGTTTTCTCTTTGTGAGCCCTACAAAATGGACAAAACTACCATATATTGTCATTGATTTTTATTCCACAAGGGCGTTAGTTGTTAGTATAAATGAAATTTATTAATGAGTTTTAATAAATATTTATGATAAGTTTTGGGTATTAATTTCCATGAGCTTTAAATAACAATTTGAATGGTTTCTCATAATTTTTGCCACGGATTTTTTGTAAATGATATTTTCTTTGGGGCTTTTAAATAATGACTTCCAATATTTCTTGAGAATAATATTCACCATGGGTTTTAAATAGAGGCAATATCCATGGGTTTCAAATAAAATATGGTAACAACCACTATAGTGAAATAATGTGATATTCTCATGGGTTTTTCTATAAATAATCATAATAAGGAGAATAATTATCATGAGTTTTGGAAATAGATATTAAGAATGTATAAGATAAATAATGACCATGGTTCTTATATAAATTCCATGGGTTTATAATATGGTATAAATAAACAAATATCATGGGTTTAAGATAATCATAACGTTCCATGGGCCTTTATAAGATGATTGCCATGAGTTGAGAATAGATAATTGTCATAAATTCCATGAGCTTATAATATTATAGTAATAGGTCTAAGAATTTAAAGTATTGTTCATTATTGGACTTTTAAGTGAAATAATTATGATATAATATTTTGCCAAATATTAATAACTTTGGGCTTTTGATAAAATAGTGCGAAGTAATTAGCTTGGGCTTTTAATAGTGCCAACGTAAATTGGGATTTTGATATTGTCAATGAGAATTAGGTTTTAAATATTGCCAATGAAAATTGAGTTTTTATATTGCTAATGAAAATTGAGATTTTGATATTGCCAATGAGAATTGGATTTTTATATTGCCAATGATAATTGGGTTTTTGATGTTGCCAATGAGAATTGGTCTTTTGATATTGCCAATGAAAATTGGGCTTTTGATATTGCAATGAGAATTGGGCTTTTGATGATGTTGCCAATGTGAATTGGACTTTTGATGTTGCCAATGTGAATTAGGCTTTTGATAATAAATTGCCATGGGTTTAAACCATGGGCTTTGCTTATGGGATTTGAATTCTATTGATAAAATTGTTTTGCCATGGACTTGAATCATGAGTTTTTTAAATATTGTCAAGTATAAGTGTAGGGTCAAGGTTTGGAGCCCTGGCCCAAAAGATATGGGATGTAAGCCCAATAAGCCCAAATACAATGAATTTGTAGAGAGTGGGTGAAAGAACTAGGCTGTTTATGAACTAAACAACAGTTAATCAAGATTTTAAAAGATGAACCAGTACAAAAACACACTTGAAATTTGAATAAACTGATGTCCGAAGAGATAAATTATTGTTTGAAAGGCTAATACCACTCTTAGAGCTAGAGTAAATTTCTCTTCTTCTTCCTTTTTTCTCTCTTCCGATCCCCCTTTCATGAAAGGTCTCTTACATTTATATAGTTTTCTTTTAAACCATCTTCATCTTACACTTGTTCTTCATCTAAGCATTCACTTGAGTACATGTCACATCAGGTATCTTCTTTAGTTCTCCATGAGTGGTGGCAGCTGAGATTGCACTGTTCAGGGGTCTTCTTCACATAAATGCGGCCAAAAAAGTTGCTGCAGTGCATTAAATGCGGTGGTAGCAGCTTTTTTTATAGATATTTCTCTATTCTTATCATCTTTATACGTGCATGAAGTTCGTCCTTATCGTTGGAACTTCCTAGAAGTTCACCCAAACTGCCCAGGTATTTGCTTGACCGATATTCTTCAAGTCCGAGGAGGATACACTCCTCGGACTATACTCCTTCATCCTTTCCTTACGTGATTCTCCATTTTGGGGCCTTTCCCAATCCTTTACTCCTCCTCGGACATACTCATATCTTCAAATAGGGCCTAAGGCCCAATATACTCGTTTGGGCTTTTACCCCCACAATAAGTATTCTTGAGCTTTAAATAGAATGAGATGTGTGTATTGAGCTCATAGAGCCGGTGTTGGACTTAACTAAATAATAATAATAAAATTTGATAAGATATGAGTTTTTTGGGCTTTTGTGATAGTTTATATCATGACCCAATTTAGATAATAGGATATGGAATATTTGTGATTAACATAATAATAGTTGAAAAAATATTTGTGAAAGCCCAGTAACTTATTAGTGGTGTTTGAAAATAAATAGGTAGTACTTAAATAAAATTAGGTGTAAAAAAAATGTACCCTAACAGTCTTCAATGTATATTTGTAGACATCACATTTTGCAACTCTCATTTAACTATATTTGTGTATCATTGCGTCTCACTTACATTGCATTGCATATCATCGCCATATCATGTCACAAGGTTAAAACTGTAATTTTGACTGTTTAATCTCCAAACACATTTCATGAAATAAATCTTGAAGTCATAAGGATCAAAATGACAATTCATGAGCCTTAATCAGACAAATGGATTGAAAGATACCAAAGAAACAAGTTTTAATGGTAAAATGCACTTGCGTGAATTAAGTCTTGACTGCACGTGATTATGAACTCTTAATTCCAATTGGTCTAATTTTAGTCCAATTTAAATTAAATGATGTGTCATAACATTATTGGTTGATGATAGAGTTTATGGTAAGGTTGCATGTACCCAATTTAATCTGAAGACAAAGCATTTATAATTCCCAACATAATTGGCAAAATTTGATTAATTAATTAATTAATTAATTTTTTTTTGAATTAATTTTCTTACCTTAAGGACCAAGTAAATCATAAAAAAAAGGTCAAAATTCAAAGGAAATCATATTTTAATTGAAAATGGATACAAATAAAACCAAAAAGGAAAAAAATCTAGGAGGATCTGGACCAAGTGCTAATTGACACTTGGACCAGATCCACCAGAATCTCTTCCTTTTTTCAGTACAACTTGCTCCCTACTCAAGTTGACTTTGATTCCCACATTTTTTTTTGGTTAGAAATTCTAATTTTCCTAAGTCCCACGTTGCCTAAAGACTTATCCCCAATCCCCTAGTATCTAATATAAATACCTCCATTCATCAACAGTTCAAAGCACTCCAGAAATCCTCAGCACTTCAAAGAAAACTGAGATTTCTTCTCTCTCTTCTTTTGTCCCTATTCTCTAGAGTTAATAGTAGGAAGACGATTTTGGTGTCTTGGACCTTTTGGTCTCAATTCATTAGAAGGGATAGTTTGGATCTCCTAGTTTCAAGCTACCAACTTCCTATTCACAAATCCCCTTCTAGAGAAGCTTTATTGCTTAAAGTGCTCAAGAGTGATGATGCATGTAGGTAAGGTTTCTAAACCTCCTATTTTAATTATGCCCTAGTTCTTTAGATTCAAGCGTGTTTTTTTTTTCTAGTTCTTCATGTGTTATTTTTTTGCTAGCATGTTAGATCTAGGTTGTTCTTAGTTTTGCATTATTTATTATTTTTCAATTAAAATAACATGTTCACTTGTGTTTATTTAAATGTTTTTTTTTTTTTTGAAAAACAAACTAACTGTTAAACACACACACACACACTTAGTTACACTCTCTCACCAAGCTCAAACACATTACTTAACCCAAAGTACCACTACAAAAAGGCCTATGTTCACATGCTTTTAGATTATGAATTATCACATCACATGCATATTCACCATGACTTTCAATTTTTTCAATATCATTTATTTGCATGCCTAGAATAGGGTTTTATCATGCTCTTCAATATGTGCAATCATATGTTCTTGGATTATATAAACTCTTAAATGATGTGATATGATCATTGACCACCAAAGTTTAGAAGATTGGTTTTACTAGGTAGGTTGGGTGCCTAACACCTTTCCAATCCTATAACCTAGCTTTCGAACTTAGATCACAGGTTAGTAAATTAAAATTTTCCTTGTAATTTTCTTTTTCTAGACTGTAATTAGGAAAAAAAAAACTATGTACTATTGTTTTAGATCGTATTCAGGACCAAAGTCATGTTCTAGTTATTATCAAGAGATGTACAATTTTCAATCCATCAATAAAAGTGATGTACTTTTTCAATTTTAATTTCTTATTTTCTTCATTGAAATAAGTGATGACTCTATTATAAAACCCTTACCTATGAGAGATGATAACAATAGTAAATCCTCCACTCTCTCTTAAGAGGCAATAACACAACTTCACCCATTCACGTGGGTTATGACAAAAACCTCATATTTTCAATCTGAAAGGGATTTTGAGCCAAGAGCGCGGTCTCTCACAATATTTTCAACTAGTATCCTAAACACTAAAAATTACAACTCAATTACATTCCAACTAAGTTTTGGAAATTGGTTTGCCAACACAGGACACATTTGTCCCTACTCCCTAATAATTTTAGCTTGCTTTACATAAAATAATGAGAATAATGAGAGGATATATATATATATATATATATATATAAAATATTTCATTCTTAGACATTATCCATATGCCATGAATATTAGAATCACGAATTTTATAAGCATGAAATTAAAAATAACTCACATAAAATAATGATGTTTAACCAAAAGGTCAAAAAGGCAGCTAGTTTGGGTAAATGAGCTAAAATGAATGTAAAAATTATTTTCTTGAGAAAATACCCATGGAAATGATCGGATGCGTCACATATGACTCATATTTATGATTTCATCTTAACAATTTAACATGATAATGCATTTTCATGCATAATAAGGATGTTCATGCATTCTTAGGAGTTGGAGTATTCTTTGGGCATAAAATTCTAGCTTAAATAACGTGTGCATACGCACGAAAATATTAAACAATATTGATCAAAAAGGAAGAAAAAAATTGAAGAATTTTGTCAATACTTATTTGAATTTTATAAATTCTAAATTATTATCACTATACATGCAATAAATAATAACAATATTATGAATGTTGTATAATAAATTTGATAGTATGAAACACTAAAGTTGACAAAAATCTTTTTAAAAATAAATTGAAGTAATTAAATTGTTTGTTTATTAATTAGGATTTAGAAAAAATATTTGAAATCTACATTTAGAATTAGTATCTTAGGTTTTGTTAGTGCTTGAATCACATTAGAATTATTGTTTGTATAGCTTAAATGATTACTTTTTTAAAAGTATTTTTTGCAATTCAATAGAACAAATAATAAAGAAAATACTTATAAAAAAAAGCATAATATAATTTTATTAAGTTTTTTTTAGAAGAAATTTTTATTAAGTTGGAGAAATAAAAATGAAATAAGGAGGATACAATTTTTATTTTTATTTTTATGGGAGACCAGGTAGTCCAAGTGATCTTTTATTTTTTCTATTTTTATTGAGTAAACATACAAAAACTGATGGGATGGTAACACGTGTGGCATGGGTCAATGTATTTTGTTTTGTTTTTGGAGTAAATGGATTTTTTTTTTTTGGTTGAAATAGACGATTCATTAAAACTAAGAAACTACAGCGGGTTCAGGACAAAGCCTGTTAAAGTACAAGCCATTAAGATCTTGCTTAAAAACATTAAAAACATCCACAAGCGGACTATCAAAATACCTAAAATCCAAATCTTGTTCAGCACCCATCCTTGCTTCTTCTTGGAGTAAATGGATTGACTATTGCTTCTTCTTGTTAAAGTGCCCAAGTAGTTTTGGAGTAAAAATTTTGTACCTTAGAGCATCAGTATCTGGAGTTGTAAAACTTCAAATATGCTAAAATTTAGCATCAAACTCCTTAAAACTCGCGTTACTCGGACTTGCAATTCTAAAAAAATTTACAATTGTGCTACAGTACCATCATAAATTTGTGATGGTATTGTAGCAACATTCTAAACCGATATAATATTTTTTATTCCATACCTTTAAATTTCTCATCTCTTCTCTCTCTCTCCATTCCAAGCCGCTCTCTCTCTCTCTCACATCTCTCTCTCAAGGTGGTTTTTTTTTTTTTTGCGTGGGTCTGGTGGCGACGTGGTTTAGTGGTGGCATGGCGTGGCGTGGCGTGGCGCAACGTGGTCTAGTGGTTGGTCCTATGATAGGTTTCGGGAACGGGTTATTCTAGGTTGTTGATGGGTTGATCGGTGGTTGATGGGTTTGGTTATGGGTTGTTCGTGGGTTTAGCTGGGTTTCGGGTTTAATGGGTTTTGGGATTGGTGGTTATGGGTTGTTGATTGGTGGGTTGCCATGGGTTTGAGTTTGAATGAGCAATGGGTTTTGCTGGGTTGGGTTTGCTGAGTTGTGGTTGATCGGTGGGTTACTGTGGGTCGTGGTGAGGTTATCAAGTGCATGCTTTCTGTTCTTGGTTTCTCATTCTTTACTTTCTTGGGCAAGATAACCAAAGGTTAGCTCTTTGTGGTGCTTTTAATGGTGGGTGGTGTGACTGGGAAGCTTGACGGTGGTGGTGGTGGTGGGTGGTTGAGAGAGAGTAAAAAAAATAGAGATTAGAGAGAGAAGTGAGATTGATAATGCCTTAAAATGTATTATTGTTATATATTTATGTGGGCGTTATCTCCTTATTACTATGCTTAATTTGTATAATTAAGCCATGATTTGCATTAGTTCCTATTATTTATCTTTACATAATTTCTTGAATAAGATGCTATTCATTGTGTGTAATTTTCTACATTCAGGAAATCATGTGAGAAAGATGAGTTTAGAGGAATTTGTGAGAGAATGGAGGCCAAACTAGAATTAAAGTGGAGCTAAAGGACCATGCTTAAATGTCTAAGGAGGTGTAGCTGAAGTGCTTGGATCGTCTACCATGATTGGAAGCTTCAAATAAGGAAAGAAATCAAAAAGGCAGAATCTGAAAATGAAAAATCTAATTTGAGCACTGATCAGTATTTTGGATATATCTCTCTCCTCAAAAATCCAATTGACACGAGGTCATATGGGTTGGAACCGTGACTTAAATATCTACAACTTTCCAGTTTTGAGTTTTTCGAAATTCTCAATTTTTGAAGGCCAAAATTAACTCACAAATTACTGCTGTAAACCTGGACAGAAATTAAAATAGTAAAAGCTTTATTTTCTTTGGACACTTAGACGTTAGGGTTTTGGAAGGGAGGCTGGGTAGAACGAATTGGGCAGAGAAAACCTTGTATTTTCCTTTCTCTAATGGCAGCCTAAACTCTTTGTTAGGGCTAGGGGTTATGTTTCTTCTATACGGTATGAATATTCAATGTGATTCTTTCTAGGATTTTATCAACGACATATTTGATTGTTCAATTAGATTTCTTTTGATGTATTAGTTCTTCCATGCTTTCTGTGGGGCCCGAGGGCCTGGAATTTTCGGCCCACCTCTAGACTGGCCCAAGGCCCATGCCGAGGATCAATGGCTGCCCCAGGCAGCTGCCTAGGGACTTTTCGGCCCTCTGGGCCGCGCCGAGGACAACCCTGTCCTCGGCATACTTGTCCTGATCCCAGTACAGGCGGTCACATCCACACTTAATGCGTCTACCTAACTCCCCTGGCAATCTCAGTGTTGAGAGGACTCCTGAACGGCGGAACCTTGGGTGCCGCGATCCACAGTACGGTGGGAAACGTGGCTGATAGGACAAGTCCTTAATCAGTGGTCTGGATGACTGACAGTTGGAAGGCTAGGATTGGCCAAAGAGGGTATATAAATGCAAGGAGCCCTTCAGAGTAGGCTCTCCTGGGCCATCCGAGGAGCAACCCCCAAGGCAATAGGAACAAAGAAAAAGCCCTCAAGAGGGAAGAACACTTCAGGCGAGCTGGTGGCTAGCCTGTTGGCGCCGAACCCTACGACCCACTCTCTAAACAAATTTATTGCTGGGGGATCTACGACGAAACGAGCCCCTACAATTGGCGCCGTCTGTGGGAAGGGTTAGTGCGCTGACCGGCGCAACCGGCGGTCGTTTCAAAGCAAATGCCATGCAAAAAGGTGGCGGTGCAAAAGAAAGAAGAAGAAAGAAAAAATTCTGCAAAAAAAAAAAAAAAGAAAAAAAAAAAACTCAACATCAAACGGAAAGGATTCTTTATCATTTCATAGAAAAGAGTTACAGATACAATCAGAGGCTCAGGCAGGCTTGTTTTACAAGCGTTATTACAAGCTAATCCTACAATCGGAGGCTCAGGCGGTCCGATCCTACGACTAGCTAGGGGAGAGGGAAGTGTCAACCCGTGCTTTTATTGGCATCAGCAGAACGGGAGAGCTTGACAATAAAAGCGGGGAAGGGGGGCTGAGGCTGGCTTGCTTCAAAGCGGAAGCTTGAACAAAGTGAGGAGCAGATGCAGGGGCACCGGAACGTCCTCCCCCGTGATGTTCCCTTGATGCTCTCCAATCCTCCCGAGCGCCGGCCGTTGGAGACGGCAACACTCGGGCGCCAGACACGACGTAAGTTCGCGTATCTTCTCCACCGAAGGTGCGCTCCGGGGAAAGATGTTAGGTACTCCAACAATGTCCCACCTGGCCACCGCGTGCAACACTGCCGGTGTTACGCCGAGGCTCAGCCGCACCAGAAACCCAGTGGGGGCTGCGGCCACGGCCGCCCTTAACTCCATATCTCCTAACTCCGGTCACAATCCCGACGGGGTTATTAAAGGGGCATGGGGAGTGGAAAGATGGTTTTCTTTCTGTTCAAGTTGGGAAGCTCATGGGGTATGAAGAAACCATCCCCCCAGAAAGCCTTATATAGAGGGGGAGAGTTGGTGACAATCAATTCGCGCAGAATTCGAAGAGTGAGTTACCGAGGCGGCGGGCAATAATGAAGCCACCAAATTCCAAGGGGGCTGCAGACCGTTGTACTTCTGTCGATTTACGAGACCATTAATGAAGGCGCGTCTCGCGCACCGAAGCGTCAGGCGCAGAACACGAACGGCCAAGAAACGCTTCCCCGATAGAAGATGGGGAAACTAATTACTTCAGAAGACCAAGTGTTAGACAGAACCAAGGCTCTGCATGGTCTTCGGACTCAGGCCTATGGGGAAACTAATTACTTCAGAAGACCAAGTGTTAGACAGAACCAAGGCTCTGCATGGTCCTCGGACTCAGGCCTATGGGGAAACTAATTACTTCAGAAGACCAAGTGTTAGACAGAACCAAGGCTCTGCATGGTCCTCGGACTCAGGCCTATGGGGAAACTAATTACTTCAGAAGACCAAGTGTTAGACAGAACCAAGGCTCTGCATGGTCCTCGGACTCAGGCCTATGGGGAAACTAGCCACTACTTATGAAGGCAGCACCTGTGCCTAGGTCTTGCATGGTCCTCGGACCCAAGCCTACGGAGAGCTAGCCACTACTTATGAAGGCAGCACCTGTGCCTAGGTCTTGCATGGTCCTCGGACCCAAGCCTACGGAGAGCTAGCCACTACTTATGAAGGCAGCGCCTGTGCCTAGGTCTTGCATGGTCCTCGGACCCAAGCCTACGGAGAGCTAGCCACTGCTTATGAAGGCAGCACCTGTGCCTAGGTCTTGCATGGTCCTCGGACCCAAGCCTACGGAGAGCTAGCCACTACTTATGAAGGCAGCACCTGTGCCTAGGTCTTGCATGGTCCTCGGACCCAAGCCTACGGAGAGCTAGCCACTGCTTATGAAGGCAGCACCTGTGCCTAGGTCTTGCATGGTCCTCGGACCCAAGCCTACGGAGAGCTAGCCACTACTTATGAAGGCAGCACCTGTGCCTAGGTCTTGCATGGTCCTCGGACCCAAGCCTACGGAGAGCTAGCCACTACTTATGAAGGCAGCACCAGTGCCTAGGTCTTGCATGGTCCTCGGACCCAAGCCTACGGAGAGCTAGCCACTACTTATGAAGGCAGCACCTGTGCCTAGGTCTTGCATGGTCCTCGGACCCGAGCCTACGGAGAGCTAGCCACTACTTATGAAGGCAGCACCTGTGCCTAGGTCTTGCATGGTCCTCGGACCCAAGCCTACGGGGAGCTTGCCACTATCTTTAAAGCAGCAACAGGATCTTCCATAAAAGGCTAATCACTTGCCGGAGGATTGAAGCGCTGAGCTAACTATTTGGGAAAAACCAACCAGCGGAAGGCCTTGGGGGGAATGAGGGCCGTGGGTGTCAAAACCCTCCTCCCCGTTCAAGGGAACGTGCAGCAGGATTTTGAGGGGCTATTGTGGGGCCCGAGGGCCTGGAATTTTCGGCCCACCTCTAGACTGGCCCAAGGCCCATGCCGAGGATCAATGGCTGTCCCAGGCAGCTGCCTAGGGACTTTTCGGCCCTCTGGGCCGCGCCGAGGACAACCCTGTCCTCGGCATACCTATCCTGATCCCAGTACAGGCGGTCACATCCACACTTAATGCGTCTACCTAACTCCCCTGGCAATCTCAGTGTTGAGAGGACTCCTGAACGGCGAAACCTTGGGTGCCGCGATCCACAGTACGGTGGGAAACGTGGCTGATAGGACAAGTCCTTAATCAGTGGTCTGGATTACTGACAGTTGGAAGGCTAGGATTGGCCAAAGAGGGTATATAAATGCAAGGAGCCCTTCAGAGTAGGCTCTCCTGGGCCATCCGAGGAGCAACCCCCAAGGCAATAGGAACAAAGAAAAAGCCCTCAAGAGGGAAGAACACTTCAGGCGAGCTGGTGGCTAGCCTGTTGGCGCCGAACCCTACGACCCACTCTCTAAACAAATTTATTGCTGGGGGATCTACGACAAAACGAGCCCCTACACTTTCAATAAGTTCAATCATGTTTTTCTTATTGTTTAGATGAATTTCTAATAGTTTCAAATAGAAATCAGGTTTTAAAGTGAATGGGTTTTTTTAAAAACTTTTCTAATCGCATTATTAAACGAGGTAATCATGCGTTCTTGAATTGTCTTAGTTCAACCGAATCATAAGTTTTTAATTGTATAAGAACAATCAATTATGAAATATATAATTTCTTAGATCACAAAGAATCTCATATCGATATAGGGAAACACCCCGATACCTTAGTATTTACATTATTGATTTAAATCAGTTTTTATTATTATTCTTGTTAATAATCGCCAAGCAAAAATATTTTTCTTCTTTACCCAAATTTTTGTTTAATTCTATTGTTTTTGAATCTATCCTGCTCCTTGTGGTTCGACCTCGGTACTCCGAGAATTATATTGCTACGATCTCTTGCACTTGGGAGTGAGCAAGCAGAGATATATTTTTATATTATTATTTATATTATTTTAATGTGTTGTATGGTAAAACAAAAGTTGGGATGTTGAGTGTATTATAAAATGGTATGGTATAATAAATAAAGTAACTTTTGAAATGGTATAATGAGATATTTTTTAGAAACAGGATACTGATGTTTATTGACTCCATAATTAAATGCTCTAATGCTCCCTGTATTTAACAATAAAATCATAATTCATGACTTATTAATTTAAATAATTATAATGGATCCTAGGAAATACGTTTCTTTCGAGGGTCCAAACAATTTTGGAGTAACAATTTTGTAGTATATTAAAGTGTGCTTCTATGAGTTACTCGGAGTCATGTAGACATATTAACGTTTCCACAACTTATTACATCTACTCAAGTTTTCACCTTAAGTTTGAGAGGGGGTGTTAGAGATATATTAACCCATTCGCATAAGCCCAAGCCTAATTCTACTTAGTATGCAAGTCAAGTCTCTTACTTGTATTAGAAGTCTATTAGTTTAGGGTTTAGTCTACTATATATATATATATATATATATATATATTCATGTTAGAATTCATTGTAACACATGATTTGTACTACCCTCTCATATAATAAAGATGTAGCCCTTAAGAGCTTCCTTTGTAGACGTAGGCCATTAGACTATCAAATCTATTATAGCATATTCAACATGGTATATCAAATCTAATATTCAACATTAAATCACAATTAGCATGTTGCCCTCTTGCCACCCATTCCCAATGTCCACTACACAATCATGATGTTTCACTTTTCAATGTAGCCCTCTATTGAAAAAAAGTAATAATCACATAAAAAAAGGGGGTAATATGAATTAAGCTCATGACAATCTAATTCTATTTAACTTGTAATATTCCTATGACCGTTGAGAAAATTCAAATGGTTATTTACTTCACATGATCATTAAGGGATGCAACATATAAGGTTGTTGTTTGCTAAAACTCTAAAACCAACTAAAAAAAAAAAAAAAAACTTTGAAACCAACTTAAGTAGATAGCTGTTGATGCTCATTTTGAGACCCAATAACAGAAAGAAGCCCAACAATATGGGCAAAGAAGAGTTAGTGGATGGCTAGAAAAACCATTAAGCCTAGATGGCAGGAACAATGGTTCACAGGCCCATAAAGTACACAAGTGGGCCTTGAGGAAAGTAGAGGGCCTAAAAGAGCCCGAAGAGAGAGATAGTAAACTCATGGGTATTATGTGATGTAGCAAAGTAAGAATGGGCCACAGCCGGCTCGAAGTAATAAAGTAAGAAAGTAAGGGGTTGATGGGAAGCCTATAAGCCCCAAGGATGGGGAATAAGGTAATTGGGCCAAAGAAGCCCAAGGGAGTTAGTAAAAACCCATGGGTATGCAGAATTAGAAAATGGGTCAAGGATGCCCAAGGAAAGCAAATAGGCCAAGGATGCTTAAGGAAAAAGAAATAAGACAAAAGAGCCCACAAGCAATGAAATGGGTCAAGAAAAGTCCAAAGTACCATGAGTATAAAATCAACGACCATATTGAGTCATTGGGAGAAGAATAAGTAGCAAACCCAAAGAGGCTCAACAGACACGGGTCAAATAACACCACGACAGGAACAACAAAATGGTATGGCAGAAAGTGGCAGCAGGATTACGGAAAGAGCAAAGAATGGGCTCAAGAAGGGAAAGCCCACAACCTGGCAAGGTCCAACCCTTGAAAAAAACAAGCTGTAAGGAATGAGAAATCAGAAAGCAGTTTACGACATAATAGGCCAAGGATGAGCGGCAGAATGCACAGATGAGCCTCTAGATCACGGCAAACGCATAAGCAGCGGACAAGTTTTGGACATACTTAGGAGTGGAGCACGCGCAAGGCTCAGACATCACCAACTTGTACCCAGCCAATACAGGAAGTGGTGGGCAATGGGTTAGAGGTAAGAGAGGGTATGGTCTGGTGGTGGGGAGAGGGGAAAGCCTATTCTGGGGTTCTCGCTCAGGTTTTTTTGGGAGAAATGTCCTGCTGGGATGACATACTACCCAAAAGAAGTAAGGATGAGTTGGAACCACTAGGTGCATGCCATGAGGGATAGGAAGAGAGAACACCCACACCGTGGCGAATAAGAATGCCACGGTGAGCAAGCAAACAAAATAATATTCTTTGTCTGGTGATGGGGAGTGGCGCAGCTAGTATAGGTAAGTGGTGGTGGCTGGACAGCTAACAAACTAATGGTGGTCGGCAAGGACACCCAGACCAGACAAAGGTAGTTAAAGGCTAAAATGGTAAAAGCCAGTCACGGCAGGCAGTATATAAAGGACCTTTGCTGTGCACAGTAGGTGATGGGGAGTGGCGCAGCTAGTATAGGTAAGTGGTGGTGGCTGGATAGCTAACAAACTAATGGTGGTCGGCAAGGACACCCAGACCAGACAAAGGTAGTTAAAGGCTAAAATGGTAAAAGCCAGTCACGGCAGGCAGTATATAAAGGACCTTTGCCGTGCACAGTAGGGGGATCATCATCACGACAATAGTAAACACTAGGAGAGAATCACAACATTACTAGATAGGTAAGCACTAAGAAAAGAAGAGAGGAGAAAAAGAATTAGAAGTAACAAAAACAGAGAAGAAAGAGAGAATTAGGAAGAGAAAATGGAGAGTGTAGAATGGCAGACGTGTACCAATAGGCTAATCCCTTCTCTCCCTCTAAAAGCCTACCATCTGTTAGGAAAAAGGACTCATTTGGGCATAAGCCATTTGGGCCCATTCACTCAGAGTAGGTAATTTCCATGGCAGGATCATCCTGTGAAGTTACCCACGTTGAGGAAGTGGTTTCCTCCTTGGCCTTAGCCTCGTAGCACAATCAAACGTGGCAGATTGATCTTTCATTCTTCGATTTTCTCACTTATTGTTATTACTTCTCATTTTGTCTTTGTAACCTCACTCAGAATGTGTTTTTCTTTCCCTGTTTTGACTAAGGATTTCTCGCTTGTCTTGCCTTAACAGCAACTTATTTCTTTCATCATTGTTTTATCATATTTGTCTGTCGTGACTCTTCTATAGCAACTGCGTCTGCTGTGGGCACGTGATTAAAGTTTCGGCAAATGGGACATAGTTTGCACACAAGCCGATTCAAGGTGGGTTACAATTGGACCAGTCTCGACTCTCTTATCCAGAATACTTGGGCCATAATACAGCAGAAGATAGTCCAACCCAAAATCACAAAATCAATTCTAATATTCAGCATTAAATCACAATTAGCACGTTGCCCTCTTGCCACCCATTCCCAATGTCCACTACACAATCACGATGTTTTACTTTTCAATATAGCCCTCTGTTTAAAAAAAGTAATAATCACATGAAAAAAAGGTGTAATATGAATTAAGCTGACAATCTAATTCTATTTAACCTGTAATATTCCTATGACTGTTGAGAAAATTCAAATGGTTATTTACTTCACATGATCATTAAGGGATGCAACATATTAGGTTGTTGTTTGCTAAAACTCTAAAACCAACTTTAAAAAAAAGAAAAAAAAAATTTGAAACCAACTTAAGTAGATAGCCAACTGCTTGAACTTACAATAGAATGTTAATAATTCACTAACCGAAATAGCAAAGGCTCAGAAAGCTTGTATTTGTGTTAATATGATGTTGGTTATAACTTATAACACATCAACTACATTAAGCATGAATTTTTTTTTTTTTGGAGGAAAAGAAAAGGAATGATTAAACTTTTCAATGTACGATATTACTTTGAAAAAGAACTCATATTCTCAGCCAAAGAAAAAATGAAACTTAGAAACTCGTATGGTCTAAGCAAATTTGATAACTAAAAGGATGTGTTCATATGCATCCCTAAATTTGCCAAGACCATTTTCACTATAGTGGCCAAGTTTATACATTAAGTCTAATAAAACAACCAATAGTATACTCCATGTGTACTCAAAGAAAACAAATGAAAAGTACATACCCAGATCATTGATGTATAATTCATTGGTGTATATAGTTGTTTACTCCTCGTTTGTTTTTTGACAGTAAGAGATAGAATACTCCTCGTTTGTTAAGTATTCTTCATATGTGCCGTTTGCGCACAGGTTTATAGTTTTTTAGGGAAAAACATATAGAACTTCTGGACATAAGGAACACTCATTTTTTTTTTTTTTAATTAAAAGAAAAAAATATTAATGAATGAATATTAACCTTCTAAGGCACCAAAGATAGGATCTTTCTAACTTATATAATCAAATAAAATTCTAACGGGATCTTTCTTAACATGGTAAAATGTAATAAAATAGTTTTTAACTTATGTTTCTATTAAGGTAGTCGATATCGTACCGGTACCAGCCATACCAGCCGGTATGTACTGTACCGGTACATATACCGGTATTGAAATGCCAACGTTTCGTATCGGTTTAAATACCAGTCGAACCTGCCATGTACCGGCCATACTGGCCAATTTCGGGCAATACCAGCTGGTACCAAAAAAAAAAAAAAATTTTTATTTATTTTAGTTTTGTAAATTTTGAATTTTTGTAAAGGCAGAATAGTAACTTATTTGCTTTAACTTATTAGTATTATTTGTTTTCTTAGTATGCAATAAATGATTAAGCTTTTTATTTTTTATATTGTGTTTTTATTTTTTTCTTTTAATTGATACTAAAGTCTAAAACTATGAATAATTTATTCTGAATTGAGGCAATGTTTTACGGTAAATTTTTATATTTATTATAACACACACACATATATATAAATATAAAAAATAACGGTAAACCCGAAACGGTATACTAATATTAACCAGTATCGAAATATATCGTTCTATTGGTTAAACCGGTACAGCTTCCGGTACGAAATTGACTCCCTTGGTTTCTATACAACAATAAGTAGAAAATAAAAAGAAAATTTTCACTGAATGTGATATCATATTAACATCTGTGTCTTCTTACACATCTGCCTCTATGTCTTCCTCATCAACTTTAATATGAGAATTTTCACACCTCAGCATAATCACCTAAACGTACAACGTGTCCTGAATAAGAAAGATTTAAATAATTAAAAAAACAAAATAATGTGGAGAGAAACCTTTTTCCCTTCACTTTTAGCCCACTCATTCGGTTGACATAGATTACTTAGTATCATGTTCTCCTTTGGCATCAGAGAGACAGAGACTTAAATCACATTACTTTGTGCAACCCTATATGTCCTTCTATTAGTACTCACATTGACACGCTTCTTATTCTTCTTAACTCATGCCAACTTTAAATCCGAGAAATTCAGCTTTAGCATGCCTGATGGGGATCAATTAACAGAAGTGAGCATTTGGCAATTTTCTATAGCTAGATTGATCCCGATTGAAAATAAAAGGAGACCCAAATTAAATGACTGGAACAAAAGTAGTACTTTATCGTAGTATATTGCAGGAATTACTTTTTAAGTACTCTTCTCAAGCCAAGGGCTATATCTTGTGCAACTTATTATTATATATCCTCGACCCTTTTCTTGCCTAAGTTTCTTCTTGTAGGAATATCTTTGAGGTTTCCATTCCTAGAAATCTGTTGTTTTTCTGTATGTATATATCTAGTTATTAAGGAGGATACCCCAAGTAAGAATCTAGCAAACACCAAGAAGTAAAGTGACTCTAGAGAATGTTCTGAAGTCATCTTCTGTAAAACATTCTTGTTAGGATATTTATGAATAAAATGAAAAAAAAAAAAACTAGTAACATTTTCTAAGTAATAGGTGATTAATGTATAAATTCACTTATAAACAACAAACAAATCAGAGTAACCATACATAGATATGAAAATTTCATCTTCAAAGCATTGGGGTCACAAAAGGTTAAAAGAAAATGTCTGTATCATCCTTAGGAGGTACACAACACCCCTTGCTTCTTTAAAATTACAAAACACATATATCAGGCAAAATTTTCCAAATGACATGTTTTTAGGGGAAAAAAAAATTAGGAGAATAGCACACAACCGAAGTTATTTAGTTATGTAGCACATTTTTTGGAACTCGTGTTTGGGTAAAAAACTCGAGTTCCAAAAATGTGCTACATAACTAAATAATTTTGTCTGTGTGCTGTTCCCCTAAAATTTTTCTAAAATTGTGCTATAGAGCAAATTTTGACCATGTATGTTTCTAACACTCCAATAACTCAATCAGTGTGCATTTGTTTCAGCTTTTAGAACCTAAAACGCGCTTTTTGTGACCAAAAAAATAAAATGTATGTTTGGTAATGGTTTTAAAAGGTGCTTTCTCAAAAAAGTTGCATTTTGAAATGTAAAAGATGAGACTTTAATGTGTGGACAGCTCTCAGCTGCTTTTGCAAAAGCCAAAGCGCTTTTAATAAATATTACCGTTGGATCTGAAGGTTAATTACCAAATTGCCCACATTTTATTGAATACCCAATTTTACCCTTTGATAAATCAAAAGATAACACCATCTCTGTAGCTCATGCTAGAAATCTCATCTCTTTGCTCTGCTACAAAACAGCTATCCTCTTCGTGCTGCTGCAGGTAAGTCTTCTTCTTCTTCTTCTTCTTCTTCTCCTCTCTATATATTAAAAAAAAAAAAAAATTATTTATGTCTTATATACCTGATCTGAGAAAAACATTTTGAAGGTAGAGTTTTTAATCAACAAAACACCAAGCAACACTGATTTGCTACCAAAAACCACTAGGTACCACCAGAGATTTTGAAATATTTGTTGAAAAATTTTCAGATTTGTTCATGCTTTATTTGTTCTTGCTATTTACATGATCTATTTGTTCTCTTTTGGGAACTGAAAAAATTTGTAAGTACATGCTCTGTATTTTTTTTCTTTTGTGGGTATATGCTCTGTATATTTCCATGTTCAAGTCACATTTTAATTTATGAAAAAAATCGTCCAACCCTCCTTTCTCTGTTCAAGTCACTTTGAGGCTGGTATGTATTTTAAACTTGGATTATTGGTATGTATTTTATCATCTTTTTACATTTTCATTTTGTGCTTCATGATGATGAAAATTATTTAGATTTAATTAATATTGATAAGAAGTCATTAATGGTAATAACAAATAATTATGACACTAAAAAGAACTAAACACAAACATTATTAAAATAATACCAATAATATATTTATTATTATTATTAATTAGTTTTTTTTTTTTTGAGTGAGCAGATGAAGTAGTTGATTTAAGTATGAAATAAACTCCCTTATATATACATTGTCATTTTTGGTAATTTACTTCTCAAACTGCTACTTTTATAAGTGCTAGTCAAACATTCAGCTTTTTCAAAAAACACTTTTTATCTTTTAACAGATTTTACTAAACACTCAATTTTTACAAAAAGCCCAGTTTCATACTGCATTTTTTAAAACCTCCACTTTTTCAAAAAACACAATATCAAAAAGCTGAACCAAACTCACCCTTAGTGTCTACTATTCTAGTAGCTCCAATACTATGACACCAATAATTTGAATTGCCTACCACCATTTTACCACTTCAGTACCAAATCCCGCACACAAGAAATATATTAACTCAAAATAAATAAAACTAAACCATTAAAGTTGCAAAGATCATTAATTGATACAAACCCATCACTATTGCGAACAATCAAAACTAAATGGGAAAATATGAGAGAGAGAGAGGATCCATTCATGCTTTTGAATCTCCAATCTTTGTTCGGTGCCTATAAATTTCATAGCAAATAAATAATAATAAAATAAAATAAAATAAAAGCCTCTAAGTTTGTAATTGTACGACGGGTCATAACACTCCTTTGAGTATGAGTGGCTAATAAGGGAAACGAAAAGAAGAGAGAACTTAACCAAAAAAAAAGAGAAGAAGAGAGAGGGGTTACACTTACACTTACAAGGTGGACCTCCAATTTGAGGATGTATTACACTTACACTTACAAGGTGGACCTCCAAAGGTTGTTTGAGGATGTATTACACTTAACACTTACATGATGGACCTCCAAAGGTTGTTTGAGGATGTATCTCTCTTTTATTCTGAATTTTGCCAAAGGATTGTTAGTCAAGTCATTCGTAATGTCTTCGGAAGTGAAATTTAGTGTTTGAGAGAAAGACGTTTGGCATTTGGAAGAGGCAAGACTGCAAGAGAGCCAGGGAATTCTGAAGTAAATTGCTTGGTTTACATTCTACTATTCTAGTTCCCTTGACTTTAGCGCCAATATTGTAAATACGGTTTTTTTTGGGCAGTAAAATTAAGAAGATCAAATTAGACCTGGATACTTTCTCAAAAAAAAAAAAAAAAAAAAATAGACCTGGATATTTATTGTGTGGATCCACCTTTGGCACCAAAATTGAAAAAGAAAAAGAAAAAGAGACACATGATACAAAATTAATGTACAATTAAAATCCAATTTTAAATCTAATTTAATTTTCTCTAACTTTGTCTTTAAATATACCATGCAATTGTTATACTTAAGATTAAAAAAAAAAACCTTTTAATTTTGTTTTATTTTCAAATCATTTTGTAATATTGTCATTTATTAATTAAATTTTATGTTTTTCTTAACTTTTCGATTGTAGTGGGAATTCCAATTTACCATTAGTAATTTAACCCAAAAAGAGAAGAAGAGATTTTCTTAGTAAATACGTGCTCATTTGTTCGTGCTAAATGCAAGGAATCGATTCCTAAACTAAAGAGGTCACCTAGATATTGATGTTTCATGTAGGTGTTAAAAAAATGTGTGATTTTGTTCTTATAAACTTGGTTATGGTCAACTACTATAACTCCACTTAATATCTTTTAATTAGATGTGAATTTTAACAAATTCACTATTGGATAACATTTTATTCTTATATCTGCCATGCTTGCAAAAATTCTTGAAAATCAAAGATTAATAGTTATGTTATCAATCAAATGTTTGAATTTCAAGTTTTTATAATATAAAATTATATATAAAAATAAGTTTATGGATCAAATGTTAAATAATATCCGATTGATACGAAATTTGACATGCATGTTAAGAATATAAAGAATATGCAGTTTAACTATTAGATTTTTAAAATACGTAATCATGTTAAGTTTTTTAATGAGAGTTATAGCGATCGGTTACAATCAAGTTTGTGGGGCCTGTGGGCCTGAAGGCCTCGGCCCGCCTTTAGGCTGGCCCAAGGCCCACGCCGAGGAAGGGCGATTGGCCCAGACTGTTGTCTAGGGATTTCAGCCTCATTGGACCCATGCCGAGGACACCTCCCCCCCTTTTCTCGGCATACCTAGTCTAATTCCAGGTGGGGGACAAACCCAGAATAGGTGGTCACATCCACACTTAATGCGTTTATCTGACTCCCCTGGCCACATTAACGCGGATAGGACTCCTGAACAGCACAACCTTGGGTGCTGCGACCCACAGTAAGGTTGGGAACGTGGCTGGTGGGACAGGTCTTTAAGCAGTGGTCTGGATGATCGACAGTTGGAAGGCTAGGATCGACCGAAGGAGATATATAATGCAAAGTGCCCCTCTTGAGAGGGGGGCCTCCTCGGACAGGAGCCGAGGAGCAACCCCAAGTCAAGAAGAACAGGGCTAAGTCCCCTCGAAGAAGAAGGGACTTCGGAGGACTCGCGGGAAGCCGGTTAGCGCCTAGCCCTTCGTCCCACTCTCTAAGAAATGTATTGTTGGGGATCCCTCACAAATCGAGCCCCTACAATATATATAAATAAATAAATATATATATATATATTTTTTTTTTTTTTTTATTCTCCATATTTGCAAAATATTAAGATAATCAGAGATTAATAACTATTTTAATTGAAAATATCTATTCAAATAGCGAATAAGATTAGATTACCACGAAATTGGCATGCATTTTCATGACAATGAAAATGTGTGATCCAACAATGTGATTTTGAATATATTAAACTAATAAAAATTTTAATTTTTTGGTAATTGAAGAATTGGGTGTGGTTGGATTTTAACCATGAATACTTTTGTTAGACACACAAAAAAGTGTCAACCAATTGAGTTATAAGCTATTAGTAGTAATAAAAAATATTGAGTGTTGTAACATCAACAAAAATTTATACATGCACTTAATCCTGTCCCATACATATATATGCATCACAGATAGTGGTCTAAGGTTCTACCAAGTGGCATTGTAAGCCAAATATATATATATTGTGGGGCCAGAATAAGTCAGCAACCCCGGCCCATTCCAAACCAGGCCCAGAGGCCCACGCCGAGGATACCTCCAATGTCCGAGGTCCGAGGACGAAAGTTTAGGGCCCAGGGCCCCAGAAGCATTGCCGAGGATGGTTACATCCTCGAGAGACCGAGGTCAGAAAGTGGGCAAACAGCATACCTTTAAGGGGAGTCTTCCCAAGCATCCAATGAGCAAATAGCAAGAACCAATCACCGGACATTGAAGCATGGTGGAGGAGCAAGTCCCAGGTGAACTGTCACCTCCACATTAAATGCCCTCAACTAACGCTCTGGCCGCATTAATGAGGATAGGACCTCTGAACAGTGCCGTCTTGGGCGCTGCAACCCACTGGAGGTATGAGAATGCGGCTGATGGGACAGGCACTCCAGTAGAAACCGGGTTGATCAACAAATGTAGGGCTAGGATCAATTGAGAGAGAAGTATATAATGTAAAAAGTCCCTCTTGAGAAAGGGACGGACGGAAAACCAGAAAAAGAAGGAATACTGTAGCAGAGTATTTCTCTCAACCATTGTAATCTCACTTGAAAGAAATAAGAACGAGTTCAACCTCTATAAACCCGTCCGAGGAGTCTTATTAGGCATTCCGACCCACGTTTAGCTTAGCACGATCCACCAACAACCATGCATGGCTGTTGCATTCTTTACTAAGGCCTAGCTCTTGAGCCCATACTCTATAAATTTATTGGAGGGTTAGCTGGGCTTGGGTCCACTCTCTCAATCTGTGGAGAGCACTCGAAACCACCCCCTACAAAGTTTGTAACCAAACTTTATTCTTAATTTAATTTCACTTAAAAATATTAAAAATACACAAACTATCTTTCAAGTTTGGGCTAATGTCACCTACTATCACTTTTTTTTTAATATCTAATTTTTTTTTTCTTAAGCACAAATGCCACTTAATATTATACAGTCAAGACAAGTTGTTGGCAAGAAGGAGAGGACTTTGAACTCGTTGCTAAGGCATCTTCTCTCTCCTTGGTTTTCTCTCAAGGTTCACTGACCTGAGTCCTTTGGCTCGAGGTCTTTGATATATCTCTTTTTATACTTTCCTTTCTTCCACTCCCGTTTCATTTCTAACTTTCATTATCTAACCTCCCTAAGTACCCATTCGCTCTTTTGAATTAATCTACTGTAATTCCTAGAAGTTCTAATCTTTCTTGTCCCAAGACCTTCTTCCTTCCCACCCTTAAACTCCTTCTTTTCTCCTTTCTCTTTGTCTTATCCCATAGTCTTAAAATCTTACAATCAATTTTGTTTAAACTCAGGAGGAGGGTTGATTTAACCCTCTATCTTTGAAGCCACGAACCAAAACACAGATCTGGTGGAAGCAATAAGTGCTAAGATCGAGAAACTGTGTTGACCCAGTAAACCCATTAGACTCAAAGCTAATGAAAAGGTGGTTGTGGTGTTGTTCAATATAGGATTGGTGGGCAAGTTACTGGCGGATAGTGTAAACAAGAATGTGGTAAGGGCAATAATTCTTAAAGCGTGGAGGACTAGTAAAGGGGTGCAAATAATTGATCTGAAAGAGAATATTTTTCTGTTTAAATTCACCAGTGAAGGAGATTGTAGAAGAAATCTAGAGCTAGGGCCATGGAATATTGAAGAGTACCCACTAATATTGAAGCACTGGAATCAAAACCAGACGGCTGAAGATGTAGATTTCTCAAGCCTCCATATATGGGTTCAGATACATGGTCTCCCAATTGAATATATGTCAAAGGAAAATGCTGAGGAAATAGGTGCTCTGGTGGGGAAAGTAGTGGAAGTTGATTTCACAGGTGATGGGAAAGTATGTATGAGTCAATTTTTAAGGGTGAAGGTAGAGTTTGAAGTTGAAAAACCATTGAAAAGTGGCTTTTACTTGGATAGAAGTCCTCTTCCAGAATTATGGGTCAGGTTTAAATATGAAAGGATTGCAGATTTCTGTTATAAATGTAGTAGGTTGGGGCATTTAAAGGCCAAATGTATATATATGGGAGCAAATTCAGAGAAAGCTTTAATGCGTGACCCATTTGGATATGGCCTATGGCTGAAGGCAGATCCAATGACAAAAAGAGCTTTAAGATGGGTGGAGTTTATCTTTGAGGATGATCAGAAAACAGAGTAAAGAAGTGCAGAAATCCAAAGGGCTGAGGGTCCAGGAATGGTGACGCGTGAGTTTCACGCGAATGAGGGTCCAAAAAGTGTAGAAAGCTCTGATAAGGTGGGTCCACTGGTGGAAGTCTAGAGAAATCTCCGTACTGACTTTCAAAATCTATCTGAACACGTTACATCCAAGAAGATTTCTCTAGATAATTTTCACAACCTTCCTTCTCAATCTCAACCAAAAGTGCTCTCTAGTCACAAAAACCAGAACCCATTCAACCAAGTCCTAAAAGTTACTACCATAAATACCATAACCCTAATGGAAATGGAACCTAACCATAACCAACATCCACAAGACTCAACCAACCCTCTGACAACTGATCATCCCAAAGAAAAAAATCTTACCCTTGTTACCAAAACCCAACAGTCTCCTTGTAATAATCTAGAAAAAACCAGTCCCACTTCACTAATATCCCAAGCCTCAGATGAACCAGGCATCAGACAAAGTGGACCCTACTCTTCTATATGGGCTGTTTAAAGCCCATAATAACATGTTGTCCTAGGTAGCATACTATAATGAAAGGGCTAGTGAAGGCCAAATGGAAAAAAAGCCACAAAAGGTTAGTGAAGCTATTAATGGGCTGGAATGTAGCCAAATACGTAAGAATAATGGAAACAAAAGGAAATTGGATATTGAAGAAGGCCCATTTTTGGAGAAGTCAATGAAGCTAATCAAAGTAGGATCTGACCTACTTAAAATCAATTCTCACTCTCAACCTCCAAGATCCTACGGAAATGACAGACCAATAAGAAAGAAAAAGCTCAAGGCGCTGGCTAGAGAAAGATATGACGGAGACAATCAAAGCATGACATAGGAGGTAAGATCTCTTGATGATGTTAGTGTGTATTCTATTTCCACCCTCGAATCCAAAATGGCTGAGGAGGCGGGCCTTACCATGCCCCCACCCCAGCCATGATTGCCTTAGCATGGAATTGTCAAGGTTTGGCTCGGGCCTCGACAAAAAGATCTTTAAGAGCTATAATAAGGGATATTTGCCAGATGTGATTTTCTTGTCTGAAACAAAAATTCCTACTAGTAAAGCTAGAAATTTTTTGGGGAGTATGGGGTTCTATGATCTGGATTTTGTGGATCCAAAAGGAAAAAAAAAGGTGGATTGATTGTTGGTTGGAAGTTAGGAGTGGATATGGAAGTGACGTCAAAAAGCAAGAACTTAATAAACAGTCTTGTTTTTTCGGACCCAGTAAATGAGCCATGGCTTCTTTCTCTAGTTTATGGGCCCCCAATTTATAGTGAAAAATGTCAGTTCTGGGAATCAATAAGCAAAATGGGGAAGGTTTTCAATGGTGCTTGGCTTTGTATGGGTGATTTTAATCAAGTCTGGTCCTAAGCTGATAAATTGGGAGGAAGGCTAGTTGCCGATTCTTCTAGTGGAGGCCCTCGGTCAGTAATAGAGGACAATGGGCTCATTGATATGATGTTCTCAGGTAATCCATTTACGTGGTCAAATAAGAGGGAGGGTCTAGCTAATATCAAAGAGAGGCTGGATAGAGCCTTTGCAAATGACAGATGGAGATTTTTGTTCCCAAGAGCGACTGTCTATCACTTTCCTGCCTCAACTTCAGATCATTCGCCGATAATATTATTTACTGAAGGAGAGCAAAAGAATCTCAAAAGACCTTTCAAATTTGAGGAAGCCTGGACTCGTGATAAAAGCAGTTTTTTTATGGTAGAGAAGGCTTGGAGGAAAGGCCAACAGGGAACCCCTACGTACAAAGTTTGTAGAAAGATCAAGGAGACAAAAGAAGAATTCAAAAGGAGACAATCTTCACAGCCCTATAAGGAAAGCGATATGGAAGCCTCCTCCATATGGGTGGGTTAAATTAAATTTTGATGTAGCTGTAAGAGAAGAAAAAACTTCTCTAGCTATAGTGGGCAGGGATGATAAAGGAGATCTGTTGTTTGCTTGGGCAGAACAAATTGAACCAGGTAGTCCTCTGGTGGGTGAAGCAAAGGCAGCACTTTGTGCCATTAAGAGAGCCATTGAAAATAGGTTTTCTAAAATCATAGTGGAAGGTGATGCTTGGAATGTGATAGATCCTTTGAGTAATGCAGGAAAGACAACTCACTGGAGTATTGCAGAGGTGGTTACATATATTTTGGATGTTGTAAAGTGTTTTGATGCTATTTTATTTTCTTTTGTGTACAGAGAGGGCAATGTTCCAGCCCATCTTTTAGCCCAATGGACGGCTTTTGTTAATTGGGTAGGACCAGTTCCCATCTCTGAGCATTCCCATTAGCTCTCTCATAAAAAATGTCATTTTAACACACGAAAAACCTACTTTATCATTTTAGCACATCATTTTACAATATACCATTTATCAGATGTTCTATACTTCAATTCTATACATTAAAATAATATTTACAAAACTTTAAAATAATATATTAACTCCTCCCATCAACAACAACAACAACGGCACAGCCACCACTGCCGCAACAATGGCCACCAACAACGACCACGGCCACACCAACAACACCGACAGCCACCACAACCACCAAATTACAATACCACTGCCACAACTAAACCACAACCCACCACATTCACAAACCTCAAAACCCATCCCAAATCAAACAAACCCAACCTCCAATCCCTCTAGATAAGCCTGAACCTCACAACCTACCGGCAACAACAAAAAAAGCCACCACCAAAATCAACCAATAGCCACAACAATAAAACCCACGGCAAAAAAAAAAAAAAAAAAAAAAAAAAACCCATCAGAAAACAATAAGAAATGTCTCACACTGTGAGAGATCGGCGGCGTGGGGTGGATGGCACGGCAATCTCGGCGGTGTGGCGTGGCGTGGCGGACGGTACGGCAAGCTCGACGGCGCGGCGTGGCATGACGCGGTGGATGGCACGAAGCTCGGCGGCGCGGCGTGGTGGTCACTGTAGTGAGATTGGCGTGGCTGTGAAAGAGCAACAGAGAGGGCTAGACAGAGATGAGAGTTTGGGTCAGAGTTAGAGAGATCGAAGGTTGAGAGGGAGTGCCGAAGAGAGATGGGGAATTAGGAAAATCAACAAAGAAAATTTGGTCGGCGGTTTTGTTTTTGAGTGATGTTTAGAGAGATTTTGTGTTTTGTATTCAAGGGAGACCTTGAGTTTGCATTTGCGTTTGAGAATGACTGAGGAAAGAGAGATATGACAGAGATGAGAGTTGAGAAAGAGAACCAGACGGAGAGAGAGAACCAGGCGGAGAGAGAGATATGTCTTGGGAGGAGAGAGAAAAAGTATATAAAATAATAATAAAAATTTTGGCACATTTGTCCGTACCGTCTCATATTTGAGACGGTACTGAAACCGTGTGTTAAAAATTTTGAGATTTGAGATATCTGATGAAGGTTGGTTTTTGTGTTTGGTGTGTCAAATGTGCCAAATATTTGGCATTTGGCACATTTGAGAGAGCTGATGAGAGTGCTCTAAGGTCCTTCTCCTAGTTTCTAAGGCTATGAAGAAAGATGGTTTCAGGCCCTCTCGTCTTTTGTACTTTGTTATTCATAAATAAAATATTTATTCAGCAAAAAAAGAAAAAAAAAGTAGAGGACTTTTTTTAGACAAAAGAAATATCCTCCACCTCCTCCCAACAACTTTTAAACATTGTCAACTCTCATTTGTATGGAAGGAGCAAATATAATATTTTTGAAAAATTTTGGTAGTCCCTTGTATTAGCCAAAACTAAGGTGGTTTTATATTTTATTATTAACTAATTATAGCAAAAAAAAAAAAAAAATCTCGATTACAAATTTGGTTATGGCAATGACTACTGTAGGGACCTTATTGGAACTCCTGGCCCAAAAAGTATGTGGACTCAGGCCCAAAAAGCCCAAAACAATAAATTTGCAGAGAATGGGTTGGAAAACTGGGCTTTAAGGAATTAAGCAACAAATGAACAGATCTTGATGACAAAGAAAAGAAAATAACGAACTTTCATTAAGGAAAAACGTCCTCGGCGAAGTCTGAGGAGACTGACTCTTATGTATTGCTTCTGAAACTTGATTACAAGTCTGGTTCTAAATTGCTACAATATTTCTTTCTTGATTTTTCGATCTCCCTTCCTTCAGGGGTCTCTTACATTATATATCTCCCTCATAATGATCTTGGTCTTCTACCTGTTGATCATCCAAGCAACTACTTGAGTGCTTGTCCCATCAGACACAATTTCTGGCTTTTTGTGAGATGTGGTAGCCAAGGCAGCACTGTTTAGGGGTCTTTTCCACATAAATGCGGTCAGAAAGTTAGCTGTAGGGCATTTAATGCGGTGACAGCAGCTTTTCCCTAGGTAGCTTCTAGCTTCTACTCTCCGGGACACTTGAGGTGTACGTCTTTGCCATTGGAGCTTCTTAGCAGGTCGCCTTGGTCATTGGGATCTACATCAGATCTGTGTTTAGCCTGTTCGAGGAGGTATTTCTCCTTGGACCACCTTCCCATTCTTATTATGTTCATGAAGCTCTGAGCTCAAACCACTAACTACTGTTTAATCATCCTCGGATTACTCATACTCTCGGCCAAGGCCCAAGACTCAATATATGATTTGAGCCCTTAACCCTACCACTACAATTCTACTTAATATTATTTTATTAGACGTGAATTTTGAAAAATACACTATAGTATTTTTTATGCTTGCAAAATTTTTAGAATATCAAAGACCAATAATTATGTTATTATCAATCAAATATTTAAATTTTAAGACTTTTAGTTTAAAATTATATATAAAAAACTAGTTTATGTATCGAATAACATTTTATTGTTGCGAAATATGACATACAAATGAATAATGGTTATGAATTCTGGTTGACATCTCATGAACTTTTGTAGACTCAAATCCATCTCTCTTTGTAACTGTAGAATATAAAATTAATT
This sequence comes from Quercus aquifolioides, assembly GCA_019022515.1. Lineage (NCBI taxonomy): Eukaryota > Viridiplantae > Streptophyta > Magnoliopsida > Fagales > Fagaceae > Quercus > Quercus aquifolioides. The sequence goes on from CM032327.1 coordinate 89,158,693, forward strand.
AATTAATTAATTTGAAAAAAAAGAAAAAGAAAAAGAAAAAGGAGCACAAAAGGCTTTCGAGTATCAGGCGATCCTTATTGACAAAAAAAAAAAAAAAAAACCGAGCACAAAAGGCTTTCGTGTATCAGGCGATCCTTATTGACTTATTACTGCTCACGAGAGATATATAGAATAAAGAGAGAAGGGGGGCAAGGGCTAGAGGAGGACCGGCGAAGTAGAAGGAGAAGAAACAAACCGACGTCGTTTCATCCATTCGTCCACCACAAGCATAACAGGTATTACACTGTTCCAAATTCTAACCCTAACCCTAACCCTAATTGACCTTCTCTTTTTATTGTCTTCTCGTTAATCGAACTTAACGATTAATGGATTTAAGAGATCCATATTCTTCAATTGTTCCTTAAATTCTATAATCAAGATCATCAGTGTTCGACCTTTAATAATAGAATCAGATTATTATCAGAGTTAGCTTTGTAACTCATCCTCTCAGCTCGTCCATCGTCTCATTGATCACATATGTGCTAATATATATATTCCAAAATTAACAGTTTCTTTTCCAGAAGATCATGGCCTTGATGATGATCCATTGTTACTTTGAAAGTAGTTATATCTCGCATAACTTTTGCATATTGGTTTTCTACTTCTTGAGTCGATCAATTTATATGCTCTCTCTCCCTTGTTGCAGGGTATTTCTAGGGCGCATGGTGTCCTCTACAGGCCTTATTCGGGAACAAGTCCCGTCTTTTGTCTCCAGAAAAAGGCGAAAGGTTTCGGATTTCGAGTGTCAAGATCAAGACTCACATGTATGTATAGGCAATTATGCTGATACTTCCTCATCCGCGCAGTCTACTGAGGAAGGGTGCTCTTCTCAATGGTATTATATGAATTCCGTTATGCGTCTGTTTTCGTTTGTTCCATTTATTATTATTGTTTTTATCATTCTGACTAAGGTTCTTCAGGTGTGCGGATCTCGTTAATGTTTCTTCGTCTTGCTGCAATTTTGATGAAAAATATGTTTCGAGTTCTGTGATGGAGATGAGCTGCCAGTTGAACGGCAATGGCAGTGATGTTCCACAGTCCTGTAATACCGGGGGGACTTCATACCCGGATAAGAGTTATGCTGTGTATGTGCCCCCGCCTGCTTTTGCAAGTGGCTGGATGTATATTAATGAACAAGGACAAATGTGTGGTCCTTATATTCAGGAACAGTTGTATGAGGGTTTGGCTACTAGTTTCCTGCCCGATGAGCTTCCTGTGTATCCTGTGGTAAATGGGGCATTAATAAATCCTGTACCATTGAAGTTCTTCAGGCAGTTTCCCGATCATGTTGCCACTGGTTTTGCATATCTAAGTGTTGGCAACTCTTGCCCAAGCTCTTATTCAGGTTCACAGCCAATTTCCCAATTACCTGTCAACAGCAGTTATGGCTTGAATCAGCCAATGTTAAACCTTGATGCAGTTAATTCTATTACTTCATGTCAACTACCGGTATTATTTTTTTTTTCCCTTTTCTTTGTTGTTTGAGCCATTCTGATTTGTTTTCCAAGAAAGGCATTTTGATTTGATGTACTAAAAAGTTGTCAGTCTGATATATTTATCTTTTACCTCCAGTCAGGTGAGGAATCTTGCTGGTTGTATGAGGATGACCAGGGGAGGAAACACGGGCCAAATTCTCTCTCAGAACTACATGCTTGGCATAGCTACGGCTATCTCCAAGATTCATTAATGGTAAACTATGAAATCACGGTATTATGATAGAAGTGGAATGAGTTCAGCGCAGAGGCCGTTGGGTTTTTTTAACACGTAGTATTATTTCCCGTTGAATGGTTAATCAATGTAATTATACTCGTTTATGTATATTAATACTAGAAAAGTGAAATCAGTATTCTAGTTTTATGTTATTGAGAGTAAAAAAAACTTCCAATTGTTGATGTTGTGGTTTATTGCAATTGAATGCTTCGAAACTGTTGCAATTTGCTAATGCATGGATTATCTTCTAAAGAACAGCTCTATCACTTGGCATTTGCCGGATAGATTTCCTCTTTGAGTCCTGCACCGCTGCAATGCCTTTGAAGGTTCAACCTTGTTGAAAGGTTGGAGATTCTTATGGAAAAAAGTAAAAGAAGGGGGAAATTTTGTTATAGAAGATTGTTCTTTGATTGCCCATACTATTGGGGTAAAGAGCAAATATTAGACATTCCTGCCCAATTTGGGCAACAAAAATCCTTTCCTTTTAACAAAAAGTTTGTGCTCAGCATAAATAATAAGAGGGGCTATTTTTTTCCCCTGCTCAGCTTAATCAGTAAAAAAGTTCTAAAAGAAAAAGAGAGAGGAGGGCAGGGGATTTTTCAGGATAATATTTTGTAGTGAGTTATTGGGTGACAATTTTTATTGCTTGGACTTATATTTTGCTATCTGTTTTGTGTTACAAGTTATCATTATTGCTTCTTACTGTGGTACTCTGGTGTTTTCATTCTGCAGATATATCATATTGAAAATAAATATGGACCCTTTACTTTGCTATCTATTATGAATGCATGGAAAAGAGATGGACCTGAAACTGTCTCCACATCTGTTGCTGAAAGCAAAGAGACTGGCTCTTTGCTAAGCTTCATTTCTGAAATTTCTGAAGGAGTTTCTTCCCAACTGCACTCCAGCATTATGAAAGCAGCTCGTAGAGCTGTGCTGGATGAAATCATTGGAAACGTTATTGGAGACTTTGTTACTACAAAGAAAGATAAAAAACATCTTAAACTTGAATCAGTAAATCATGCTGCCCAAAATAGCTCTTTAAATGGAACAACGGTAATGCATCTGATTGCTGAATAAAATACTGATTGTGCAATATATGCCTTGCTTGATAAATTAATATGTTTTCCTTTGACAGTCTAAAATTGCAGGGGAAAGGAAGGATTGTGCTGCTCCTGCATGTGAGGCTGCATCCTCCATCTCTGTAGTTGATCATGCTTGTATAAATAAAATCTCAACACAGTCTCCTGCAGTCACTAAATCTGTTGGAAGCATTGAAAACTTTTGGGGATCTAATGCAGTTGTTTGTCGAATGCTTTTTGATTATTGCATGCAAGTGATGTGGAATGCTGTCTTTTATGATACTGTAGCAGAATATTCATCTGCCTGGAGAAAGAGAAAACTTTGGTCTGGTCATCCAAAATTTGAGATACCTGCTGGTGAATTTAGGAACTGTGACCAAAAGCCTGAAACACTACCTGATGATGTAAGTTGTTAGCAAACTTGAGGTTCCTTTTCTTATTTTTCACTGCTTTTGTTGCATGTATCACAATTTTTTTTATTGGTTTTACAGTCTAGGCAAAAAGAATCCCTGTGTGTTGTTGATTGCCCTCCTGGTTTTGAACCAATGGCAATGGTTACAGATGATCATGCCCAGTCATCATCTATCATGTCTTCATCAGCCCCTGGAGTATATCCATCTGCGGAGAAAAGCTTGTCATCCACCGATCATAGATATGCAGACATGACATGTATTTTAAAATGTGTAGAAAATGAACTTCATTTTTCTGCAAGGGCATCTTTGGAGGAGTATCTTGAAAGTTTTGTTGAGGTGGAAGTGAGGAAATTCTTTAACTCTATAGATGATGAAAAATTGAATGAGGTAACTTAGAAATCTTGTTTTTCCTTTTATCATTTGAACCCACTCCCCCAGTTACAATTTTAGGTAGTGGTACAAACACACACACTGTTGATTCTCTCATTCTGTGCCCTCATGGTATTGATGGTTCTTCTGACACAGGATGAATTAAGGACTGGTGCAAACAAAACATCTGATGATTACCCGTCACAAGCAGCAAAACCCATTAGTCAGTCTCTATCTGAAAATGGTTTGTCTAATTTGTTGGCAAATGCGTTTAAGAATATCTGCACAAATGATGATATGGGCGAAAATGAAGAAATTAATGAGCCACTGCCTCCTGGATTTGAAGACAATCCTAAAACTATTTTTCCATTGCATATTTCTAAGTTTCGACCCTCAAGGTCAGATGAGTGTATCCCTAAGATTGGAGAATATGTTGCAATGGCAATGTGCCGGCAAAAGTTGCATGACGATGTTCTTAGGGAATGGAAATCTTTGTTTATGGATGCTTCTCTTCACCAATTTCTTGTATCATGGTGCACTCCTAAGAAACCCCGTCAACCTGATGGCATTGAGGTAAAAAATTTGTAATCTAAACTTTCAATAAATTCTCCTACAAAACCAATAATTTAAATTTGGTTTGACTATTATTTTTCCCCTCCCTGTATGTGTGTTTGTCGGAAGTAACCAATTTTTTGGAACTTTGAATTGATGTTTATACTTGTTTTAGGAAGGAGAATTTGATGCAAGTGAAGAACATTCTGGCAATTCTCTGACTTCACCGAGCAAGCACATTCATGATCTTGGCTCTTCAAAAGAGTCCCAGGTGATTGGTAAATATATGTATTACCGCAAGAAAAAATTGTCACGGAAAAAGGTGGGACCTACCCCTCAGTGTTTGATTCCGTTTGATGCTGGAGTAAGGAGTCAATCTGCAGAAAAGTCTAGGAAACATGTTGCGTGTAAAGTGTCTGAGACTGCAGAAGTTGAAACTACTGCTGTGAGGACTAAAATACTGGGGTCAAAAACAAATAAAAGCCGGGCTGAATCATTTGTTAAAGCTAGGCCTTCCCGAGACATTATTAAGAGTTGTTTGCCTGGTGACTGGTCATCAGCCAAAAATGCAAGTGGTCAAAAAGGAATGAAAGTTGCTCATACAGTTCAAAGTATGTCAGTTTATTTATTATTTGTTTTAGTAGTCTAAAGTTTTTGAAGATTATATCCTTCTAATATTAGCACTATTGATTATTTCTTCAGATAATGAGCTTGCAAAAGACGTTAGACTTAAGGTTGCAAAGGATTCTATTAAACTTAAGGTTACAAAAGATGCTGTTAAACCTAAAGTTACAAAGGATGCTGTTAAACCTAAGGTTCCAAAGGATGCTGCTGAACCTAAGGTTCCAAAGGATGCTGTTAAACCTAAGGTTCCAAAGGATGCTGCTGAACCTAAGGTTCCAAAGGATGCTGTTAAACCTAAGGTTCCAAAAGATGCTGTTAAACCTAAGGTTCCAAAAGATGCTGTTAAACCTAAGGTTCCAAAAGATGCTGTCAAACCTAGCAGGGATAGAGTTTTGAACTTACCTAAGAATCTTAATGATGTTGAGAAGGTTGTTGATAGCAATGGCCATGATGTTGCAATGCAGGGAGAGTTTACTGGTAATTGCTTAAAAAATAAATGTGCTAAAATGTTGTTGTTCTTGTTTTTTTATTTTTTTTATTTTTTAATTCTAGTCAATTTTATCTCACCTGACTTGTATTTTATTTTTGTTTTTTATGGACATTTGTGCTAGTTATTATTATATTTAGAATGTTTTAAGGACATTTTATGGATTGCCTGTTTGTGTTTACAGCAACGAAAGTGTCAAAGTTAAAAAGAAAGCATATAATGGATAGTGTGATACCGTCACGTCCGGCTAAGGTTTCAAAAGTAGCTAATAGTGCTGCCAAACAAGCAGCATGTGGACAGGTTGGTGTACAAAAGACCAAATCGAGTAAATCCAGGACCTTAAATCCCTGCCCTAGATCTGATGGTTGTGCTCGGTCATCAATTAACGGCTGGGAATGGCATAGATGGTCACTAAGTGCTAGCCCTGCTGAAAGAGCTCGTGTGAGGGGAGTTCGGTATGTTCATACAATGTATTGTGGTACTGAGGTAAATGCTTCTCAGTGGTCAAATGGTAAGGGTCTATCAGCAAGAACAAACAGGGTGAAGCTACGCAATCTTCTTGCTGCTGCTGAGGGTGCTGACCTTTTGAAAGCCACTCAATTAAAGGTGAAGAATTAATTGTCTTGGAAATTTATTTTGCTGACTTTGATCATTGTAACATGTCTATTGTTACTTGCCAGGCAAGGAAGAAGCGCCTACGTTTCCAGCGGAGCAAGATACATGATTGGGGTCTTGTTGCCCTGGAGCCAATTGAGGCAGATGACTTTGTCATTGAATATGTTGGAGAACTAATTCGTCCCAGGGTATAGTTGACTCCATGTTTTCAGTTACCTTTTTTTTTTTTTTTCCAGAAGAGCTTAAAGAATTCTTAAATTAGTCAATGGTTGACTTTCTGGATTTTTCAGATATCTGATATACGCGAACGTCATTATGAGAAGATGGGGATTGGCAGCAGTTATCTTTTTAGACTTGACGATGGTTATGTGGTTAGTATAGCAACAATGATTGTGTTGAGATTTGACAAGCTCTGCGCTAATATTTATCTCCATTTTTTGGGTGCTTCATATATCATGTGGCACCTCTTGGTGGTTCCAATGGAGACATCTAGGGTTCAAATTATCAAAATTTTGGCCCTGAACCTGTTTAAATTCTATTTTTTACATTAAAGTAATTTTCTAATCATGTATAGAAATTTTAACTTCCCTTCTTTGTTTATTTTTAGCAGAGATGATTTTCATATTGTATATGTAATATTCTCTTCTATTATGTTTTTGTAATGGGCTGGTGGGTCAGAACACTTTGTGGAATAATTTCTCTTCGAAATATGTGTAGGTTGATGCTACGAAGCGTGGTGGAATTGCTAGATTTATAAACCATTCTTGTGAGGTAACTATATAAAATATTAATATGAATTTGTTTATCAAATAGAAACATGATTTCTTTGTCCTCATTTTCAATTTATATGCTTTTCAGCCTAATTGCTACACCAAGGTTATTAGTGTTGAAGGACAAAAAAAGATTTTCATTTATGCAAAACGGCATATAGCTTCTGGTGAAGAAATTACTTACAATTACAAGTTCCCTTTGGAGGAGAAAAAAATTCCCTGCAACTGCGGTTCTAGAAAGTATGTATTATTATTATTTTTTACTTTTTGTGTTTTTTACTTTGCATCATTTTTTTATTTATAAGTTGCACGCTCTGAAAGGGTTTTACCCCCAAAACCTCACCCTCTTCCCCCATCTCACAAGGGGGGAGGTGTGCGATTTGACTTAGTGCTCATTAGCATACTTTGTGTTGTTCTTGATGGCTTTGGTTGCCATTAAGCAAGAGTTACTGTAATATATATTTATTCACAGTAGGAATCTTACAAGGCTATAGATGCTGATTGTATGAGGCTTCAAAGAATCTGAAAGTAGTAGTTACTAATGAGCTCTATCTCAAATGGCATTTGCACTCCTAGTAATAGTAAGGTGGAGGGTGAGATTATGCGTTCGAGACCCAATGGGTGTGTGTAACCTACTGATAAAAAAAAAAAAAAAAAAAAAGAATCTAAAAGTTTTAGTTATATAGGCTTACAACCCATAGTTTGAACAATTTTGCTGTACTGTTTGTAAAAATGCTCTCTTTTATCCAGGTGTCGTGGATCAATGAATTAGGAAGTTGTTGGACTTGCCAAGCCTGGTACGTTCTGTACATAATAGTTTCTTAAAGTGAGCTTTGTGCTAAGATTCATATTTTAACTCTTATCTGTTGTTCAGTGCTTGTGTAGGTCATTCTCTTGGGTTTTGCTTCTCATAGTGGGCTATGATTTGTCATAGGTATGCTATGGTGTTCCTCAATTTTTAATCTTTTGAACTGCATCTTACTTCGGTCTGTGCTGCTGCATACCACTCTAATGTTAGGCCCATATGTTGGAAAGGTTCAGTTGAGAAAAATTTGCTTAGTAGTGTAGACACTACTTTTATTCCCCCCATGTTTGAGTCATTTGATGTGAATTGTATTTAGGCCTCTGGGGAATTCAATCCGTATAATTTTTCCCCCTTTTTAAAATGCTCCCAAATTTAGATTGCGATCTTGATATTTGAAGCAATCTGGCCATGTGCTGATTGGTGGTTGAATGCATGATCACAAAAATTCCCTACTACTGAGAATTTGCATCTTGGTTGCATGTTATGTATCATGACTAATACTTTACAGTGTCGGCTGGAATTTTATTGCTTTAATGGTGCACAGAAATTGCTGCTGGTCATGTAGTCATCATGACATATACTCTATTTTCGGTCAGACAAAGTGCTAGTGATGTTGACAAGTTGCTTGGGCTAAAAATCTGGGTGAGCTAACCCATGGCCCAAGTTCTCTGTTATATATATGAGTTGATAGGGAAAGTATTCTAACTTAAAATTTAGCAGTGAAGAATGAACTGAAAGTAAGAGATAGGAAAATTACTCATTCGGGCTAATTGTTCAATACAATAACCAAAGTGGCTACTTTGGACCTTGGATGAACCAGATTGTTCAATCATTGTGAAATTTGTACTTGTTTTATGATTGGGTCTGTTGGGAGTAATGGCTGAAGCAGTGGTTGAAAATTGAAATTATCTGTTCCAGTTGGTTTGGGTGCAAAGTTACATTTTCTTGAGCCTTCAGGATTCAACTTTGTCGATGCATGTCTAGGAAGTCCTTGTTATAATCTTTTGTGAGTTAGAGGGATCTTTTATATATTGGCCTGAAAAATATTCTGGCTGCCGAAGAGATTGCTGATATTTTATTGTTTTCAATTGCATTGATGTGCAATGAATGTTTTTTGGTGGTTACTCTCACAGTTGTTCAAGTAAATGTGCATTTTAATGGACATGAACATTTTTTCATTACTGTAGGTTGGCACTCTTGGGAAGATTGTTGGTATTGGCCTGCAGTTGGAGTTTTAGAATAAAAGATGAATGAGTTGCAGCTGAGACCTTTGGCAGAGCTGATTATCAGTTGTATGTTTCCAATCACCACTGGTTAATTGCAATTGGAATTTCATAATCTTTTTATTTTTTATAAGTAAGAAAATTTTATATTAAAAAAACTACCATATGCAAAAAGAGCAAAAAGTAGTCAAAGAGTACATGGAAGAGAAAAGAACAAAAAAAGAGAGAACTAATTACAAGAGAGGAAAGAACTAGTAAACAAAGGGAGAGAATCATTAGATGTGAGTCCCCAAGCCGAGACCAATCTAACAGAAAACCACTAAAATAAGCAAGCAATTGGTCCCTTGAACTATCCATGTTCTCAAATGTACGTCTATTACATTCCCTCGACATACATCACATCGGCACAATGGAACTAAAATTTAAATGAAGACGAATGCTTCCCCAACCAATTCCTCCAGTCAAAAAGAAGATCTAGTACCATTCTTGGTAGGACCCAAGAAACCCCAAAAGATCGAAAGACAAACCACCATAACTGATGAGTCTTCTCACAATGAAGCAGTAAATGATCCACTGTCTCCCCACCATAGTGACACATGCAGCACTTGTCAACAAAAGCAAAATCCCTGCTCCTCAAAATATCACCAGCGAGTACTTGCCCCAAGCTATGGTCCAAACAAAAAAAGAAACTCGCCTAGGTGCCTTTACTCTTGGAAAGGTGACAGAAGAGGAACCTCGTAAAGCATTATAATGCGAGTGGATGTCAAAAAAACCGTTCTTCTTCAACTTCCAATTTATATTATAATGAACGGTCAGTACCATCTTTTAAATATGGGGTTATATTTTGCATGTAAAGTTTTTCATTTACCTTCTACTAAGAGGTCAAACCTTGGTGCAATGGCAAGTGTCCTTTACCCAAGTGATGGGTAACAAGTTCAAGTTCTGGAATCAACCTATTCAAATTTAGGACTATATATATACCTCTTGCTATATCAGTCCTCCATTACTCCATTTAAATAAATAAAAAATCCCAGCTCCTTTTTAAAAATACTTATGTTTGATCAATGTCAGCACGCTATCATCTGTCCACAATGGATTATACTCCTCTTCCATTTTGTTTGTCATTCCAATTTTGATTGTCCCAAAATGCTTGCCCAGTTTTAAAGTAAAGTGGTCATTATTTATATCCCTGCCCTTTATTTTATTCAGATTTAAATTCTCAAGTGTTTATAAGGGCAATATTGAAAATGGGATGGAGGGGGTAGTTTTTATCAAATTCTGGACTTATTACTGGGTTGTATCCAACACAGTGCAATGTGTCTATATGATGTATGTAACAGTAAAGCCTTGCCACTTGTCCTGCTATTGCAACAGAACCACATCATCTTGCAGTAAGAGTGACACCGATGAAAGTGTCCCACCAAGTAAATACCTAGTGGTTTGCATCTTGAGCAGCCAACTTGCCAACAATATCAAACATGTTCACTAGAAGCCATTGGGTTTGTAGTATCAACTAGTAGGATTTTGCGATTATATGTCCTGCCTAATCTGTAGTGTTAGCATTTTTTATATATAAAAAACTAAAATTAATTCTTCCCTGACATTATACTTAAATGAAGTTGCGTATCCAACTTCTGTTATTGAATAAAATCCCTCATAAATCAAATTGAGCCAGCAAGCCAATGGTGTTACCATGTTAATACTTAATCCTATAATTCAATATGACTTCCATCTTTTACCCATGGATGAACTCATCTTTTGGTGACAGAAATTGGGTTTTTATTTCTATCGAGCTTACCAATTAGCGAAAAATAATGAACCATCTCTTGCCTGAGTTGTTGGCATTGATGCGAGTGTTATGTTTTTTCAGGCTGCACAGCTAATAGGCATCAAGAGAAGCTGGATGATGTGATTATGATGAGCGTCATGGTTTAGACTTCTGCCTACTTGTCAAAGATGAAATACTGTCCCATGTGCATTCTTGTAGATACCTGTGTTGCAGATGAGTTTCTCCCCTTAGAAACTGTAAATCAGTTTATTGTTTCTTTGCTTACATGACAAATTGGAATATCAATTTTTTGTACGAACATGCATTATTCTTTATTTTTATATACAAAAAATAAGTTTTATGTTGCAAATGCTTGAATGATTACAAGGTTTCTGTTGGTAATTTGTAGTTACTAGTAAAAACTGGTATTTCCCTTCTACTCAAAACTGTCTTAACTTTGCTCGTGTTATATAATGAGAAATAAATAAATAAATAAAAAGAGAGAGCGGATAACTGAATACGTTTCCCCAATGCTCAATAGCTAATATTAATTACTGGAAAAGCTTGGGCAAGCCACCAATTACTTAATGTGTCTGATGGTTGGGTTTGCATTTTGAGCAGCTATCTTGATTTTGCTGGAATTAGTCACAATCTGTATGGTGGATCTGATTCAAGTCTGACTTCCTAATAATGAAAGCCCTTCAATCCATTATGGTTTATGAAAAAATGGTGTGAATTTGACCCAAAAAAAAGGGGACGTTTGATTCATGCTGGTAGCTCTGTGGATCTCATTTTATCTGGGAATGCTTGTAAGTAAAAAGGATAAAGTGAAAAAAGAAAAAGAAAAATATTTTTTTACTTGTTTTGCTAGTTTCTTGGACCATGCTCATATTCTATACCAGATAATTTTATGGTTTTAAAGGATAAATGAAAGTTGCAACAAATGAAGTGGGAAGAGATGGTTTGCTCATTTAGCTTGCTTGCAAAAACGATTCATTACTTGCTAGAGTTTTTACTCTAGTGGATTGTTGATTACAATCATTTGAAGGCAATTTTGTAAACTCCAATTCGCCAGAGGTGTTAGTGTGGTCAACTTAGTTATGCAAACTCTAAACCGTTAGCTGGGTTTTTAGTTTTTTTCAGGAGAAGCCAAATGGGAAATATTTTCTTTCTCAGACAAATCTATAAAATTCTGTGAGAGTTCTTCCTTTATTTTATTTATTTTGTTTCTCTTTTCATTAAATCTTTTGGTTGCAGGAGTAGATCGACTAGGAACACCACCTTAGCTGCTGGGTGGAGGTCTATTTGTGTCCTCTTGGTACGTTCTTCTTTCCTTCTTTTTATCATTCCTGTTACTTTACAATTCTTGCGACTCCTAAATCTTTTGAAAGGTATTGGGCCCACCCACAGATACTGATGGTCGATGAAAGCTTAAATTAACCAAAAAAAAAAAAAAATATTGGCCATTTTGAAGAGGCATTGGACCCGCAAAGAAGAATGCATGTGAATAATTTCGGCTCGAATTCCAGTCTAACTGAACTGAGAAACATTACTTCGCAACAATCTGGTAACTAGTTACGAGAACCATTAAAAAAATAAAAAGCTATAAAAATCAGTTCAACTAATTGAGTTGGTTGGCCAACTTGGCCATACAGGTTCCAGAAAATTGAAATGAAGCTCAAAATAAAAAATTGATGTGATCCAATTCATGTTTATAGATTTGGGGCCCTCGTGGAAAATCCAATTATAGCACTTTCCAACTTCTAAATACAACAAATTTCTATAAGCAGGAATTGGAGAATTCATATGGTGGTCTATAATACAAAATATTATCTTCCACCTCAATTTTTATGAGTGGAGAATTCATATTTGAACTAGTTTGTAATAGATCTCCAATATTCTCTTTCTCGGTTCAATTGGTTGAACTGGTACTATTACCTGGGCACGATGACTATGAGCAATTGGATATTGAAAAATTGACCAAACGATTAAATAATATGCAATGATGGCGAAGGTTCTTAGTCCCTATGAGCAATTTCCTGCCATAGGGCGTCAAGAGCTATTGCTATTCTCACACAATTTGTCTTACACCTTCCTTTCCGAACCACATTAGACATCACTTGTCTTATTCAAGTTGTGTACAAGACGTAGGACCTGCAAAAGGAATTGTATAATTTCGTTTAGTGATTAATTAGGGTGTGCTAATGGAAATGTTGGAAATAAACTTGGTCTTGTATGCTAGAATTGAGAAACTCAAAAACTTGGGGGATTGAGCTTCAATAATTGGAGGCAGTCTTGACTTTCCTTAAATGTGGGTTGAGTCAAAAGGCGGATAAGTTGACAAGCCCAAGTATACTATCATGTTGTGTGCTGGAAGTGTTGTACTTTGCTAGTCTTACCCACAAGCATAAATGTTATTCAAGGAGAGCATATGCTTCATGGTTTTTATGTGCGTATTGCTTGACACATAATGGTCATTAGCTCAGTTGATTTGAGTAAAATGGTTACAGTCCTTAATCTTGAGACTCTTTAATTTTTTAAAGAATGTCCGACCACCTTCGACTCTCCTCTCATTTCCTCTCCCACAAGTCCTTGCATTCAAATATAGGGTTGGTTCCTTGTTTAAATTGGGCATATGAAACTGAAGATCCTTCCCATTTTTTCTGGTGTATGAAAGAAGTAACTCCGCCTGTGTTTATTTTTTTCATTCTCTTGTATTTGACACAGCCGGTCCCAAGCCCGGATGAAGGAGGAGGGTTCATGTTTTATTTAGAAAAATAGATTATGGAGCTTATGTCAAATAGGAATTATACAGTTGATTCAATGAGGTTTGGGTTAAGGCTTCATTAGTTGTATATAAACTTGAAGTAACCCTAGATAGTTTGTCCAAGACAAAAATGAGATCGTTAAGGAGAACTGCACGTGCCCAAAAGTGTTACATAGCCATCATTTGCATGGAAGACTATTTTCGACATGTGGGAGCAAACAACATAAGCTGGTTAGAGAAGATTTGTATGGTCGAAGGTGGAATTTCATGGTTCAACTAAAATTTGTAGGAATTGAGACCGCAACCTGTTAATATCTTGAGCGCTCCATTTCCAAGACATACGTTGGTTAGTGTCTTCAAATTTGTTCATTGCTATCTCGTCCCTGTTCCCACTCCTAGGTTACTTGGGGATATCAGCTTGCTTTAGATCTTCATCTTCATGGAAGCAACAACTCTAATGACAATGAATTTCTCAATGTATTTCTGTTGTAAATTGTGATTGGTGTACAATAAAAATGACGTTAATGGTGGTCTCATGCTAAGTGATGTTACACTAATCACTATCTCTCACTTAGTATGTGAAAAAAAATAATGAAATTTGTTATATATGGAGCATTGGTGTCATCTTCATGTGGTGCTACCTGCTAGATTAGTGTTGCCTTGCAACTAATTTCAAGATAATATGAGGCATGGCTATGTAAATTAAGTAGAAAAGAAATGGGATCGCGTGCCCAAAATGAAAGGAATTTGCTACTTGGTCCAAAAGCAACCTTCAGTTGGCCTAAAGTCCAAAAAATGAAATGAAAAGCTTTAGAAGAAAACTCTATTTCCTTCAATTCCAATTTGTCATTTTCTTTTTAGCTAGAACCCTAACATTCCTCATTTGAGATGCTTGCCGTATTGAGAATTGTTGTTGCCATATATTAGCTCTGTGTTGATGGGTATGCAAATTACATATCAAAAAAGAAAGAAAAACTCATTCAAGTAGATGTGCTTTAGTTTTTATCCAAGCTATTTTGTTGTTATGAGTCGGACTGTCTGACTTTATTTTGAGTGCATATGAAAACTTAATGAAATTTAGCTAAAGACAGCATAGCATAAATAAGACGAGGTTGTCAATCCTGTTTTGGTTTATCAATTTATTGCTAATCCTTTTTACTTGCTGGTCTATATCATTTTCTCTTTAATAAGTCTTAAACTTGCTACTCCTCTTTTTCATGGATTATTTATTTATTTATTTGATAAGTATTCTCTTTCCCATGGATGACGTGGTTGCTATCAAGTTATAAATTTGAAGACTAAAGTTTGTCATATGTTCATGTATTTGTAATATAGTACGTAATTATAGTCTGTTATAAATTAATTTGTATAAAATTAATCAATAATTTGTTATCATCATTATTAGTGATTTTTCACCTTTTCTTCTATGAAAAGTAAAATCTTATGATCATCTGATCAATCTTATGATCTGATCCCTGAGACATCTCAACGATCCTATGTAGGATCCTGGTCCTAAACCATGTTTGTTAGAGATTGCAATAGAGATTTAATATACACACATAATTTGTAATCCTATAGTACTTGTATAGCACATCAGAATTTGTCCTACATCTAGAATTAGTCTATGGTTAGTTTAAAGGTAGTCTTCTTATATTGAAATCCCATAGGTATATTGTAACCCAACAATTCGATACGGTAGAGATAGCGTTTGGGAATGGAATTATTCCTATGTTTGGTTTGGTTAAGAATCTACTAAGATTTCATGGAATATGAGATTCCTATATTTGTTTATTCTTTGGAATCTTATAATAATTAATTATTATTCTCAAAATATATTTAGATTTATAAACAAAATACTTTTTTTGGGGTTTTTTTTCCTGCAAATAAATAATGAGAAAAATAATATAAACTATAAATCAAGTCAAATTTAATAAAACAATAGTCTAACATTTCCTATAATACAAAAATAATAATTTAAAATTTATGTTATTCATCGCATATCACAACATCATGTTTTGTCAATAAAATAATTTATTTTCTTCTAGCATTTAACTCAATCCCAAATGAGAGATGCAAATCAAGAAAATATCATATTTCATATTTCATATATCATATTTCTATTTTTTATTTTTTATTTATTTTTGCTAAGTTAGAGTAGTTTTATTTTTATTGATTAAAGATTAAAGATGAATGAGGTAAAATTGTCAGTTTATATAAAATAAAACTTTTTCCAGGGATGAGAATGTGTATTGCCACATTTTAAAAGGCAACTCACATTCCTACAAAAGTAGGATTGAGTGGGAATTCATATACCCTTAAGCATATGGATTCTCTTGTATAATTTGCAACCAAATATGGGAATACTAGGAAATCTTTCGATATTCATAGGAATCTTAAAAGGTCAACCATTATCGTAAGGTTTTTTGTTGTAGATATAGGTTGTCAAGTTGATTACATTAATCATTGCTTCTACTTTGGTTTTTTGTTGTAGATATAGATGGTAAAGTTGATTACATTAATCTTTGCTTCTACTTTCGATTTTTGTCTCTTATTTCTCCCACTTTCTCAATCCAACAAATGATTTTTGCATAATATGAGAGTTAGTTCTCATAAAAGAGTAGATACGCCCCTCAAGGTTTAAACTTCTTGTCGACCAAGCTAGTCCTCTTAGAGGTAGATGTGCCCCTCAAACCAATTGTCCGCCAACCAATAACATCTCGGCTCTTGGTATATTTTGCATTTCAAACTTAAGGTGTCTTCAAGCTTTCACATTTTTTTTTAAGAAAGGATATTAGAGATATCATTTTAGAGTCAATGTACTTGTGCAATTTGTACTACTACAATATTTATACTGTACATCATAGCTTGTACTACATCCTAAGTTTAACAACAACAAAAAAAATCCTAAGATTAGTCTATGGATAGTTTAGGGTTTGTTTTCTTTTATATATTGCCTTTAGTAGGCTCAATTGTAACACAACAAGTGCATTTAGTATAGACGTAGCCTCGTAAAGCTTGCTATGGATTCAAGCCATCCAATGCGAACTACGTCAATCTTTGCTTCCACTCTCCTACTTTCTCAATGCAATAAATAATTATAATACAACCTCTTCCATCTAATGATCAAGGTTAACAATTTTAGAGATATCAAGACTTAGTCCTAATCGAGGCCTAAGTATATTATATAACTCTAGACTTAGTCATGGTCTGTTTGGGAACAACTTATTTAGCTGAAATTGAAAACTTTTTGCAGAATGTGTAGAAAAAAAAAGTTAAAAACTAGCTGAATAGTATAATGGAACTCATATATAGTACCAAAAGGTGTAATATGATCTATGAATAGTACCAAAAAGAAGCTAAAAACTCAAATAAGCTGAAACTTACATCACATCTCAAATGGGCTAATATCTAATCATACTTGGAGTGCAAGTGAAGGAATCATAATCTTTCTTGAAGTACAATCAATGATAATTATATTTGTAATGTAAGCATTGTAGTAATACTAAATTAGTTTATGGTTAGTTTAGGATTTAGCCTACTATAAATCATTATAATATAGAGTTTAGCAGACATATGAATTCACTAGTTACAACAAAGTGTGCTTGCTATAGACAACCTATCTCCTTGGGGTCAAACAATTCATTCTTTTATTTTTATTTTTATCCAAAGTCCTCTTATCACTACTTCTAGTCATTCTCTAGGGCTTGTCCTAATCTACTCCATAATGATAATGTTGACAAATTTAGAATTGATATTTTCCAATGAGAAAATTTTAGTGATTTCAAGTTTCAACTACATTCAATGGGCACATGCATCTTTCTTTTGCATCTAGATTTTGAATATATTTTTGATCATGTGTTCTTAACCATATTGGCTAAATCGTTCTTTTTGGTTTTTTGTCTTTATCATGTTCATGTCGCGTTATTCAAAAAGCGTGGCTCTATCAATTTTAGACAGTTTTTTAGCCAACACTTCTAATTAATAGCCTTCACACGAATGACGCATTCATGCCTCAAAAATCATTGCACACATCTCACCTTTGTTTCAGCCTTTCATCTATACTTCGTTTTATTCTGTCCAACTTGATCCACTTTACATTCAATTTGGTTATGCTTTCTTTCAATGTTTCACATTCTTTCCAAACTCAAGTCGTCCTCAAGTTTCCTCCTTCAGTTCGAGGGGGATGTTAGAGATATTAAGATCTTATTCATTCCTTCAGTTTGAGGGGGATGTTAGAGATATTAAGATCTCATCCATCAAAGCACATATAGATCATGTAAGTTATAACTCTAGTCCATGCTCATTGTATTTAATCATTTTAGAATGCAAGCAAAGTATTCATAATTATAATTATATTTATTGTGCAAGTATTGTAATCATGAGTTATTTTAGGATTTAACATATTATAAATGCCCTTCAATAGATCCATTGCAATGCAGAACTTGTCAGTGACTTTCCATTATGAATGCAGGCTTTTAACATTTAAAAATTAATTCTCTACGTTTTCTTTCTCTCTCTTTCGGTCTTATTTATTGTCTTCTCTATATTTTATCATGATATAATAGTTCTTACTTTTTGTCTTTTTCTGATATGATATTCTGATATAATATCAGAGTTATGTTTTTATTTTTATAAAAAATACTAATGCAGCTTCTAACCTTTTACAAAAAATTTGAGTCTTAGCATTTGTGTAAAGGTTCGTATGGGCAAGTTGGTTGAGGTAAATGCCTACCGAATTTCAATCTGGCCAGTGTTGGTTGCGGGAGCTCTAGAAATTCCTCCAACTTTTAAAATCCTTCTTCTCCATGGAATAATGGATTGATTTGTCAAGAAATTAAATTAATATTTTAAGAATTAATGTCTTTATCAAATTGGCTAGCAGTGATCGATGAGTTAATGGAGTTGTTCCTTACCTTGCTGTGAAGGTTAGACAATGCTTAATCCCTCTAATTGAGTATCAACTCATCCATCGGAACTAAAAAGGTGGTTATTTGATGATAATAATAATAGTAGAGAAGTTAACTTATCTGTCTAGTTGTGGGTGAAAATAAATTTTTTTATAAGTAAAAGGAAATAAATAGGTGAAAATAATTGGAAGAAAATTAAAGCGAAGGGATATTAATAAAACTTTGAACACAAATCATAGATTTATCTTTTTATTATAAATATATTTTATGTAAAGCAAAACTTGACTCTAGTACTTTTGGGTCACAAGAGCACTAGATCCAATAGGATGCGAAAATGTGGCAAGTTTTGGACACATGCCCACCATATTGGGTTCTATTTTGTATTTGGTTAATTGGTGGTTTACTCCTGTTGACAACTAGGATGTGGTATACATACTAATATTGAAACTTGAAACGAATTTTATTGATATTAATATTACAAATTTTTTTTTTGAGGGTCATTACAATTTTTTTAAGTAGTTAAGAAATACATATCTCACTAACATGAATAAGTTAGAGACTAAATACTAAAAAAAATAGCAGGGGAGTTTCAAAAATAATAAAATCCTCAATTTATATTCTCCCAAAAGTAGCCAAGGTGTTTGCACATTTATTCACTTCATTAAATACATGAATTTTAGCTAGTAGAGATAAGGAAACCAATAACAAAAACATCCAATTCAATATCCCTTAGTGTCTAAAGCTCTGTCATCACACTTGTGATCACATTAATATGTTATGAAAAACCATAACCACTTACTACAGTAATCCCTAACAACACCACCACTCCACAAACTTGTACCAGAATTCTTATTTTATAAAAAGAAACACCACCACTCCACGAACTTATATCAGAATTTTTATTCAGTAAAAAGAAAATATTGTACCAGATGTCTCTTGAAAATGACCAGGGTTCAAAATCCCATCCTTACTTAAATAGGAAATGTCTTTCTTTTTTATAAATAAAAAGCTGATGCATTTGATTTGTATGCTTTTCATCAAGTGTATGTTAACTTTCTAATACACCATATTTTTGCAATTAAAATGAAATGATATATTGATAGTTAAAAACTTTGACTTTTTAAAGTAAAATTTTCAATATACTTTCCAGTTTTCTTTTGTGAGTAGGTTAATGACAATTTCATATAATTAGCCGAGTTATCACATATTATGTGATGCATTTGTCATTAGTTTACTCCAACATTTCAATATTTTTTCTAGTAAAATATTGTAATCTTAAGTGTTTTACAAAATAGAAAGACAAAGTAGGGTTTTAGTGATTTGATCATACTAGATGTGTTTTCAAATTTAATAATTGCATGATATAGTCATGCTTATGGCTACTCAAGAATGCAAATATCATTTTGATAAACTAAAAATTCAAATATCCTTCAATAATTTGGGTTATTTTATTTTATTTTATTTTTTTTACATTCTTGATTGTGTGTCATTAATTTTTTCTTTTCTTTTATTGGGCTTTTTTATTCAATTGTGGCAAAAGTAACTAAATTTGAGGAAGAATAACACATTTCAAATAAATTATATATTTCTTCTATAAATTTTAGAAAATTGATATAAAAATTTTATTATACTTAAATAATTAATGCACCACTTTAAAAATAATTAATATAATAAAATAAATATATTTATCCTATTAGTAATCTTTTAGATTACATAGAATAAATACTAAAATGTTGGTTATATATATACTACTATTTAAGGGATTTCCCCTATTTGGGATCCTCATTTTTTTTTGTTCAAAAATACCCCTACACCCCTATGTTTAAGTAGAGACAAAACTAAAGACAATTCGGTAAAAAAACAACTCTAACTCTCACTAAAACATTTTTTGAAAATTAGGGTCACTCTTCTGTTGATTTTCAAATTGTTTTATTTACTTATAAATTAGATTTTCAAAATAAAATTATATATATATAAAATAAAAACACAGGTTTTTTATTATTTAATTTTGCTACAAAAAAAAAGTCTCATTGCAAGCGTGAAGCAAGTGTGATGAGGCTAGTGTGTGTGTGTGTGTGTGTGTATTTATTTATTCATTTACATGCCACTCAAAGAAGTTATGAAATCTAAATGGTTAAGATTAATTTTAGTGAATTCTCAAATATTTAATTTGTTTTGATGATTTTATGTAAATTGATTCCAAAGAAACTAAACATGAGGAAAATTGTCATATTATTATTTTTAAAAAAAATATTCTCTTATATAAAATTTATATAAGCGTGGAACCACTTAGAATTGATTCAATACTATATTTATTTCTTGATTGGCCCCCGAGCTCTTCATATTTCTTGTATAACACTTTTGAATTGATTCAATACTATATTTATTAATATTTCTGCTCCCATTCATAAAATTCTAGTTTCTAATTAATATATGCATTGACTCTATTATTTTCCACAAAAATACTAGTTTTAATAACACCGATATAGCTATATGTATATAAAAAGCTTGTATTCTATTAACTAATAAATTTGAACCTATTTGTGTGTATATATGGCGATATGTATATAAAAAACTTGTATTCCATTAACTAATAAATTTGAACCTATTTGTGTGTATCTACTTTCACGTTTTTTTTTTTTTTGATGAAAACCAGCTTAACTTTATTTCACTCGACTCAAATGGATTACATCATTATTCAAGTGTTCCAATGGAAAATTTGAAGGGCCCTCCATCCAAGGTATAAAAGTGCAAAAATTCTAGGAGTACAAACTTTTCTACACTTTTTACCATAACTATCTTAGCATGTGGGTGATTGTGAGAGGTGGCCTAATAAGTGTATGTGAAAGTGATAAACAACCAATCACAATCCAACACATAAAATGGTTGTGAGAAAAAATATGATAAAAATTATGGTTCTAAAATAACTCATAAAAGTGAAAACTACATGTGAGTATCTTGATAATGTATGAGCCACTTTTAGGAATGGCAACGGGTCGGGTTCGGGCCGGGTTTTTCCATACCCGGACCCGACCTGCGGGCCAAGACCCGTGGCCTGGACCTGGTTCGTTTGCTAAGCAGGTTTTCTTTCTGGGGCCCGAACCTGCCCCAGCCGAGCCCCACGGGCCCTGTTAAGCCCTACCACTATTGGGCCCATCTGCAACCCAAATCGTGGCCCAACCAAAAAAAAAAAAGAATTGAAGCCCAAATTTATTTTTGCCTACATTCAAGCGTGTATATTCTAATTCAAGCCTAGATAACGTGGCCCAAATGCCAAATCAGTCCAAATCATAGGCTACTAATCATAGATCAATAAATCACCAGTTAATTATAAATCCATAAATCAATAAATCATAACTAATATCATAATTCAATAAATCATAACTAAGATTTTAAATCAATAAATCACCTAGCTAAAATAACCATTTAATCAGTAATCAACAAAATCATAACTAAAATTACCAGCTAAACATAAAAATAAAATAAATCCAACAAGTCTAAGAAATAAGTATCACAAGTCCAACGAGTCCAAGAAATTAAAAAGTTACAAAATAAATCCCACAAGTTTAAAATAATTACAAACTAACAAATTAATCCAACAAGTCTAAGAAATTAAAAAGGTTACTAAATTAATACAAAATGTTTAATCCTCCACAATTGTGACACAACTCCCATCATCTTCATTAGGCTCCCCATCGTCAAGAATTGATTGAATTATACAATCTCCATATATAGTTGAAGAACCTACAACAACAACGAATTAAAAAATGGAATAAATTTCAGCAAATTGTAACTTGCAAATATAAAAATACAATTTTGATTTTATAAATAGAAATTAGACAATTGCTAACCGTTGATTTCACTCCATAACCAATTCTGAGCACACATCATTGCCTCTATAGTCTTGGGATGTAGCCTACTACGGTGTGGACTTAAAAGTCTCCCACTAGTGCTAAAGACAGATTCTTAAGCAACAGTTGTGACATGAATGACTAAAATATCTCTTGCAATCCTTTGTAAAGTAGGATACTTGAGACCATTACTTTTCTACTATACCAAAATATCAAAGTCTTCACTCCTCTTCAACACTCCTTCATCAATGAAATGATCAAATTCCATTCTAGCACTCCTATGTTTTTTTGAACTACTTGAAGTATTGTTCACAAACAAATCAAACGATGACATTGCCCCACTCAACCTAAATTTCATTTGTGCCACTTGATTCGAAGTACTTGCAGGCATATGAGAACTTCCTTCATTATCTACAGGGGACTTATCTACATCTCCATACTCATCAAGAAAATCATAACAGAGATTCTTTATTTTTTCAATCTCCAAATCAGAATTATCACCATAAATGTTAGGATAATAAAACTCCAATAACTTCATCTTATATCTTGGATCTAAGATAGCAGCAACAACCATAACAACGCTAACATTAGTCCAATAAGAATTAAATTTAGCAAGCATGCTTTCTGCCATTGTACTTATCATCTCACTTGAAGATAAACTCCATTCATTCAATGCAATTTTCAACTCACACACCAAAGCAAAATACATATTAGTTGTGAGATACTTACGACCAGAGAAAAACTCAGTCACACTATAAAACAACTCCAACCTCCCACAAATATATTTGGCTACCTCCCAATCATAATCATGTGGCAAACAAGTATAAGATGTTTCATGTTTGGCCAAACGCGAGAAAACATCTTCATAAATTAATGCAATAGAAAGCATTAAGTAAGTTGAATTCCAACGAGTTTTACAATCTAAGACTAACTCTTTGGTGCATTGAACATGCAATTGGTGATCCAGTCCAATAAATTACACTATCACGAATCCGTTCAATACCATCACCAATAAGAGACAACCCATCTTGAACAATCAAATTCAAAATATGTGTAGCACACGTCATATACAACATAGACCCACCCAACATAAGAGAACTAGTATCAAGCTTGTTCAAGAAAAGTCTTATCATGACATTATTAGTACTACAATTATCAACAGTTATTGTGGACAACTTCCTATCAATGTTCCACTCTAAAAACCAATCAACAAGGACTTCAGCAAGGATATCTTTCGTGTGTGGAGAAGGAACATAAACAAATCTAAAAAAATAATAGGAATAATTATAACATAACTCAATAAACATTCAATTTAACATAAAGTCTAAACATTCAATTTAACATAACTCAATAAACATTCTAAATGTAAAGTCTTTAACATTCAATTTATAGATAAAAAAATTATCTTAAAACCCGGCTTTGCAACGTCTAAGTATGATCAATAAAATGAGCGGTAATGACCATAAACCCTCTCTTTTAGTTACTTGAAGTCCATATATCAGTTGTAATTGTCATCCTACTTCCATTCTTGTTCGTTATCTTCAAAGTTTTCTCGCTCTCATTATCATAGATTTTAAGAATGTCACTCTTCAAAGTATTTCTTGTGACAAGTTTAAACAAAGGTTGAAGAGAAGCAGCAATTTTTCTGAACCCAATGTGGTCAACTATTGAAAGGGGGTATTCATGTAGGATGACCATACGAGCAAGATTATTCCTCACTTTGCCTTGATCAAATTGGTAAGTATTTAAACTCATACTTCCATCCACCTTATTTTGTTGTTTAACTAAGACTTGTTGTCACATATCCCTTATATTTTTAAATTTCATCCGTGGACATCTTGCTAAATGATTACGCAAATGGGTTGTACCTTGGCTAGAATCACCCAAGTAAAGTTTGTTACAATGATGGCATTGGGCTTTAAATTTTCCATCAACTTTCTTCCTTGTAAAATGATCCCAAACATCTAAGGCAGTCTTTCTTTTTTAACTTGTATCCAAGTCCTCATTTGTAGGCTCTTGCTCTCCCTCTTCCTATGTCCCTTCTTATTCCTCTACCTCTAAGTCTTCTCCCACTAAGTCCATCATCGGGGATTTCGGACTCCTAATTGGTTCAGAAGTTTGGGAGTTAGAATCAAAACAAATTATCACAAATTTATTATTACACATACTCATTGATTAATAGGCACAAATTCATAACTACACAAATTCTATCAACGCAGTCATAATTAAACATGATTAAATACAAATTCAAACACTTACTCATTGTTTAATGAGCATAAAGGTGATTGTGATTCTGAGGGTGAGCTGTCAGGCAATGGCGAGGGTGATCGTGAAAATGGCGAAGGAGACCGCATAGTTGGCAAGGGACAATGTCCGGTTCTTAAGGGAGAGCCGCTTGGCGAGGAAGAACCAGATTTGTTTGTGTCTTCCATCTCCGTTTTAGGCTTTACATTCCCATCAAACACAAAAAACAAAAAACAATTTCTTCCATTAAACAAACTATGTAGATATGAAGGGAAAGAACAGGGGAACAGAATGTACAAGCTCTCATTTGGCAATAATGTACAATCCTATCTAAAGGAAAATTATTATGTGCTTAGTAAACTAGAACAATGCAA
Source organism: Quercus aquifolioides (assembly GCA_019022515.1). NCBI lineage: Eukaryota > Viridiplantae > Streptophyta > Magnoliopsida > Fagales > Fagaceae > Quercus > Quercus aquifolioides. The sequence continues at coordinate 89,183,293 of CM032327.1, forward strand.
TGATCATTTCATAAACTTAAAATTATATACTATCAAATTCTTAATAAACAATGCAATGACCAGTAACCAGTAACATTTCTTAATAAACAGTAAAATTATATACTATCAAATGATCTTCCTATTTACCAATAACCAGTACCATTTCTTAATAAACAGTTTTCAAAATTTCTATATTACATTCTTCTACAATTATATACTATCAAATTCTAGAACAATTTCAAGTAAACCCATATACCCATATTCACATATAAATATCCTTTCTCCTATGGCTTCCACCATTCCTCCAACAAAAATGAGGAAAATAGCATAAAAATGCAAAAATTTAAGTAGAGAAGAGGAGTACAGTGTATGGTGAAGAGAGAAATTATATGCAAAAATTCTGAAGAGAGAAAGAAGAGGAGTTGATCATCAATGTATATAAATAAATGAAGCGACAGCCTCAGTTGATTTTGTAACTAATGGAGTGAGATCATTAGTCAAGAGTTCAAAAATCTGATAGTGGTCACTATAGCCCATAGAATCCACACAGTTAATTAGTTATAGAAAAAGCTTAAGCTTTGCTTTAGTAGCTAATGTACTCAGCAATGAATCATCTTCCTTGTCCGCCCCTAGTATTGTAAAATTCTAAAAACTATGTATAAAACTGTAAGTAATAGAGTACAAAAGTCTATTCTATACTTTTATATAGGCAAAAATGCAAAATTCACTCTCTAAGTTTCACAATTTTTCATTTCAGTCCTCTAAGTTTACGTTTTGTCATTTCAGTCCTTTAAGTTTCATTCATTTCCAATTAAGTGTTCCATTAGTATTCTGTTAATTGTTGCAGTTAACTCACCAAAACGACGCCGTTTTGAACTTTTTTTTCTTCTTCTTAATTTTAGAAAAATGCTAAATAAAAAAATAAAAACAAAATGAATCCCCACCCACCCACCCACCCACCTAATATCAGAGAAACCCAGAATGAGAGATGGTGAAAGAGAGAGAAAGAGAGATCAAAAGGGGGAAGATCAATAAGATATACTAACAATATATATGCCTTTTAGTTGCAAAGAGGTCCTGATACATTGCAGTCCAACAAGATCTGCTTATATACTTTGTTGCAGTTGCAGTGGGTAGGGGATTGACAAGATTTGCTTTGCAAACTACAAACTACGGATTTGCTTGGCAATTGCATCTTTAACTGGTTCGATGAAACAAAGACAAAACCATACACATAGTCTAGTCTAGGTTGTTAGATGAATTGTCTACCTAAAGTAGCCACAGTTTCTCTCGTCCAGTTGCAAGTTCTTACTTTCCATTCTTACCATTTACCAAGTTTCTTAGCAACTTGCAGAAAGACATGTTCGGCCAATGGCAATTCATGTACTACAACTGTAAAACTAAAACATGAATAGAGGAAGATGAAGTACTACAATTGTGAATCTTATGGATCTTTCCTCTCGATCTTCCCCCTCTCGATCTCTCTTTCCCCCTCTTTCATTTTGAGTTTCTCAGATACCGGGTGGGTGGGGTGGGGATTAATTTTGTTTTTTATTTTTTTATTTAACATTTTTCTAAAATTAAGAAGAAAAAAAAAAGAGTTCAAACCGGCATCGTTTTGGTGAGTTAACGACAACAATTAACAGAATACTAATGGAAGACTTAATTGGAAATGAATGAAACTTAAAGGACTGAAATGACAAAACCTAAATTTAGAGGACTGAAATGAAAAATGGTGAAACTTAGAGGGTGAGTTTTACATTTTTACCTTTTATATAAGTAGACAATATATATTGTACAAGTAAAATACACTATGGACCTAAGTCCATTGAGCTTATATTCTCACAGCCTCCTCAAACTCATGTTGGATGAAGTGATGTCAACTTGAGTTTGGAAGTTCATTCTCCAAAAATAAAACTTGAGTTTGGAAGTGAAAGCACCGAAGTATCTTGGTGGAGGAGGCTTAGTAAAGATCAGCAAAGCATGTTAAAGTCTGAAAGACTATGTATGAAACTGTAAGTTATAAAGTACAAGGGTCTGTCTTGTATATGTAGACAATATGTGTTGCGCAGCTAACTTACACTATGTGCCTAAGTCCATTGGGCTTACACTATGAGCCTAAGTCAATTGGGTTTATATTCAAAGAGGTATAATCATGAAAGTGGTTGTATCTCCTTCCAAAATGTTGTCACGTAAGCTCACTTTATGTACAAAATTTGACAGCTTGAATAGCTGCTTCCAGTCCCTAGTATATTCAAGATCCCTTTCATGCTTGTTAGGTGCACATAAAATTTTCTTCGACGCAGTGTAAGTTCAAATCGATTTCAATTTTATATCTAGTATTTAATAAAGTCGAAGTTTTCAATTCTCTGGTGCATCACTCTTATCCATTCTGTTGATAATTGATGGAATCCTAGATTGACAGAGGACATAAATTTCAAAATAGAGTTTAGCAGCCAACCTATTTTTCCAAAATTTCTTTCACAATGTTTTATATTTCCTTTTTTCCTTTCACATTCATTTGTCAAATTTATACTTGATTTTCAAAATCAAAGGTGAATGCAACACATTGTCAGAAACATTATGAAAGTAATACTATTAGTATAATAGTTTAATTTGAAAATTCAAGAAATAATTGATATAAGAGACAAATTTTAAAGAGCAAAGTATAAAAATCGTTTCTCGTTCTTTCTTTTTGATCGTGTCTTTATTTGTATTATTAAAAAATTAGCCCGATCAGATTGCATGTCATCATGCATGAGGACATGCAATCTGATCCACAAAAAAGGGAAAAAGAAAAAAAAATCTTCCTTCATGATTTTTTTCTTAATTTTTTTTTTCTTGATTGTGTTTTGTTTGAGGCCCACCACTATGCAAATGTAACTCTTGAAGTGGCCCAATGCGGCCTTATAAAACAAATCCCGGCTGTTCTAGACGGGCCATGTCTAACGTAACGGGCCTAGTTGAAGTCGGGCACTTGACTTGTCCTTCGGAATTGACTGTAAATTTGTAAAATGGGTGCCCGTTTTGACCTGCCTGATTTCATCATTTCTATGAGAAGTGCTATGTTTACAATATTTTTATAATAAATTTTAGATAGTAAGTTGTTATTAATTCTAATTTAAACCCTCTACTGAACTTATTATTTTGTCCACTAGTAACAATCTACCACTTATAATTTGTTGTAAAAATGTTATGGACATGGTATTTCTATTTCCATTATATCATTTTTTGATAAATATTTTTCAGAGTAATATTGTGTTTATAATATTTTTACAACAAATTTTAAGTAGTAAATTGTTACTACTTACTAATTTTAATTTAGGCCCACTATTGACGTCAATTTTTTACTCACCAATAACAATTTTCCATTTATAGTTTGTTGTAAAAATATTGTGTATATAACATTTTTTATTTATTTAAAGAATTCAATTACAATTATTTAGGTCTGTAATTTATAATTTTTAAATTAAATTTAAGCATGCAGTCACATTGCCCATATAGTACAAACTACAAACACTATTATCTTTCTCTAACTATAGTTAAATTTCAACCTAACATAACTATATGATTAAAATTTAATGGGTGATACAACATTAAGAACCATTTCTTTCCCTCAACATGTCCCCTTTAAGGCTTTTCTTTTCACAACCCTTTAGGAATTTTTCTTTAGCTTTTCCTTTTCCACCTAAACACAAGGATTTCAGTAGCATGTAAACATAAATACGTCGAATGGTTGGTTAAGATGATGATCTGAAATTAAGATATCTTCGAGGTCTTATATTTAATTTTATTAAATTTTGTCCCCAGAGATATTATTGTACACAAATGTACTGTGAAGTAAAAAAGAAAACATTGGATTTAAGATGTATCATGTCTATTTATCTCCAAACTATAAAGAAGTATGACTAGCTCTTAAATTTTGGATAACGCTTTAATGAAAGAACTAGCAAATGAGCACACATTGGGTTGATTATTCATGTGTATCGGATATTTGGTTATTTTGTTGCATCTTTATTATTGTGAATAGTTATACCTTTAATTAAAGTATCTTATAACAGTTATTTCTTAATAAGTGTTATAATTTTTAAAAAAATTTAATATAAACAAACACACACGAACTTATCAAAAAAAAAACACACACACAAGAGAGAGAATGTAGTTCTAAAATAAAAGCACATCACAAACTCCACTAAAATTGAGAAATAATTATTTTTTTTTCTAAAATGGTTGTAACTTATAACAATTATTTATTATTAAGTGTAACAATTTTTTTTTTAAATTTTTTTATAGAAACAAACGCACACAAGAGAAAGAGAATGTGGTTCTAAAATAAAAGCACATCACAAACTTCACTAAAAATTTAGGATAACTTTTATGGAAAGGTGTAACAAGTTATACTATATACAATACTCTTTCTTTTTCTCAAAAAAAAAAAAATATATATATATATACACACACAATACTCTTTCCTAAGCAATATGAAATAATTATTCATTTAGCATCTTTTACAAACTCTTTGTATACAACAATTAATTTAATAACCGAACTTAAGAATAAAAAATAATTATTTAATAAAAGTATATTTTATTCTTACAAATAATAATAATTTAAAAAACCAAACTTATGAATAAGAATAATTATTTAATTATAATATCTTCTATTCTTACTAATAATTAATATTAATGAACGTCTCATTCAATGTATTAAACATGTTGGATACGCGTTTGGATAGGCATGGAGATTTGGATAGGGGAAAATGACAGTAAATACACACTCGTTATTCCTGTCTTTTTGTGTGAATAATGTTGGCAGGGGAAATGCAAGGAAGGAGGGGCAGCACATGTAATGTAATGTATTATGTAAAACTAAAGGGGCATCATCATCTTTTACGGGCCCCACTCCAAAAACCCTTACCGGGCCCAGCCCACCACCACCTCCTTAAAAGCTCTAACTTTAATGTAATGCCGTCTCTTTTCCTATTTGCTCTGCTCTCTACACTAAACTCTTGCTTCACTTCACTCTCAACTCCCCCCAAAAAAAAAAAAAAAAAAAGGTTCTAGCTTATCCACTAAAAAAAAGCTAATAATTCAATGACCTTTTCCCCAAACCCTATAAATATCAAATTTATTCTTTACATAATAAATGCATTAAAACAATAATAAAAGGAGAAAGTGATAAAATTTAAGTATAACTACTTACCGTTGTATCTTAAATTCTTCAATTAAATTCAATAATGTGGTTTTATTTAAATTCTTCAATTATATTCAATAATGTGGTTTTATTAACTAAACGTAATACCACTACACACCCTTGATGCGATAGTCACTTTACAAATATAAGTGCTTATAGAGTGTGTGAAAAATTATGAGAATTAATAATAAATATTTATTTTGATCGTGTATATATATGAAATTTAATAATTATGATTTTTTAAGAGAAGTGCAACTTTTACAACATTTTCACAATAAATCATATGTGCTAAATTGTTATTGATTCTAATTTAAACCTACTACTGAAATTACTTTTTTGCCTATTAATAACAACTCATAACAATCTGCCACTTATAATTTATTGTGAAAGTGTTGTGGATATATCATTTTTTTAATAGAGAAATTATGATATTTATTAATAAGTATTTATGATGATGATGTTTTTATATGAAACTATTATATATATAATAATTATTACTATATATATTTAGTAGGATTATGTTTGTATATTGAAATATTATATACATTTGTTTCTTCTATTATATCAAATTTTTAAAGAAGTATTATATAATTTAATTGAAGGTTTAGCTATACAACAGAATTTAAATCCAATAAAAAAATATATATATTAGAAATAGACATTTAAGATTGTGAGGACAAAAAAACTTACGTGGCAAAATATTATATAATTAACCAAAAGTCAAATATCTTTGATTATATATAATAATAATAATAATAATAATTATTATTATTATTATTATTATTATTGTGTTGATATATTGAATTATCTATTATATCAATTTTTTAAGACACTATTATATAATTTAACAGAGGGTTTAAATATATAATAAAATTTAAGTCTAATAAAATATATATATTAAAAAATTTACATGTAAGATTGTGAGGACACGAAAGTTTATATGGCAAAATATTATATGGTTAACCAAAAGTCAAATATCTTTAATTTTATGTTCTCAAAAAAAAAAATCTTTAATTATATATATATATATATATATATATTATGAATTATAGATTATACCTGTTAGTCATTAACTTTGTTGTATAAGAGATCTGGGGTTCCATCCCTGCCTACACAAAAAACTGATTGGTGTTTTAGTCTGATGATAAAGAGCTATCATCAGGAGCCGACGCCAAAGATTTGAAACTCTCTAAAAAAAAAAAAAAACTTTGCTATAACTTAAAATTCCAATTTATTATTATGTATAACTTTGTAAAACTAATTTTTTTTTTCAAAACACAATTACATTTGTACACAATTTATTTTTAAACAAAATAAATTTATTCAAAGTCGAATCACTCACTACAATAATTCTTTAAATAAATAAAAAACTTTAAAAAGAAAAAAATAGTATCGTCTCTCTCTCTCTCTCAACAACACATTGGTAGGTCACTTATCAGCAGGAGTGTATGCCAGAAATTTGAAACCATCTCAAAAAAGAAAAAAAATTTGTTGTAACTTAAAATTCCAATTTATTATTATGTATAACTTTGTAAAACTCAATTTTTTTTCAAAATACAATTACATTTGTACACAATTTATTTTTAAACAAAATAAATTTATTCAAAGTCGAATCACACACTACAATAATTCTTTAAATAAATAAAAAAACTTAAAAAAGAAAAAAACTAGTATCGTCTCTCTCTCTCTCTATTTAACACTCTCACACACAACAACACACTGGTGGGTCACTTTCTTTTTTATCTCTCCATCTCTATCACTTGAATCTTTTTTCGCTTTTGTCTTTCCTTGTCCTCTAATCAATAATTAATTAATATATATCAATATCCTTTTTCTTTTGTTTTTATTTATTTTTATTCGTAGTACTATCATTAAATTTATTTTGATCGATCTTTCTCTCCCAAACTTTTCTTTTTTCCTTTCTCTTTCTTTGGAGCAAAATCTAAATGGTGTCAGCTTCTGCTTAAGAAATGTGAGAATGGTTTCTTTGGGGTGTGTTAGTTACTGCACTCTCTAACTAACAACAACAACAAAATTCAAACCCACTATTAACTAATATTAACAGAACAACAACAAGAAGCTGAAGAAGAAGCTGAAGATAGCTCACTAACTCACTCACTCAGTGTCTCAGCTCTGTATAATACATGGGTTCGGAGCAAAATAGATTCCCTCAGCAAGAACGGGTACTGTTTCTCTCTCTGTCTTGATTTCTTTAGGTTCTTTGTTCATTCTTTTTTGTCTTTTGGGGGCTTTGATTTGATGTCAGATCTGGGTTTTTGTTTTGGATTTTTGCATTTTCTATTTGGGTTTGTGTTTAAGCATTCGCATGTAGTTTGTTGCCCAGATCTGGGCTGGCACTGGTACCCATTTGATTAATTAGCCCAAAAAAGAAAGGACCAACAACAACAACTAACTCCATTAACTACTTGTGTAATTCTCTAAGTTAAAGACAAAGAAAAAAAATTGTTGTTTACTCAGAGAGACTTTCAGGCTCAGGATTACACTTAGAAAAGGGTTTGCCTTTGGTAATTTATTTTACCAGAAAATGAATGCATCAGTTTCACAGAATTAGCTGTCAGATCTGATGGAAACTGTCTTTGGCTTTGACCCACTTACTCAGAGTGAAGATCACGCCATCCTAGTTAAATTTTGCTTGTCAACGTCAACATTATTTTTAGGCTTTTCTTTTGAGTTAGATCTCCAAAACATATACTTCAAGAGGGACTAATCCAACTGATTCAATTGTGAAAACACCATTGTCCCACTTCATTTTAGCTCATTATTAACTCTTATAAAGCGTATCTCCTCATTTTTCCCCTTAAAATCTTTGCATGAATATGATATTAAGCATTAATAAATATGATATTCTTTTAAATAATACCCTTTTCTAAGGTTTTTTTTTTTAAACTGCTAATTGTAGTTTCAATATCCCTTTTAGCTTGATGACATTTTGCATTGTAGCAGACTATTGAGAAGTGAAAATTGTTCAGTCAGTTTAATTTTCCAGATTTTTATTATATGGCTTCATATACACGATCATGCACGCAAAACAAAGGAACTGGGTGGATGGTCAGAATGAACAAAGATTTAATTAATGCATCGAGCTACTTGGGCGGATTTTTAGGCAACTATGAACTGTTTTGTTGAAAATTTAGTATGAGTATCTTCTTGTGTAAATTCAATTCATGCAGAAACACACAATAAGACAAAAGGCTTTGTTGACTTAGAAATGTTAAATGAAATATGATGCTTAACTGTCTTGACAGCGAAAGAGATGGGCAGGATGTTGGAGTGCATTGTCTTGTTTTGGTACGCAGAAAGGTGGAAGGCGTATTGTACCTGCATCTCGTATTCCTGAGGGAAATGCAGCCGCAACCCAGCCAAATGGACCTCAAGCTGCTGGGTTGACCAATCAGGCTACCGCACTAGCTCCATCTCTACTTGCCCCACCGTCGTCACCAGCATCCTTTACGAATTCTGCACTCCCTTCAACAGCTCAATCACCCAGCAGTTTCTTGTCACTATCTGCCAACTCACCTGGAGGTCCTTCATCCACAATGTATGCCACTGGGCCATATGCCCATGAAACACAGCTCGTTTCTCCTCCTGTTTTTTCAACCTTTACAACTGAGCCATCTACTGCTCCTCTCACTCCCCCACCAGAGTTGGCTCACCTTACTACACCCTCTTCTCCAGATGTGCCTTTTGCTCAGTTCCTCTCGTCTTCAGTGGAACTCAAAGGCACTAATAAGACCAATTACATGGGTGCAAACGATCTTCAAGCAACATATTCACTTTATCCAGGAAGTCCCGCTAGCAGTCTCAGATCACCAATGGGATCCTCGTTTCCTGATCGGGAGTTTACCACACAATGGGATCCTTCAATTTCTCCCCAAAATGGCAAATATCCAAGGAGTGGTTCTGGCAGGCTATTTGGGCATGACACGACCAGTGCCTCCATGGTGTCTCAAGATTCTAATTTCTTCTGCCCTGCTACATTTGCTCAATTCTATCTGGATCATAATCCACCATTTCCTCATACTGGCGGGAGGTTAAGTGTGTCCAAGGATTCAGATGTTTATCCTTCTGGTGGAAGTGGACATCAGAACAGGCACAATAAGAGCCCCAAGCAAGATGTCGAAGAAATAGAAGCTTACAGAGCATCCTTTGGGTTCAGTGCAGATGAAATTATTACTACCACCCAATATGTGGAGATTTCTGATGATGTAATAGAGGATTCATTTACCATGACTCCTTTTACCTCTAATAAACTACCCATGGAAGAAAATACAGAACATGCATCAGTGATTGAAGGACTGAAAGCTCAGAAAACACAAACAAACTTGTGGAGTCAAAAAAGCCTTGATGAGGGTGTATACTGTGATGTGCCAGTGTTATGCAATGGCCATGAAGGTGAGTTGTCATTACTTGATTTAAAACTACACATTACTCCATTGGTTGTCAAGAAATCACGGTAAAGGGGAAAATAAATTAAAGGGGGGGGGGGGGGGGGGGGGGTGTTGAGGGACTTTTAGAACAGCTGATCAACCTTAATCTGTCATAAGCTTTCAATTCTATGGTTTCTCAAAAATCAATGGGAGCATACCTGTTTTATGTTGTTATTATGTTTACATGTCTTTATTTCTCATGAGTTGGGCTTCATGAAAGGAGGACATATAGCATATTGATTCATGTTATCTTTACATTATAAACTCAATTATACTCCATCAAATCATTGACCTCTTTGAAGGAGTTGAAATTCTGAATAGACAGCAATTAATGCCGAATTTGTCCTACTTTTTTTCCCTTTCGATTGTTGCCTTCCAATCATTTTAACTAGATCTGCCGCCGCCCCGGGGGGGGGGGGGGGGGGGGGGGTTAAAAAGCAGCTGAAATTATTAAATTGAAGGAGAGTTTCTGTAATTGAGAGAAAATTGTCAAGGCTTTGTGTGTGGGGACCTCTGCGCGTGCCGCGGGGGGGTGGGGGGGAGGAGGTTGGATTGGAGGACAGTTCTTGTCATGGAGGGAGCTGTACCTTGCCTTGAACTATATTGAGGCAATGTATGTTCTTTAACTCTTTCATTGCGCTTATACTGCATGTAAGTCTGTCTCCTTGTAAGGTGTCTTTAGCTTATTAGGATGCATCTGTGCTTTATCTTATCATAAGATTCCTCCTTTCTGCATATTTGCTGGCAATAATGTTCATTTCATGTGTACCCAGATAATAAATCACGGAGACAACCTAGCAATCTCTCCGGATCAAGTACGCCCGGTACTCTGACTGATGAAGAGGACATATATTCGAAGATGGAGTTATCCAAAAAGGGTAGCAGAAAATACCCGCTGGGTTTGTCTTGCTCTGATGCAGAAGTTGACTATAGGCGAGGAAGAAGCGTAAGAGAAGGCAGAGGAGATTTTGCCTGGCATTGACTGAGAATCAGTTCAAAATAGGTTGTCAGTTGTTTCCGATGTGAATTAGTTTGCAGGTTTCTTTGGTCATACACTTTTGTTTGGGGTTCTCTGTGATAGATGGAATGGTCTAACCTATGATCTAACCTGTTGTCTCTCTCTCTCTCTCTCTCTCAGGTGTGTGACGTGATCTTTCTGATTGATGAATGTATCTCTATGCTCCTATTTCCTGTTAAGTTACATAGGTGGTGCATCTAATTATATGTATTTGGTGAATGCAACTGGTTTAAATCATTTATACTATGGAACAACTATTGCAACATCAGTTTAGCTGATGTTCTGGGGTATTTTCTGTACTATCTTCGGGGGCTGTGACGGTCCTAATTGTGAAAAATCATTTTATCAAATGGGAGTCTTTAAAAAAAAAAAAAAAAAATTAATGGGGCGGATATGAACTAAAATACTAAGAAGGGTTGGTTGAGCTAATTGGCAGATATTAAATCTAGGCAAGGTAAGGTTGGAGAATGGGCCAGAGGTTTTTTTTGTGTGTGGGAGATTGGGTAGTCTTTTTAGGATTGGGAGGATCTCCAAGCATATAGTAGCTCGAGGGACCAAACTTTACTTTTATTGGAAGGTGGGTTCTCTTTTTAGAATGATGGGTATATGCATTACCATGGTTTGGTTTGGTTTGGAAAAGTTCTATTTTTTATTTTTAAAGTAATAATTATACAACTCTTGGGATTATTTTTTGGAGATGCAGTTACTATTTCATGATCCGGCGGCTCCATTGCATGTGCATGATCTGGCGGCTCCATTGCATGTGCTGGGGCTGGGGTAGAAGTTTCGTATAAATGTTTTTTTAAAATTTTTTTTTTTTATTTAAAAAAAAAAAGTGTACTGGTTATATTCATCACCTTTTAAGGATTAGTTTTTTACTAAGCATGATGAGTTCATAACGTGGTTTTAAAAACCGGTCAAAATTGGCTAAAACCGGTCAAAAACCGGATTGAATCGAGAATGAGGTAAAAATGGTTTTATTCCCGGTTTGGTTTTTAAAACCATGTTCATAGCCATTGAAAATAAGAATTTGAGATTATTTTTTTATTTTTTTTTATACATGTTATTTGAAAATATTAGTTTTTGCTTTGATTTTTCTCTCTTTTATAGTTTTATTTGGAATTGTTTGTCTTTTAAATAATTTTAGTTGACAAAGCAAGATGATTTCATAAACCATTGTAAAAAAGAATTTGAAATGATTATTTTTTATTTGCATGTGTTATTTGAAATTATTAGACTATATATTTTAGGATAATTGACTTAAGTTGCGGTTCATATTAATTTTCTTATTAACTTGATGGTATTTTGAGAAAAATAAATAATTTCTAGAAATGTTAATGATATTTTGAGATAATTAATAGTAATTTCTATAGGATTTCTAGGAATGTACCAAATAAACTGTTACATCCTCCATAAATAATAGTCTTTTGAGATTCTTAATTAAATCAAATGCACGCATAGTTGCATTTTAAGGTATCTTGGCTTTCGGGCTATACTATCTTGGGAGTCTGGATGTCGAGTGGATATTAAATTCAATAAAAACCAAACCTTATGTAAGGGGTTTACTATTATCAAAAAGAGAAAAAAGAAGAAGGTAAAACTTGGTAAATCAATAATTCTCATGGCTTGATTAAAACTAGAATTAGGACATTATCTAGGACCCCAAAATTTTCCCTCGTAAGGGGTATTTTTTAAATAATTTATCAAAGAGCTCATAAGATAATAGCTTAGGCATGAATCATTACATATAAATTCAAGTTTAGAAAATGCCATCACTATCAAAAGAAAAAAAGAAAAAAAAGAAAAAAAAGTTGCCTCATGGCTCAGATAAGTATGTCGTTTGGCCAGCCAATATGCAGAAAGTATCTCAAGGTACTACAACAGTTTTACAATTACAAACTACAAGAATATCTTCCACCAACCAAGTGAAGAGAACTCTAAAATAATTGATTGTGGATGATAATTGAAAATGCGACTAATAACACCAATGGCATCGTTGAAATATGCACAGAGGGGAAGAACAAAAGGCACATAAGGATCACATTTTTTTAATTTTCACGCCCATTCAATAAAGCGTTTGAAACAATCCTGTTGAACAATGTGAGAATGCTGTGATTGAAGCCACAATAAATACAAGTGTACAAATATTGCATGCTATTGAGGCACTCTATCGATCTTTGGTCATGAGTTCATATCAGTGTGTTGATCCGATGATTTGTTTGAGTTATCCTGCTCCACTTTGATGGATGGCTCGTCTATTGCCATCATAGTTGGTGCCTGAAAGTCACAAAAATACTTAATTAATGCCTTCGATAGTGGCATAATAGACAAGGGAGGTGTTAACCCCAAATGACTCTTTTCTATGTAATAAACTTCACTTTCAACAGCTAAAGTTGAACTATACAACACTTGTAAACAGAATATTACACACTTTTAACACAACAGAAGCAGCATAAGACTATAAGCCATAACTTTCATATAGTTTAAAGAGTGGGCAAAGAGAAAAGAAAAGACGCATCTTTTGTAAACTTCAAAACCCAATTGGGAGAACTTAAAATAACATTTCACGAGTCCCCAATAAAAGACAAAAAGGAAAAATAAAAAGGGTAAAAGAAGACCAATATAACTGCCACTTGCCTAATCTAGACAAGACTCCTGTGAATGACCAACAGTGGAGACATTACATTGAAGAACAGATTCAATGCTTTATAACCAGAATTCCTTTCCTTGGTCAGGAATAGAAACATTGACCTCACTTCTTTACTTTCAAGTATAACAGAAGAGAGATAAATTACCACTTGAAACTAAATAAAAATCAAGCCAGAAAAGACAAATTAATCTCTAGCTGTGTAACTAAGTTAAGATGTGTGATACTAATTTTGGTAATTACAGAGAGAAACAGATAACAGATTTGAACATACCAAATTTTTAGGTTCAGATTCGATGTATTCTCTCTTTACTCGACCTGGCAAAGGTTTACTGCGCAATAGAAAGAGACAAAATTGTTAGCAACCTCAAGAAACAAACAAACGAGCGCCTGTGTGAACACACACACAGAAGGAGGAGGGGTGGGGTACTTTGCATACCGGTCATCATCAGAATCCATGTCAAAATCCCATCTATCATCTCCATCATCTTGATCTTCATCATCCTGAAGACAAAAACATTTTTAATCTTTAACTTAGACAAATTCCACCTATATATTGGAATTTAGGCAATGACATCAGAGTATTATAAGCAATCTAATACCAGACCAAAATAATGGCGACAAAAATAATGACAACAAACATGATATCGGGAAGGGAAATGGGGTTTGAAACAAGACTGCATAGTGCTAACTCACACCCAAAAGAGCACATGAATAACAGCTAGATGTTCTGCTTTACTTTTCTAGAAACTCACACTAATCTAGAGTGCACATGCATAACACTAACATTTCACATATTTGCATACTCTTTACTTCTCCTAAGCTTGGATTAGCCAAGTATGACTATAGCAGGTTTTAATATAGCAGCAACCAATGCACGTGATTGTTTGAAATTTTAAAAAGAAAAAAAAGAAAAAAGAAAGAAAGTATTAACATCCAAATTCCTTCCCATTGCATGCTAAGCCATAAAATGAGAGTGGCACAAAGTAAGCACTCTAAGCAACAAACAAAAAGGAACAAAAATATTTTGAAATGAGTAGCCATAATGAAAAGTACATTCTAGATGGGTCAAGTCAATCAAATAGTGTTTTGGTTCCTACCATGAGGATATTTTGGGACTTCCATATCTTTTATGTATATATGTGCTAACAAATAAGAATTTCTCAATTATGCAGCAAAATTTCCCACACCATACATTAAACACAAGTTTCAAAGCACCCTGTACCAGTTTCCACACACATATTTTCAACTAATTTCTACTCCTTTCCTCATTAACACCAAAGCCTTCAGATTAAGCTATATGTATCACTCCACAAATAATAAATTGCAAATCCAACATCCACAATTTAGAATCATAATATATCATCATAAAAGACAGAAAACTTGAATAATTACACTTATTCTGATCTAACATCCACAATGGTAGAATACACAGTTGGAAGAACATAGAGAGTTACATAATTATTAATTCTGAGATTTAAGCTCTATAAAGTGGTTTTCATTTTTCATTCCTTCCTTTTTTTAATCACTATTTCAGAGAGAGAGAGAGAGAGAGAGAGAGAGAGAGAGAGAGAAACTAAGATTTATTTATTTATTTTTAAGAATGTCGCATAAATGAACAAGGATTTATCAGTTTAGTGCTCATAATAGAACTTACTTGAAAATGTTAGGCAGAGAAGAAATGAGGACAACATATACCATGGCAATATAATGATAATAAGAGATGCAAAAACAAACCTCGAGAAGCTGTGTATCAGGTGGGCGCTCTTGGAACTGGGCACTTGGTGCATGTTGCAGCTTAGATAGATAATCAAGGAGTTTTTCTCTTATCTCATCCAATAATTGACGTGAGTTCTTGTTTTCCATGTTACTTGGAGCTACATGAAGATTATAGTCTGGACCAAAGTACTCGTAATACTCATGTTGTGGCATCTTATCATCAACTTCAATCCCAAGTGCAACACCTGTCTGCTCAACAAATAACATGATAATGAGTCTTAGGACCACATCAAACCTTATAACAATGACAATTGCAATACTTAAAAAATCAGGGTTTCAACATTTTAAAATTAAATGAGGGCTTTTATACAAAATAAGGACACATATCTTAGGCTCATAGCTTTTTGTAATTTTTCATTGTACTTTCTAGTAAGCTCCTGAATTTTAGGATAATTGTAAATTACACTGCACATATTGATTTCTTACTATATATTTATTAAATTTTCCAAATGTCACCCAAATTCCATGCCATCCAGTGGCATTTTCTAAAGTTTTTGTTAAAAATGGTCATTATACAGCAACCAAAACCAAAACCAACATATAACATTAAGCTTCTTAAATCAATAAATTATATAGGTTTATCTGAAGGAAACTTAATAATTGCATTGCAAAAATATAGAGTACCTCATAACACCAGCAACGAGCGACATTTCGTATTGTATAACCACCTCCACCCACCAATAGAAGCGGAACATTGAAAGATCTGATAAATCTAACACACTCTGCATGGCCTTTAATCGATAGATTGAAACACCCTAATCTGTCACCAGACAAAGAGTCTGCACCACACTGTAGGACCACAGCACCAGGCCTGTAAACTTCCATCACTTTACCTATTATTGGCTTAAACAATGACTGGTAACTCTCATCATCAATACCATCATCTAGGGGTACATTAAGAGAATAATATTTCCCTTTTCCATATCCAATATCACGAATATCGCCTGTACCAGGGAAATAGTCTCCAAATTTATGAAATGAAACAGTCATGACTCTATCAGTTGTGTAAAAAGCCTCCTCTACACCATCACCATGGTGGATATCAATGTCCACATACAAAACACGCTGCATTGATATGAGAACACAGAGTTATATTGATGACCATTTACAGCAAACAGTAGATAGTAACACATCATTTGCTACATCTCTTTTTCAGCCAGCCAAAATCTTAGAGCTGAATTCAAGCTGCCATTTGAAAACAATAAAACTAATGATGATCATGATAATTAAAAGGATTGGTGTCAATTTGTCATTAATCCATGACATTCACAAAAGCTTAGCAACAATTCGTGCCAAATTCCATGAAACAACTTGTCATTCATCAAATTATTTCAAGAATTGTTTGAACTCAAGCATAGCTCAAAGCGAAATTTTGCACTGATAATGACTGGTGACACAAATGCAAAAACATACCTCATGATGTTGGTCAGTCCAAGAACTGTTATCACACCCCAACACCCAAATTTAAAAACAACCATCAGATTTAAAGTTTTGGGTTTTTTCATTTTAGAAGGCATCCTGGTATAAAGAAGAATATATATATATATATATATTTTATTGGTAAGTTATGCACACACCCGATCAGTAATGAACTTCCCCACCCTCCACCTTGCTCTTACAAGGGGTAGAGCCGTGGAGGTGTCATTTGAGTTAGACCTCATTGGCAAGAAAGAAAGAACAATAATGAGCAATTACCAATCAAACAAGTATATTCGAAGGCATCCTAGGGGATTGATTGATACAAACAATAGTAACACTATGTAAAGTGCACTCATTAATGAACGGCACTTTTTGCATGGAAACTCCTATTTAAAATGACTGACAGACAATGCAGTCATTTTTGTTAATCACTTGTATTTATGCATATGCAGGACTTGATGGTAAATTCCTAGAAAGAGCAAAATGTTTATCAAACATTTATACCAAAGGCAAAAGTAGCTGAAAAGGCAATGAATAGATCAACATAATACCACTATCAGTTGCATGATATGTGTGTTGCACTTTATATCACACTTAACTCAAGCTTGATGAGTAACTTCTAACTAGACCTCAAAAAGAAAAAGAAAATAAAATTTCTTGATCATCTCAAAATAGAAAAACAAAGAACTAGAGAGTACGACAGGAAAAAAATCAACCAGAAAAAAAGGCATCTGCAGCTCTTCTTAAATTAGTAGAATAATAGTGCCTTCAACATGAATAACAAAATAGACAAGGATTGGCAACCAAACGGACTCTTTTAGTGATGAACTTGAGAGAGAGAGAGAGAGAGAGAGAGAGGGTCCATATATGTAACTGTATGGTGTTTTATCATCTGAAGTGTAGACAACACATCTCAAAACCTAACAATGCAAAAAGCTGATTCCTCCAATTAACCAATTCATCAAACAACAAACAACAACAATAAAAATTACATGGACTTTTCCTTGATGATTTATAAATTCAGTTCAATTCATTCAAGAATTAGTGCGAACTGCCAATAAGCTATAGTTCAAATGGCATTTTCTACTCCCGCAAGAATGGGGTGGAGGGTGAGATCATTTTTCAAGGCCCCATTGGGTGTGTGTGGGTGTGTAACATACCAAAAAGAAACATACATTCCAGAATTGGTCCCGATCTCATGCATGAAAATAAACAAATACAAGATAAGAAAATTTGACAAACCTCATGTACTTTGAGGAGCTCCAGAATTCCCAAGACAATATCATTCACATAGCAGAATCCAGAAGCCTCACACTTTTTGGCATGATGCAACCCACCAGCCCAGTTTATCGCAATATCACAGCCTCCTTGATTCAATTTAAGAGCACCACCAACTGAACCCCCAGCATAAGTCTGACAGAATGCGTAAAGACCATCAAATACCGGGCAGTCTTCACCAACATTAAACCTCTTTAGCAGCCTCAGCTGATCCTGCTGCGTCTCCGGGGTGATGGCTCTAAGAAAATTCACATAATCATCAGCGTGGAACTTGCAAAGATCCCTATCTCTAGCAGGAGTGGGCTTCAAGACCTGCATATGCTGAAGCAATCCATAGTGGGCTAAAAGAGCATGTGTCATTCGAATCCTATGAGGCTTCATCGCGTGACCTTGTCCATAATAATAATTTCCAACTTCCGGGTCATAGAAATATGACACTTTCCTCTTCACCCCATCAGGGCCGGACGGAAGGGAATTGCCTCCCGTTTCCATAATGTGATCTGAGAAGAGGTGAATTCAAAGCTAATCAAGATTAAAAACAACACAGTTTCCAAATAAATAAAAAATTTAACAGAGTTTCCAGCTCTCCACCCAAAGCAAATTAACTACAATTGGTTCCACAAAGAACCTAATGTGGATTAAAAGTCAGATTGAAAAACAAATAAACAAATTGATTTCAAAAGTAAAACACCCATGTACATATTTCACATAAAAAGGTTAGAAATTACTTAGTCAAAGCACACAAGAGAGACCCTTTTCTTTCTTTGGATTAAGTATGAGATAGCAGACTTCTTTCATTCCAAATTAACAAGTTTGGGCAACACAGGCATGATGATACATAAAGAAAACACAGAAAAAGTGTAGTAACAAAATAAAAATATTAATTTGATACATAAAGAAAACACAGAAGAAGTGTATTAAGAAAATAAAAATATTAATTTGGCACAATAATCTTTAATAATATATCTAAAGAAAATACAAAAAAAAAAAAAAAAAAACCCCAAAAAAAAAGATAAAAAAAAAGTGTGGCACACAAGGACAAATCTAATCAGTGAATATATTCCAAGAACTGCTATAACTAAAAGCAATAATAACAAGAAGATGTGAAAGCTAACAAGCAAAATCAAGACTCTATAAAGAAACTTACAACGAACTAGAAAGAGAGAGAGAGAGAGAGAGAGAGTACCTTAGTGCCGCGGAGACACCAGAAACAAGAAGAGTTGAAGAGTCCAGAGGAATAAGACCTCGACCACCTCTTTTGCTTTCTCTCTCTCTCTCTCTGTTTTTTCTTTCTCTTTCTTTTCTAATTTACTATTACTGTGTCTGGGAGATTTTTTTTTGTTTTGTTTGATAGATGAGATTATTATTTTTGTTCTGTACTTTTTGTTTTCCTTTTTTACGTTGTTAATTTGTTATATATTATTTAGAGACCGACTTACAAAATCCAAAAAAAAAAAAAAAAACCAATATTTTAGGTTTAAGTTGAATTTCCTTCATTGCTTTGCACTACAAACCCAAAGTAGAATAAAACATCAGTACATGTGCTTTATAATTTGATTACAAGCTCTAGGGGTGTGCATGGGTCGGGTTACGTTTTGCACTACAAACCCAAAGTAGAATAAAACATCAGTACATGTGCTTTATAATTTGATGACAAGCTCTAGGGGTGTGCATGGGTCGGGTTGAGGAGATTTTTTGACCCAACCCACTATAGTGGCTTTAAAAAAATTCAACCCAACCCAATCCATCACATAAGTCCAACCCAACCCAATCCAACCCACATGAGTCGGGTTGAACCCATGGGTTGGACAACTTTTTATTATTATTTATTATTATTAAATTGAGCATAAAAAAATATATTACACGTGCCACCTGAGTTGATAAACAAAATATACATTAATATATGAACTAATATTCAAACTCAGTTATACATTAATATATGAACTAATATATATTAATATTGGCTTTTATATAAAATAGGAGGAAGAGCTGGTTAATTAAAAAAATTTATTAATTATATAATATATTTTAAATATATGGGTGGGTCGAGTCGGGTCGGGTTTGGCAGGTTTGGAATTTTATGACCCAAACCCAACCCGACCCGCTATCAAAAAAATTTTTGTAACCCAACCCAACCCACCAAGCTCTAAAAACCAACCCAACCTGGCAAATTGGGTTGGGTCAGGTCGGTGGGTTGGCTGCACACCCCTAACAAGCTCCTTATTTTTGTTAGCTTATTTTCCTTTTAGAAAAAGAACAAAAATACTATTGTAATTAGAAAAGGTAAAACTTTAAAAATTTAACCGTAAATAAATAAATAAGTTAAAAAAAGCAAATTCACTTAAAAAAAAAAAAAAAAATCTATGGCTTGGCTTGGCTTTACGTGTACAAATTAAAAAAAAAAAATCAAATAAGTTGGCAAGCATTATTTTTTGCGTTGCATACTAAATTTGTTTACATAAACGGAGATTCAATTGTTAACCAAAAAAAAAAAACGGAGATTCAATCTTTTAGCTGTTCCAAATCTTATCGGATGTAAATGTAAATGTAAATTAATTATATATATATATATATATATATATAATTTGAGCTATAATGGGAAGATAACGTACACATTTAGGGTAATGAAAAAGCAACTTGGTGATTGAAAGGTGTTAAGGATAAGAAGTTTTAAACTTTCTATCGTCCTAGTATTGTGGCCTCAAGTTATTTTTCCTTAAAATCTCACCTACAATATCATCACTACAGTAGAGTTTAACCACCAATTTTGGAATGGATTGGTGTTGTTGCTCTACACCAAAGAAAAATATCCTTTTTTTTTATAGATAATATAGACAGAAGATAAGGAATGGGGAAGGAGAGAATGGAAAGATAAGACTTACAATACTAACACTTATAAAAGGGCCTAACTTTTATAAGTACTAGCGAAACTTATAAACTGAAGACTCACTCACTAACTAATTGATGTGGTACTTTAGACAAGATCCTCTCTATTTGAAATGCCCAATTTCATATTTCAGCTGTACAATCACATCATTTAAATTAAAAATAAACATGTCAATTTATACACTTTAAAATCCAAAAAATAAAATTTTAATTGTGAAATAGAGAGCCTCCTCTCACTCTCTATAATAGGATAGTTTATATAGAGAATGAGATTAAGCAAGCAACAAAACAAAATCAATTTACTGTTCATGCAATCTTAATCGAGCAACTGTCAAGTAAAGGTCTTGCGAACTTCCAATTAAAGTTTCAGTTGAACAAGTCTCATGAATGGAATTTAAGCAAGTCTCATGAACATTCCTTTCAATATTCGCACAAGCGAAATTTTTTTTTACTCAAGTCTTTTGTAGCTTGAGTTCTGAATTTATACTTCTTAACTTGACTTAGAGTCTGTTTGAGATTTACTTATTTTGTTGAAACTGAAATTTTTTTATTGAAAATACTGTAGATAAAAGTAAAAGTTAGGTGAAATAGTACAGTGAGACTCATAAATAGTACCAAAAAGTATAGTGAAGCCCATGAATAATAGCAAAAATAAGCTGAATAGAAAAATAAATTGACAAATTTCATCCATGCCAAACGCATACTTAATGCAAACTAAACTTAAATAAAATACTACTCATACAACACTTTATTTTGAGACGGCAATATAACCAACAATTTAAAACCTTATAATAATTGAAATAGTTAATGAGAAGATTACCATTTACCATTATCCTTTTAGTAGTTAAGAGTCTGTTTGAGAACAACTTATTTAGCTGAAATTGAAAATTTTGTGCTGAAAATACTGTAAATAAAGCTAAAATGTAGCTGAAATAGTATAGTAGAACCTATAAATAGTACCAAAAATTGCAATAAGACCCATAAATAGTAGCAAAAATAAGTAAAGAGTTTGTGAAACTCTCTCCTGGAAACTTGAACTCCGACCCTTGCTCCCCACCCCCACAAGTACTTATACTTGTAGAGTGACTGTCGCACCAAGAGTGCGTGGTGGTTTTCATAGTAAAGAGTTTATTTCTTATATCTAACAATATATATGTGTGTGTGTGCGCGCATGTGTGTCATTTAGAATTCTAAATAATGTGACACCAGATATTACTGGTTGCAAAGTCAATGAAACAAAAGCACCAAGAAGAAAATCAAGCATAAATAAATTGTACAGGAAAAATCAAAATGACGGGGAAAAATAAACAAGAGCTTGTTCAAAAAGATTAACGACGAGAAGATTGGGCAGAAGGTTGGTGAACCACTTATGGTCCCTGCAAGTGTGAAACTAAAATTTAAAAAGAGAGAGAGAGAGAGAGTTGACTCCAGCGTCTATGCTCTTGATCAAGCCAAAAAACCAGCTGCTGGCTTCTGTATACTATAAAAGCTATACATTTTTTGTTTCCTCATCCAATAATTACATTGTATCAATAAATAATCAGTACCAATGCTTTTCAACTACTGATAAAAATAAAAAGCAAAATTGATTAGGACAAGATTTTATTACGCATGTAACGATCAATCAACTTGATGTATAGGCTTACTACTTTGGACTGTTTGAACGTACGAGGCCCAAGGCAATAAGCAAATTCCACCGACAACTTCAGTAAAAGGGTCTTCACATCAAGGCATCAAGCAATGTGAGCTTTTCACTATGCGTCTATGCCAATCTGATGGACACTCGTTTTTTTGGCAGGCAAATCTGACATGCAAAAATGAGTTCACTATTAATACCCACAGCCACACACACAAAAGGGAAAGCAAGAATGATATCCCTAGTGCCACACATATACAAGCAATTGCAACTGACAATCAAGTCTTCGGCACATAACTTATAACATACAAGGATTGAAGACAAAGCATTCACATCTATTGGGCAGACAGGACATAGCATGCTCTCTCATGCAAACTATAAACTAAACCTAAATAAATTTCAAAAAATGTGGTGAAGTTTTGATTATTTAACATTGCTGCACTCAGGGTAGTTATTTAGTGCTGTGAATGTTAGTTTACAATTCAGGTTGCTGCTGAAGGGATAAGCACAGGTTTCTATAATAATCTCATTCGTTTCTGAGACCTTTCACAGAGCATCTCAATTTAAGAAGCAAAAGACAACTTGGGAGCTCTTTCACAACAAAACATTTAAACAAATGATCTCCACTGCTTATCACAGTCATCTTCTGCCCCATGTCACAATATGCCGTTGGGGCAAGAAACTGGTGGAATGTCAGGTTTTGGAATCCAAAAAAATCAGAGTATACCCTGCCTGATGACCTACAAGATAATGGGGTAGTAACTGGAAGCTTCCTTTAAAGACTTATAAGAGGCGAGTGAAAGCTGGTTCTAGTGCTCAAGCATTAATTTGGGATGTTTTCAATGATGGAGAGCTCTCTTGGGACCTTGCTTAGTGAGTCTAAAGTTGAATCGAGTCTTATTTTATTGTTTTTTTTTCTTGTATATTTGCTGCTTATCCGCTTTATTAAGTTTTACTAGAATACGGGCAACTTAGTAATTTCCAAATTCATGGAATGGGCTGTCCTCGGCTGTACCAAAGGTCCAAAGGCCCATGAGTCTTTTATGTTTTGATTACTTTTCCTATTTAGTTTAGAAGTTCTTAAGTACTTTGTTAGTTTGTTTGTTCTCAGTAATCCTAGACATTCTAGGAATGGATTATTTAGAGTCCTAATCCTTCTAGGAAAAGATTTAATAACAGCCTATATGAAGTCTTTATTGTAATCAGTAATACTCATAGTTAGATTGATTTTAATAAAATTTCAGCAGCTTATTTAATCTTTGAGGGTGTGATTGCCTTCTCCTACCTAAGTGTGATTGCTTAGGAAAACCTAGGTGTGTGATTGCTTAGGAAAACCTAGGTGTGTTTGCCTAGTGTTTACCTTTCTTTATTTCTTGTTCTATTGACTATTCACTGTTTAACACCAAACAGCCATCAAAGTATTTAAGATTCAATATTTTCTACACCTGAGCCCTTAAAAATCAATCCTTATTCAAGAACCCTTCAAGATCTCATCAAGAAATCAAATTTAGTGCTGAATTCCTAAAGATCCTACATCACAAGAGCAATTAGTGCCTTGTAAATGTACTGCTAATATTATTGCCTACATGATAGTAGTATGCACCATTAGGTAGAGAGTATGAAGTCTGGAAGTTGGACTCAACATACATTCATTTGCTCTCTCTCTCCTTTATATGGTAATCCCCCCTTTTGTTTCTTTTTATAAATAAAAGAAAGAAATGCAACACAAGGACTTCCCAAGAGATCACCCCTAATACTACTTGCAATTCTAGAGCACAAAGTTTACAAAGCTCCAAGCATAATAGCTTCAATCCCATAATAGTATGTTTTTGTGTGTGATAGTAGGTTTGTGTATGTGCGTCTAGCTTGCATGCTAGTAAAAGACCCAAGCTTGTGAAAAGTTAACCTCAAACAAAAGAAAAATTACACACACACATACATTTATTGGAATGCATTTTAAACACAATTTCATGCTACCAAGAAACATACCTTCTAGCCTCAATAGCAATCCAATACAAGACAACAGAGTAATTTCAAAGGTCATGTTGTAGGCCGTGTCATTGTTGATAAACCACGTCCCACAGGAAGAACTCCAGCGAAACCTTCACCTGATCCATCCTCACTAGTAATTTCCTCACCAGCCTGAGCCCCAGCAACCCCAATACACGAATACAAAGAATTCTCATCTACTTTCAACTGGTCATAAGCAAGGTATATGTCCTCGATACTGGCAGCTTCATATAGTGATGTAAGATCTTTGATGCATGATATGTCCTGAGCCAACAACATCACAAGGGGCATATATTAATACAAAACAATGAACATAAGAAATTATAGGGAAATGTCAAGATTCCATGCAACATAGGCAACTAGACTCTATTTTTGCTTCCAACAACAAAATTTTTACTTGATATCTATAAATTATTTTCTCTCAAGGAGATGTTCCCATTTTACCTTCCTTGGAACAGAAGAAGCTTGCAAGTGGGCTAACAATCCAAGCCAATAGGCATTTGACTTGATTTCAGCTTCATGTCTCATGAGAAGGGTCCGTTTTGCCTGCAAATGCAATAGGTGCAAGGAATGGACAAACTTTAAGAAAAAATACTAATATATTTTATTATTACAAGGACAAACTCTTGGTCTTACGCCAAGGAACATGGGGGAGCAAGGGGGAGGGGGGGTGGACAGATGTTGAACCACCATGCCAAGTTTAGGAAGACTTGGAGCACCTAAACTTCTGAAACAGTTCATTTCACATATCTGGCACTTGTCGTGCTTGCTTAATTGGAAGTTTCTTTTTAAATAATAATGCTATCATGAGAAGCAACACGAACAGTTTGGGTAGTAACTAACCCTATCCAACTCCCTTGGAGTAATCTGGTTGCTATGCAAACCTCTGAGAACACTCTTGCATGCCTCAACAGCTTTATGTACCTGAATATTTAGTAAATCCAAACTGATGAAGAAGGTTGAAATGACAGGAAAGCAATTTTATAAGACTATTTGAAATTGAACCCGCACCTTCCCTGGAGTTGACGTTACTGAGATTACAT
Organism: Quercus aquifolioides; assembly: GCA_019022515.1. Classification (NCBI taxonomy): domain Eukaryota; kingdom Viridiplantae; phylum Streptophyta; class Magnoliopsida; order Fagales; family Fagaceae; genus Quercus; species Quercus aquifolioides. The sequence continues at coordinate 89,208,629 of CM032327.1, forward strand.
ACCATCCAAGCTTAAGCCTATCAAATAGGTTTAATTCGAATGATACATCATATGTCAGCCCAAGAGAATCCCGGACGGATGTAAAAAGCCTGTACAAAGCACATGGAAGGAAGTTGTCAATACCATATTGGAGACTTTCGGTTTGGTCAAAATATTTCAGTACTGGTTATTACCAGTGTATCGTTTTGGCTTTACCACTTTATACATATTCATTAATGTGAAACTAATTTGACAATTTAAAAAATTACTTAACATTATATACAATAACCCACAGTATACAATATCATAATTACAAATTAATACAACTTAAACTACATGCTAGGCTATACACCAAATGTCAAAAAAACACAAACACAACTTAGAGTTCACAATTACAACCATTACGTAGAATAGATTTTCCATTTAATGACACTGTCCCAAATTTCAAACTTAAACAAAAAAAACTATCATATATATATATATATATATATATTAACGGTGTTGTTTTTGCTCTAGAAGTCCCACCGTGGTAGGCTTGGAACTCTCTATCTCTGTGTCTAAGACTGAATGACTATTTGTGTGTCTCAAGACTCTAAATTCTAAAACACCACTCATTCTATGAAGCCACATTATGCAAGATATTGAACTTAGGGTGATGTGAGCAAACAGAGAAACCAAAGTTAGTGGAGGAGAACAAATAGCAAAGACCACAGAGAGATCAAAGAAGAAGTTTCAACTGTCTCCAAGTTATAGAAAATTTCAAAAAACTCCAAAAAAACTGTCTCGTATCAGCTCAAGACTACTGAAATTGGCCAAAAAGACCGGAACTAGTTGAAATGTCCCAGTATTTGACCCGTAAGTTTCTAGGGAGTTATTATACTGGTTTGGTGACTGGTAGGATATCTTTCAGCCATACCATCTGGTACGACACAAAATTCATAACTTTGCATGGAACACTTCACCTTTCCAGTAATGGAAACTAGAAAATCCAGACAAACAGAAGGTGCTTGAGAAATATCTACAGCCATCACAGCTAATGCTCCTGCTATGCAATTCCGAAGCTATATTATCACATTTTATGTAAATTAATGATGACAAGAAATCCAAAGGAAAACAAAAGTTTCAGAAACCATATTCTAATCTGATGTTATTCTGATACATAAACATAAGTTTCAAGAGAAATGCACAGTCGTGCAGGAAGAGCTACCTAGAATTTATGACCTCGGCCAGCAACCCCATAGTGATGCCAAAGAAAAGTGGATGACCACGAAGTTTTCTTTGCATTTCTTTCTCCAAATCTGTCCCCTCCAAGTGCAGTTCTTCAGATTTTGACTGTGCAACTGCAAAGGGCATTGCCCAGCAATGACATATGAATAGCCAATTCCCAATCACGTTTTATACCTAGTTCTAGATATGATGCACCAACTCACCTTCAGCTGTTGAAATATTACTAATTGACGTTAACAGGTCTTTGCCATCTACTGTAAGACCCCAACGGTTTGGTGCGGGGCCGGCAATATATGCACATGCTCTCTCATCGGTGTCTTTCAAGAATACCTGGACAAATAAAATATAAGTACTCACATGGTTGATGTATAAACTACAGCCACTCAGAATTCAAAAATTCCCAAAGAAGAAAAAAACTTAAACTAGGCGCAACTCAATCAAAAAGTACTTCAGATGCATCACAGAATTAATAATGTCCAAAGTATCAACAAATGGAAGTATTCAACTAAACCAGCTTTGTTTCTCACTTGCTGAAACTGCAAATCAGATGGAGATGGTCGAAAGAGGATTGGCCTGAATTCATGTGTACTATCAGAATTTCTTGGTGCTCCAACTGTGCCCAGGTAATCAAGAATACAAGACTCAATCTCCTCCTCCGAGAAGTCCCCAACAATACTCACCTGTCCATTGAATACATACAAGCTTTTCATGATAAGAAATGCAGTGTTCAAAAGCAATACATCATCCAGTGATGTTTACAAAAAAGATCTAGAAGTAGGTAACTATGCACCTCCATGTTATTGCCAACAAACTGATTCATCACTGCATCCTTCACAGATTGCAATGTCAAATTTTGTAGAGAATTTGGTGTAGGCTCAACAAAACGCTCATCTCCATCCAACATTGCTAACATGAGTTTGTGAGCAGTTGACCGCTCTAAGCTTTTCGGAATGGACCGGTAATATGACAAATATAACTGTCTCGCTCTATCAAATGCGTCTTCAAGCCAGACACTATGCTGCAAACCCAGAAAACCACCATTAGGTATTTGAATGAACAAAAACATTAATATCCCTAGCAAGGGCACAGGGAAGAGGGAGGAGGGCTCAGGAAACAATCTCCCCACCCATTGTAACCCCTGGAGTGTGTAATACATACAAGTTCTTTTGGGTCATAGAAATGCATTGTCCCTCAACTTTTAATGGCAGTCATTTTGATGTAAACCTAACCGGTTTGGGAAAAATAAAATGGAATGTGCAAACTGTAATTTCAGGAAACATTGATGAAAGCGCATGCTTCTTTTTTCCTTTTTGGTTCATTTCTATGTTACAAATAAATCAATGTTTTAAATTAAGATAATAATGATTATGACTTTACAATTGATAAAACTCTTTTCTTTTCTTTTTCTTTTTTTAATTCATTTAAAAAATGATAAACGATAAAACTCCTTTCACTTTGTAGTAACTTTTGGTTTCTGGCCAAGTGACAAAAGAACTGAAACCTAAATCACCTACCTCAATCTCCTCAAATATCTGTTGGTCATAGGATGGGACCTCATATTCACACAGAAGTGAACATTAAAAAACAGTCACTCACATGAATTTATGGAGATTAATTAGGGTTCTAATTCTTATTCTGCTTGGGACAAAAAAGTGAAGCCCAAAACTTCAAAAACATTACTGACTGAAACCACAAGTACTGTTGACAATGGGCTTACCTCCAGCACCATATGAAGTAACTGGAAAGCTGCACGCATCCCATTATCTCTTAATGTAAAACGGAACTCCATACAAATAAACTCCTCTGTAGACTCCAAAGAGCAATTTATCAGATGATTCACACAGAAAAGTTCTACCTGCAGAAGCACATTAAGCATATGGCACACAATTAGCATAACAGGAGGAGGTCAATCTATCCTGACAGAATACAAGTAGAACAAGCACATTATTTGGTGATAAGAGCAAATGAATGTGGGTCTCATCAAATAACAACTGACTAATCACTCTGTCCCATGGTTCAAATCAAATACACCAGCAGGGAAAGGGAATGGCAACTATATATATAGTAATAACAAACATGAGTTGCTCCTTATTTTTTAGCTATCATTCAAATTATCTAAATTCAAATAGTTTCAGATACTTAAAAAAAAAAAAAAAGCTCTCACAAAATCAATTCAGAAACTATTGACCATGCCTGAAATATAATCAACCAATAAGAATCTTCTCTCTGCCAATGATTAGTGATAGTAAAAAAAAAAAAAAAAAGAACAAACAGAATACCAAAACCCTCATCTAATTTTTTTTTTAATGAAAAAACCCATAAGTGACAAACATTATCTAACATTTTTTAGAAAATTTCATTTAGCTTCAAATCCTTACGATAGCCTTGTGGCAAAGTTGTATCTCCCCATCTTGAAACTGGGATGCAAAATTAATATTATGGTTCTGGCCATATGGAATGTACAATTAAGGATAGCTTTCATTCGGTTAAAATTGGAAAAATAAAGTGTTAATACCTGCTCCCTTGAAAAGTTGCCAACACGACCTCCTTCACTAAGAGTTCGAACACCAACAACAACAGCTCCTTTTGACTCAGAGCTTTCAGCCGCTCGCCCCCCACCAACTATAAGCCTCATTACACCTCCTTGGGCTTCAGTACTAGAAATCTGTGTATACGAAAGATGTGAATAGTGAATGATGAACATTAGAGAGACAGAGAAGCTTAAAGGTAAAAATCAAATTATATTAATAGAAGAGATATAAAAACATGTCTCAAAATAAAAACTGCATCTTAAACCAAGGTTCCATTCTTCTAGAACCATATCTACGCACATACATGCAGATACAGTAGACCAGATCCAATCACATTTCAAAAATATTGAAATAGTGAATGTCCATTCATTGTAATTGCTTCATAAGCAATTGAATACAAACATCTCCAAAAATACCTTGTAATTAATGGGAATTCCGTTTGAAAGACGGCATTGAGTGATCCCCGTTTCCTTGTCATGCACTTTTGTGGCATTCGTTTCTTGACTTAAAGGAATAAATGATGGTCTTCGTTGGAGCCTTAACTCCTGTAACTGTGATGAAGTAATCAACTCTTTTGGCACCTCAAGCTGCTCAAATATGGAAAACGAAATCAGCAATAAAATCTACTTTGCAAGAAGCTTTTAACATACAAAAAAATTTAAGTGGGAAGGAAGCAAAATTGATGATAAAAAAAACCTCAGGCTCAGCCTCAATGGGTTCCTCTAATCCAGCTTTCATAGCATCTGTAATCTCATTTGGGGATATCTTGAACTCGGTTTCACCCATTCCTTCAACATGCACTTTCTTGGGAACACATGCTACAATCGCTGCAGGAAGGGGTGCAGTGGCTTTTCCAAAATCAGCAATATACTCCAACACCTTAGCACCAACAGAATTTACCTGCACCGCAAAATTTATTTAGAAATTGAAAACATAAAATGCAAGACAGCAATGCAGATAAAAAACAGAAGAAATAAAAGTGATCAGATTATAGCTCCGATGGCAAACTGAAACATTTCAAGAGTAAATGAGCCCACATGCACCAAAACTAACTTGAAAACATGTCCCCTAACATTAAGCTTGCCAATAATTTATTCTCCCATCATATATTTTTCTGGAAATCAAGGCATTTGGTACCAGGTAAATTTGAAAATTGTAAACACTGCCACAATCATAAGAGATTTTTTTTTTGGCTAGTACAATCATACAAGTTTAAGATACAAAATTTGTTGATAATTACCAAACAAAGATACGTGTTGATCAACTACAAGTCCAAGACGATAAAAGGAGCTTAGTATAAGACTGACGTGACCAAAACTTACAATGAACCTTATACTTTCTTTCAACTTGGACGCAGAAAGGCATTAGGATTAGGAAAACAATTTTAAAGAATATAACACAGAAATATGGGAATTCAAACTTCAACTAACTAATAAATACTAACAGGAACAAACGAAAAGGCTATTTGGAAACCACATTTCTGTCTGTAATATATTACATACTATGATACTAATATAAATTTTCAAAAGAATCGTAATACAAAGTTCCAAATGCAAAGAAGTAATTAGTATAAGGTGATGCTTCACAATGTCATTGCATATTTAGTAAAAAAGTTGATGAAACAAAAGCGGAACTTAAATTTTTGCGGACCTAATATGGAAAGAAAGGAAGAAGGACAAAACTTGATTTATCAATGCAGTAGATGATAACAACTACAAGTAGGATCATCATAAACGAAATTACCTCTTCAAGTGTAACTGTTCCAGCAACAGCTACCAAGCTCTCATGTCCTTGTATCTGATCCATCACTGTATGGCCCAGTGCATCACTCTCCATAATAAAATCCAAATTATCTACGGATGACACATTATCTATCATAGCTGCTAGGTGTTCACTATCTTTTAACAGTGCATCCATATAGCGTGTCAATTCACCCTTGGTGACACCAAACTCTTTCAGCCTTCGAACCTGCATCACACAAAACTTATTAGATACTAGAAGAAAAGAATTATGCAGAAAATTAAGACAATCATCTTAGTACTTCAATGGCATCAAGACAGCCACAAAATTTCTTTCAAATCGAAATGGAATGCATTGGCCACTACAATAAAATATAAATCTCATAGTGGTCGTTGCTGCATCATATTTTAATTTTGCATTACAGGACAGGCTGCTCTGCAAAGAAATTTCCAATTAAGCCAAGTCTCACCCTGAACAATAGTTGGGTCTTGAATTTTGTGCCAGCCGGGCCAATGAGGCCCCAAAAATCTGCCCAAGCCTGTCCAGCTAATATATTATGGCATCAGCCATGCCCAAAGGATAGAGGATCGGGTTTAGAGGAACACGTGTTATATGTTACTTGGTCAAATCATTTTAAATAATAAATTAAAAAAAACACACACACAAATTTGCAGCCCAAGACAGGCTGCTCTATTATGAAATTTCCAATTAAGCCCATTCCCACCATCAAAAATAATTGGGCCTTGAATTTTGTACCATCCTGGCCCCATGGGCCTCAAATAACCGCCCAAGCATGCCCAAATGCAAGCCAAGCATGTCCAGCTGAGTGCCAGTCCATTATCAGGTTCAATGATGACAACCAAAAAAGATACTAAAGAACATAACATAGCTACTACACCAAAATCAATGCATGAAGATTGTATTTATGGAATGGTAGAGTACAAACCTCTTGGACAGCCACCTTAATTGCACTCTGCCAATTCTTTGGTTCGGCACTTACTGTAAGAGTAGTGACAGTGCATCCTTCCCTTCCAGAATCACTATGGTCCAATTCAATTGAAGTGAAGGGCGGATTTGAACTCTGAAAATTTATGTAGGTTAGCTACACTTTTGGACAGAAAAAAAGGGTTTTTCCAAGCACCAAACAGGGTTTCAGCACACAGACAAAATGATTTAATCAGCCTCTATCGTAACCATTATCAACCTGATTGAAAGTTTCAAATGAATTATTGCAATTTCATTAACTGGTTATTATCTTTCAAACGTGTTATTGCAATTTCATTACCTGGTTATATCTTTTTTTCCCTTTTAATATGCAAATAGTTAACACAGGTAAGGAATTGAAATTGAACCATTTACTACCAATAAGTAAAATTCCATTGTTTGTCCCTTTTTTATATTTTATGATGTGGAACCTCACCAAGGTAGGTCCATTTGGACCCACCTCCTGTTTGTCCACTTTTAGTAGTACTAGATACTTTCATCATTTTTCTAGACCTTGCAAAAGTAGAAGCTTTGTGCACTAGGTACGACCTTTATATACTTTTATCATTTACACATAGCTTAAGGAACAATCTTCACTTGCATAACGAAGAAGATGAGACAAAACCCACTCAAACAAAAAAGGAAAGGAACATGATGAAAATCATACTTCAATTACAAGAGTAATTTGCAATCAACTCAGACAGAACAATTTTCAGAGGGGGGGAAAAAACTCATACAAAACAATAATTACCTGAATTGCAATCAACTAATTTATAATAGTGGTAGAAAATAGTACAAAAATAATTGCAACCCACCTTGTATCTTGTATTGATTCGGAAATGTAAGGCAGATAGAAATATTCTCTTCATCAAAACATTTCGCAAATCACTGTATGTTTGAACCTTGTTCACTGGAATCTGCACAAAATTAAATCCCCCCCAACCAAAAAAAATCCATATTAAAAATAAAAAATAAAAAAGAGAAAGAGAAAAATGGTAATCATATATAGTCGTTGAAGGCTACAAACATTAAATATGAATCATAAAAAACTGAAGACCACCAAGTTAACCAAATTGTTTTTTGATAAGTGACCAAGTTAACCAAATTTTAAACTTTGATATTAGCTTGAGTTGTATTTTTTGGTGTTGCTCTAATACACTCCCCATGTAATAGGTGAGACCCTTTTTTGGGCTCTTAAACATATTCTTTACTTATCAAAAAGGGGGGAAATTCTTCTAGGGCCAATCCTTTTGTTAGCCCAATGTAGACAAATATAGGGTACTATTTCTTTCACTTGTCTCCTATTTGTAAAGAAAACAAGAAACCGATTTTCCATTTATTCTCCTTTAGCATTGTAATATGAAGCAATCTACTACTTCTCAGTAAAGCATCCCTCCAAAGTTTTCTCCATATTCCCTTTATTATCTCTTCAAGTTTACCCTTTAAATTAAGTTATTTTTTAAGTAGAAAGTCGTAAAGGCACAAACTAGTGACCAAACCACAGTATTTACCAACAAAACAAAGACATCTTCACATGAAGCCCTATATTAATGAAACATGACAAGTAAATTTATTTATTAAAAAAATCACCATACCTTGCAGAAGAAATTGATTGAGAAGTTTTGTAGCAGCTCGTGCTGGAATATCTGTGGAAGTTTCACATCAATGCTGCTTCCAGGGAGAGACCAATTATGATTCACTGGAGGACGAACTGCATGCCTCTCTTTCTTTAAAATTTTAGATTGATCTAAAGAACTAGATGATTTTTCATTAGATAAACTTCCAGCAAGCCCAGCTGAGAGCTTAGGAACAAGAAAACTAGCCATGGCACCAAATGCACTAGGACCAGGTGCAGAAACTGGCTCATTTTCTAGGCCAGTCTGCCCAAAGATAGCCTGCATGGAAAAAACTAACTATTGTCAAATTCAAAAGTTAAAATATTTCTCATCTGGACTCCGATGTTACAAATGATAAATAACAAGATTTACAACATACTTCAATCTGGTCAACTGTCTTTGAGATGTTATCAATATCCCCCACTATGTATAAGGTTGCATTTGCAGGGAAGTACCAACGCTCATGAAATTTTCTTATTTTATCTGCATCCCATTTCTTAATCTGCTCTTCTAATCCGATTGGGAACCTTTTGCTCAGCTTATTTTCAGAATGCAGGTGTTGTAACAACTGAGTTCAAAAGAAGGCAAGAAAAGTATGACATTTGGCCACCAATGTGCAAATATCAACCAGCTAAAACACAAAAATATCTTTAGTCCATACCTGACAATCAACACGATACTCTATTGTATTCATCATCTGGAGTTCCGAAAGTATAGCACGACGTTCCTTTTCAACTCTAGAAGAAAGAAATTTTGGGTGGAACGCTATCTTTATGCATGAATGAAATAGATTTCGTCAGGCAGAGCATTACAAAACTCATTACATAAGATGCTGTACTTCAGCTAAGAAAAGCTTTTTTGAAAAAAGGGAACAAATTGAAAGAAATTAAAAGATGATTTCCATGCTAATATGACATAAACACTAAGTAGCAAACACTCAGCTTACTAATGAATTATCTTTCTACAACAAGGCACACACAAAAAGCTTATGGCAGAATCCAATTAAATCTTACCTCGTTCAGAGCATCCAGCACAGATGGAAGCAGATCTCCATCAGAGTCCTGCAAGCACCACCCAACTACAGTCAGTAAATGAATGAGACATTGATTGTAACTCGTATTCTTTATTTAAAGAAAACAAAATGAGATACGAATTATTTATCCTTCATAAGTAAACACAAAATTCTGCATGTCACTAACTTGACTTCACAAATTTGTGTTCCTTCACAATAAGTACTTTTTTAATGACTACTAAGTTTAATAAATTCTGTATAAAAGAAAATGCAATACATGCGCATGTGCATCAAGAAAAAAGGAACACCTACCAATGGAGCATAACTTAAGTTGGTAAGTAAACAAATCAAACAGCCCAATTAAATCAGTATCCAATGTCCAAACCTTGTAATCATAAAAATAAAAATAAAAAGGTCTATACCTAGTAGAAAATATTAATTAAAAAACTCAAAGAAGAAACCTTTTCTATAAGTAATAAATTTTTTATTAAAGAATAGAAGAATCACTACACAAGATGATTGTAGGGCATCCTTTCAGAAATTACAAACAATTAATTCAATAGGGCTATAGGGAAAAAAAACCTTTGTGCTAGTTGGAGAATGGATGTGGAACACTGTATGGTGGAAATCAGTATAAGCATTAGATCGGGCTCCTGTTCCAAGAAGTTTCTCACGCTTCTTACTTCCAAGGAAAGCAACATGTTCAATCATATGGGCAATTCCTTGCTCATCATCCTCCTCATCAATTGATCCAGCATGAACTTCCATATGCGCTTCAAACCTAAAAACAAAGAGGCAAATCATTTTTACATAAGAGCAAGCAAGAGGAGGGCAGAGATCATCTCATCTGCATAGTATTTTTTTAGCAAAAGTGACAATCAATACAAAGAAAACAAATAGGCAATTCTTTCCATTATGCCCTTCTGATACATGAAGAGGAAAACTTATTCATTAATCATTGCACTTTGAGAAAAAACATTCTAAGTTATGCCTATTATCAAGCTTCTACAATTTTCTTTTTTTAACCAAAACTTATCATACTATTAAAGCTAAAGGCATTATATTAGTTGTTCACATATGATAGATTATCACATGCATATTCAGTACTTTTGTCCAGACACTTAATGTTTAATCCTCTGACATATCACATATTTCTGTAACATCTACCATTAATTCTTTAAAATTTCTTTACTTTCAAGTCATAAGGGACATGTCAAGTTTTCAACCTGTGGGAGGGGAGGGTTTTGCAGTAGGTAGGCTAGCCCCACTATATAGCTACTAATTGTCATTTTTTTATTTTTTTATAACAAAAAAGATAAATTAAATGAAAGTTTTGCTTCAGGTGTATGCCTAACATTGTTGATGATGAAGAAGAAAGGTGATAGAACAACAATCACAAAGAACAGTTGGAGAAGGGTGAATGAGGAGCCATGCCCAGTCACAACTCTTTCAATGAAATAGAGAAATATTTCAACAATCCAAGTTTAGAGAACAAAACTTGCTAGAGGCTAGTTTAATAAAATCAACGCAAGTTCAACAAATACAACTATTAGGTACTAATTATAGTTCACTGAACATAAAAATCATATTGAACTAGATTCTTTGTCTTCCATCATCATTTTATATTTGTGCTACATCAATGGTGAATTGGCAAAGGAGGTTAGTCGCCATACCGCCATAGTACTTGAAACATTTCATCTATAACTCTACATTAAATATAAAACCAAGTGCTAATCACATATGGAATCACAAACGGAAAAATGACAAAACTTGAACATTAGGATTAGTTCCAATCAACATCATCTATAAAAAAAAATTAAGTGTGCTTTAGGGTTAACTTTTTGTTAAAAAGCTTATTTGCTGAAAAGTTGGTAAAAGTACAGCTATACCTAGAAAGAGGGAGTATTAAAAAGCTACATTTAATCTAAATAAGATAACGGAAAAAAAACTAATCCAAACGCATTTCAACATTAAATAATACCAACCCCTAAATTTAGGTTGGAGATCAATCCTCAATTAGCACTCACTTTAGATAAGCATACCTGGAGTAAACAATTTTTTTATGAGTAAATAAATGCATTTAAAAGCATGAAAAGAGAAGCAACCCCTTGGAGTAAACCAATTATTTAAAAGGAAGATTACCAAATAAAAAACAAAATGTTGGGAGTGATGGACATTTTTTGGAATTAACCTATAACCTTGCATTGACAATGAGTCTAGCAATAAAATTGCAGTGCAATGTATGATATTTGTGCGAAGAGATATGAAACATTAAATTTCAATGAAATTTGCATAAAATTTTACAAATCTATGAGCAATACTTCCATGTTTTGTAAGTGATACGTGTTTTAATTAGCTGCACATTAAACTTGTGGCTTGTCATTATCATGCATAATCCATGTATAAACCATTCAGTACGCCTTTTTAAAACCACACTTTTTCAAAGTAAAACTTTTCAAACCCCCCCCCCCTCCAGAAAAAGGGACAACTTATTAGAACACTTCATTCTTAAAAAGCTATTAAAAAAAAAAAAAAAGGTACCAAATGGACAGTTGTGGATGAACCATACCTATTTGGAGGTACTTTATTTGGTAAAATAAGATATCGCAATCCATTTTTCAGTTGTCCTCGATACAACTTTGGGTGAGACGGGAGTTCAGAACTTAAGAACCCATCCAAATTTAGTTGTTCTCTCTCAGGATAAGATATATCTAAATCTTGTTTTTCAAGAACACCATCTGGCCAGGCTGTATTTGCTGCATGTGGCTCATCTGGACCAACAGTTGCTCGCGGAATATGATCAAACTTCACCTGAAGAATATAAAGAGTACAAAAAAGTTGACAAATATTGTCTTGGGAGTAACGAGAAGGGAAATTGGAGTGCATTAAATTAAAACAAATCATCTCATACATGCCTTCTCTTCAATTTCAATTAGTGAATTACACACATATCAAGTGGATCATAACCACAACCTCACCCTCCGCTCTGTTATAGAGGACGTACCATTTGAACCAGACCTTACCTTATAAAAGCCATCTTAATATACAACAGACAAAAGAATCAGTATCTGACTAAACATGAAACAGTACAGATATCACAGTGAGCTGTTTCTAGAATCAGTATCTGACTAAACTGTTTCTAGAAGCTCCCCCCCCCCCAAAAAAAAAACAAAAAAAGAAGAAGATAAAAGCCAAACATTGTTTTGCAAATCATACAGATATCACAGTGAGCTGAAAAAATGCTGTTTTAAGCTTTAGATAGCTCTTAATTAGTTGCTTGATAACAACAAACAACAAATATAACAGTAATAATCAGCCTAAGACTGAGTAAAAGCATATGCCATACCATTCAGATAACAAGCTGGGCAAAAAAATGAGATGACTGTGCAACTTTCTGACCTGAACTAGGAAGTTAGAAACAAATCACTTCAAGTAACTTTTTTTACTAGAAGTAACTTATTCTAATTTTTTTAAAGGTAATGAAATCAATTTCAATAATTCATTGAATGAAACAACTCAGGTGCAATCCTAGTCAACAAAAAGGCCCTACCTTCATTGGGTTCAGATTAGAACCCACAAAAAAAAAAAAAAAAAAAAATCTTTTTAAGTGATTGTTCTAAAGGTTTGAAAAAAAACACGTATACAGTCATCAATGAACTATCAAAATGGTAACCCAATATCTGTTCCATAAAATCCATGCTAATAAAATAATTATTTTCTCTTCATATTATGTGGTGCAACATCATAAAAATTAGAAGCAACCGCTCAATTACATATGGAAGTTCATAGACACCTCCAAGATTTGGAGAGCGGAGGAGAGGAGAGAGAGAAAAAAAAACACTTGATTGCGTGCACATAGACACACACACATAGAAATCAGTCGGGAAGAGCAAATTCGATGTAATCTAACAGAAGGAATTTGATCTGGTATACTTACAGAAGTATTGCCAAGACCATGCTTGGAGAGATGAAAAGTAGATTTGTCATGAAAGGCCCGTGGTATAGATCTTTTGAAAGTGGGACGAGTTATTCTGCGGTTGAGGGAGCAACTAAAGCAGGGGGTCTGTCCTAAAAAAGGTGCTTCAGTCACTGGTTCACCAAGCATGGAAGAATAATGTTTCCAAGCATTATTCTTCTTTCTGTGATTCACTAATCTGCCATGACCAAGTTCAAGTGGGTACCTATCATCCGCAATAACACGGAAAAACAATTTAAAAAGGATTATTAGTTCTACCCATTACTATAAATGGCAATAGAGTAGTCATACTGAAAATGTAAATACACAAGTATATGGCATACTAAAGGCAATTTTTTTAAACAGGTTTTAAACTAAGGCCTCATCCTCGGAAGTGCCATTTGAGGCAGAGCTCATTGGCCCTACAAAAGGCAATTATAAAGGTACAACAGAAATTGGCAAGAACTTTTTTTTTTTTTTAACTGGTTTTTTGAGACAAGAATTGCTTAAAGAAACATGTCCTAAAGCTTAAGAAATGTAAGTATGTGATCGTTACAAGAAAATAGAACATTCAATAAAAACACGCCAAAAGCTTTATAGCTCAACTAGCACCTTCTAATGTTTCCGACCGAGACATCTAGAGTTCAAACCAACCCCCTCTTCCCCATTGTAACTATCAAACTATTAAAAAAATAATTAAAAAAACATGCCAAGCCATTTGTTATTCCACTAATTATTTTGTTCTTGGAATTGAATTTTTTTTTTTTTTTTTTTTTTTGATAATTTGATAGTTGGGGGCGGGGAATTTGAACCCGGATGTCTTCATTGAAAACTAGGAAGTGCCAACCAGTTGAGCTATAAAGCTCTCGGCTGAATTGGTCATTATTAGTACTAGTTAGTGAGAGTAATTACTCCCCGTTTTTTGTGGACACGGATATAAAGCATTAAATAACCAAAGACGCAACACTACCAAGCACGCAGACTGATTAATTTCACTTTTTTGTTTATTGTTTTGAAGAACATAGGGACAAGAAGCACAAACAAACTTATGCTATTGTGATATTCATGTCAATTCCATGGCTATGAAAACAAGTTTGTGTAATTGAGAATTAACAATAACCTAATTAATAAAGCCAAAAAAACAAATTTAAAAAAAAAAAAAAAAAAAACCTGGTTCTGGTGGAAAGATGGTTGAGATGGAGTCGGGTCAAAGGGTGAGAACGAGGAGGCAGAGAGAGGAGCGAATTAAGGCGTCTTCTGGGATGAGTGTCTCTCTGTTTTAAAGATTGGATTTGAGGGACGCTGCTGCTTCCAACCGCGGAGCTTAACGCAGCCATTTTTGCAAGATTGAGAAATTACAGAGAGAGAGAGAGAGAGATAGATAACTTGATACTTTTGTCTGAGGGTGGGGTTGGGAAGCCGGGGAGAGCAGGCTTGCCTTACAAACGGACCCTTTCGATTGATTTTTTTTTTTTTCTTCCCTTCAAGAGAGTAGGGTTCCCATACACCGCCAATGCAGCTTATGGAAATGAACATGTGAGGTGTAGTGATTGGTTAGGTTGATCTTTGGAGGCCGTCAAGATCCATTCTTTTATTTTATTATTATTATTATTTTTTGGGGTAATAATCGTAATATACTTAATTTTGTGAACACTTATTAAATTATTCAAAAAAAGAATAAAATTTGGTTGCCTTAGGTTGATACAAAATATGCTCATTTCAATGCATTTATTAAAAAAAAAAAGATTCAAAGTCTTTGTTTGACTTAAGCTTATAAGTTTAATTTTTAGTTTTTATGTACAGTTTTTTAAAATTTTATTCAATTTTTTAAAGTGCATATATACTTTAGCAAAAATCTAGATAAACTATTTATAAACAGACACAAAATTACTAGGCCTTGACCTAAAACCTAAAATGATCAGCTGAAAATACAAATGGAGATTTGTCATCTATCCTAAGATGATTTCTAACAGTATTTTCAAATTCTCACCCAAATTTGACTTAATTTTTATTTAAAAAAATATACATTTCTATTTTACCTACCTAGTTTAAATCATTTTCAAGATACTCTTTATGTTTTCTCTATTCCATTTAAATATCCATTCAAAATTCATTTTTTTATATTTCTTTTCATATTGTGAACTAAAACCCATCACCTTTTGTTAAAAAAATAAGTGATTGGTTTAGAGAGTTGCAACGGCTCACTAGGTAGGAGTGTGCAAAAAACTCACCGACCTGCCGGGTTGGGTTGGTTTTTAAGGCTTGGTGGGTTGGGTTGGGTTACAAAAATTTTTTTTATAGCAAGTCGGGTTGGGTTTGGGTCATAAAATTACAAACCCACCAAAACCGACCCGACCCACCCATATTTAATATATATTTAAAATATATTATATATTTAATAATTTAAAAAAAAAAAATCAGCTGTAGGGCACTTATATATATATATATATTTAAATATATATTATATATTTAATAATTAAAAAAAAAAACCAGTTGTAGAGCAGCACTTCCTCGGTTCCTTCTACTAATACTAATTTAATATATATATATATATATATATATATATATATATATAATATTATATAATTGTGGGGGAGAAAAGCCCAACCTAGCGCATTGGGCCCAAGGCCCTATCCGAGGACCACTGTTAGTCCGAGGAGACCAGGACACAGTCAGAGGCCCATGTGAAAGGAGAATGTCTGGAGATGAGTACGTGCACTTTCCGAGGAGATGTTCATATGTCCGAGAAGACCGATACCCTCGGATCCGACAAGGTTTTTGCCCGACACGTGTATGGGAGGTTCAAGCGATCTGTTTGACAAGTGTTAAGGGAGAAAGGGGGCCTCGGACACACAAGAAGGTAACAAGAACAGAGAAATATCAAGGAGACAGACTTCAACCACCGCATTTAATGCACTGCACCTACCCTCCTGGCCGCATTTATGTGGAGAAGACCCCTGAACAGTGCATCCTCAGCTACCGCCACTCAGACAGGGCTAAAGGGGGAGTGTGATGGGACATGCACTCAAGTGGGCGCCCAGATGATGAACAAGTGGACGGTGGAGATGTAGAAAGGCAGTACTATATAAGAGAGAGGGGTCTCTGATAGAGGGGATCGAAAAAGAAGAGAGAGAGAAGAGTATATTATTTTACTGTAGCTCCAACATTTGTAACCTAAGTTCTTCAATGAAAATCACCTCCTCGGACGAGACATTCACCACTGTCCGAGCATATATTAATTCAAATCTTCCTGTCATCATTGCCGTTTAATACTGTTATTTTCATTATTAGCCTAGCTCTTTCACCCATTCTCTACAAATTTATTGTTTTGGGTTCAATGGGCTCCAAATTCACACCTTCTTGGGCTTGGGCTGCAGAATCTGACCCTACAATAATTAATAAAAATTTTAAATAACCAGTTCTTCCTATCCTATATAAAAGTCAATTAGTTCACACAAACCCTAATAATTACTATTGTTGTTTAGTCATTAGTGTTGTTTGCCTTTAAGGAGTTATATTGATATTGATCTTTGGGTTTTTTTATTATATTAATATTTATATTTTTTCTACTCAATTTAATAATAATAATAATAATAATAATTTGTCAAACCCATGGATTCAACCCTACCCATGTGGGTTGGGTTGGGTTGGGTTAGACTTATGTGATGGGTTGGGTTGGGTTGAATTTTTTTTGACCCACCATGGTGGGTTGGGTCAAAAAATTCTCTCAATCCGACCCATGCACACCCCTACACTAGGTGCGGAAAGCCACTATAATAAATGTGAAAGAGCAAATAATTAAGATTTACGATTTTTTTTTTATAGATAGTTAATAGTTTGTTTTGCTAATCTCGCAACTTGAACCATTTTCCCTTAGATCCCAAGCACTCTGTACTCAAAGGAGGTGCCAATTAAGTTATAAAATCCATGACTTAAGAGAGTTTGTTAGAGCATTTTGAGTTTGGTTTTGTAAAAAATGGAGAAAGTGAAATATAAAAGAGTTTGTTGGACATACTCTAAGTCCTAAATATTTTTTTGTACATGTGCTCTCACAATGTCATCTTTCTACCCACTTCCGCATTGTTGTAACCACGAATTATCAAAAACAATGTCATCCTTTTTTTTTTTTCATTTTTTTTTTCATACTAAAGTACATTTATGACCTTTAAAGTTTGAGATTATTTTTCATTTTGGCCATTTATATTTTAAAATTTTCAATTTGATCCTTCATTTTCATTTTGTTTTCATATTGACCATGTCATCCATTTCGTTAGTAATATGATTGTTAAGTGCCCATCATGTTTAACTATTTTATGAAATCCTAACTTTGAAATGTTGTAAAATGCAGGAATTTCATTGTTGCACTTCTAGCCCAAAGATAATTATAGTCCTGGACCCGGTTTGGATGATTTAGCCCAATCTAACCGGACCGGGTCTATTTTACATTGGATAAGTTAGAAATGGGCCTGGCTGCGTAATTTATTAGGGCAGGAACCCGTCAATCCACCCTAAAGTTTGATACACATCATCATATTTTGTGGATTAATATTCAACGTAGAAAACCAAGTCATTTTATTCAAATACTTGCAGAATGGTAGAAGAAAAAACTGATTGCGGCCAAACCAACATTCCTTGTCTTTCTACAGTTCCACTTGAACTGGATACAGTGCTAATGAGTAATGAATGTGCTGCAATTTTTGCAGTTCTACGTACAAAAGAAACTTTAGCTGATTCAAGTGTTCTCAAAGTGTTGTAAAATCCAAGATGCAACAGCCAACAGCTCAAGCCCAAGCAGTTCAAGGGTGTCAAGCTACAGTCAGATTGGAAACAAAGTTACAGTAGCTTTCACGGGAAAAACTTAGGTGTTTTGGGGCAATGCTCTCTTCTCTCACATGAGAGGTGGGTCCCACCATGGGGCCCACCCCTCATGTGAGAGGAGAGAGCAGTGCTCCCGGAGCATGTATGAATTACCTAGCTTTCACATGATTTTCTGTCAATACTCTTGTATGACCTTATCACGTGTGTCATTTATCCCTTGTATATACACGTGAATCAAAAAAAGTAACAAATTAAATATACTTGCATATAATTTTTAGGCGCATTATATTAAATTTTTAATTAAATTCAAAATATGATTGAATTGACCAATTCAATATGAATACAAGATAAGATAGTGTTGAGTATTCTCTTTTTCCTAGCGATAATTAAATTTAAAAAAAAAAAATTATTTCTCACCCCGCACACACAATACACACTTTCACACTTTCTCCACATTTTTCATGGAATATTCACATTTTTTTCACTCCAGACTCTAGAGAACACGCCTTCTATGACAGTTTTGACCGTTATTCGTTACATAATACATAAAAAGTATCGACCGAAGAGGAGGGAGAAGCAAATATCTGTTTTTCTTAAATTTATTTTTGTAAACTTTCGGTGAGAGAAGCAAATATCTGTTTTTCCTTAAATTCATTGTTGTGAACAAGGTTCTTTCAGCACCAAAAATAAACTCACAATTGTTATCACAACTCTCTTATATAGCCAACTATAATTAATTGCATATTACTTTCACATAATTCACAAATACGTCAATTTTTTTTTTAGCCGCATCGAGAACTGTGGCAAAAATGGTACATTTTTGTGATACTAGATTTTTTGCATAAAAAATTCGGTGACCGACTTGTAGCTTTAGTTACTTACCACAAGATTAAACGACACTGCTGTCCCCACGTGTCTAGAAGTGATTGCGGCTAAGCTTTCTCTATTGACAAAGGAAAGAATAGAATACCAAAAACAAAAACAAAACAAAAAACCCCGAAATGTCCGAAAAAAGTCTCAAACTTTTCATTAGTCAATTTCCTCCGCAGGCAGCAGGAAACTTCCTTCACGCGCTGCCGTAAAGCTAAATCCAACTCATTTGTCTTATCAACAATTGACAATTTGTAAGTCGGCTAATATCAATATCATGATAGCTCAACACCGTGTCCCGTGTAACTTATCCGGTGTATATACATACCTATTGAAAGACCATAACTTACAAAAGTTTGCACGAATTTCTCGTCGTGTGCTCCAAAACATCATCAGTTATTTTATGCTATATTTCTCCTTTCCTTTTTAGGATTCATTTTCCGTGTCTGTTTCGCTTTCAAATAATCATTTATAGCAAATTTCTCTCTTATATATTGCAAAGAGGAAGAGCCAACCTTGTTCCATTCATTCAAACTAATTTCAAGTTCAGGTTTTTGCACAAAATTTCAAAGTTCTTTGATTTAGCAAACTTCCTTCAATTAATCTCAGGTTTCATCATGAAGACCACACACACACACGATGCAGCTTCTTCGTCGTCTTCTTCTTCTTTCTCTTCTCCAACTATAATATTGGAAGAAAGGCGTACTTCAACTTCACCAAAAAAATCAGTTTTAAGAAGTTTAAGTTGTAAATTGTCTTCAAGAAGAAAGGCAAATAAGCTCTCTCTTTCATCAAGCAAAAACTACAGCAATGAGCTCCAAAAGGTGTTCGATTACTTTGATGAGGATGGGAATGGTAAAATATCTCCTTCTGAATTACAGAGCTGCGTGAGAACTGTGGGGGGCGAGCTGTCAATGGATGAGGCAGAAGCAGCTGTGAGAGCATCTGATTTGAACGGAGATGGGCTGCTCGACTTCGAGGAATTCCAGAAGCTAATGGACGCAGGGGGAGAGGAAGACAAGAATGAGGAGCTCAAAGAGGCTTTTGGTATGTATGAGATGGAAGGGTCGGGTTGCATCACTCCCACAAGCTTGAAGAGGATGCTCAGTCGACTCGGTGAGTCCAAGTCCATTGAGGATTGTAAAGCTATGATTCGAATGTTTGATCTCAATGGAGACGGTGTCCTAAGCTTCGATGAGTTCCAATCTATGATGCGTTGATTAATTCATATCCATTACTGTTCGCCGTAAATATTAGTACGATTCCTTTGGTGATCGGTTTTTATTTTGTTAACACTTCATTCTTTTGCTTGTTACACATTTGTAAGGAAAATATCAGAATGGTAGTGAAGATAATCACAAGGAAGCAAGAGCAGAGCACGATACAGAGGAGCTTGATCTGAGTAAAAAGCAATGTACTGCATAAACGACATCAGCTTTATGTTTTGAGTGTTATGTAGAAACGGCAAGTAGCTTAGTCTTCTGTTTTAGTTGCATAAGTGTTTACACGTGGGAAAGTTAGTTTCTATATGCATTCACGTGAGAGAGTTAGTTAAGTGAGGTTGTTAGTGTTAGTTATTTGATTAGTGAAGTTTTCTGACTTAGATCAATCTATATATATCCTTGTAATCTCATTTTTGTAATTAATGAAAATATACAGAAATTCATTCACTTTCTGATAGAAAATATTTCCATAATCTTGTAGAATAATCAACTTATATTTTTCGACCTTTGTTTATACTGATGTATTATACAATATTCACTCGTTCAATCCTACAATATTCTATATATGTTTAGGCCCGCCAAAAAGAAAGTTTGGAATAACTAGTTAGTAAAGTAATAACACTCCCAACTACCTGATGGCTAATCAGGTTCTGAAACAAACTTTCAGTATTTAGATAAAATTTTATATACTTTACCGCACATATTACGACAACTTGTGCTTGTGTTAAGTGATAATTAGATTGTTCTTCACTAAGTCTTAGTGATGGTCTTATGTGTAAGTGATGTAATCCAATCTTAAATTGACAAAAGTGAAAATTGTGGCAAAATGGGTAGGAAAGTGTGTGATCCTGAAAGAGTTGTGTTTATATTGACATCTCTTGTGATTAACAATGGAGAGTGGATTCAATACACTTATTGAAGAGCATTGTTCACTCAATACATCATTTTTAATTAGCGCACACACTCTTTCTCATGTTCTCACTGATCATCAACAAACCATTGCTTCTCTCTCTCTCTCTGCCACCAAATTGGTCTAAAAGATCTTGTGATCTTCAATGGGGAGAACAATGAATCCTCGAGTAGTGGTGCGAGGTTGGGCCGACAGTGAGAACAATGATGTTGCGATTTAATAGATTTACAGCGGTGTGAGACTAGACCGACGCTTAAAACAACGATGTCGCACTGGTGATTAATTTGATGTTGGATCTGGTTGGGTTGATTTAGTTTTGATATGCTTGTGTTTTATATTTATCTAGTTTGATGGTGGGTCGGCAACACTGATGGATGTTTGTAGGTGGTGATTTGAGAAAAAAAAAAGTGAAATTGGAGAAGGATGAGGAGAAAAAAAATATTTAAGAGGATATGAAATAAGTTTTAAATGAAATTGTGATAAGAGTATTGAAACTAATGTAGCTATTTGTAAACAATAGATTAGCTAAATTAATAAAAGTGAAAATTTTAGACTAAATTTAGCTAAAAATTCATTGAGGCTGATGTGAATGCTTAATGAATCTAAAATTTTCATATTAGTACGAGTTCTAAACACCTTCACAAAAACACCCAAAAAAAAAAAAAAATGCCATCTTCACAAAGCAATATCCTTTTGAAACCAAGTGACAAGGAAACACAACACTGACATCTACTAACACATGTTATGGACACATAAATAAGTATATTATTGTTTACATACATAAAAGGAAAGAAACAGAAATCTCTGAAATTTAAGTGTCTATTCTATTGAGTTTAACCACAACTTTGCAAGGAATAGCGTTGTTGTGGTTATTCTCTGACACGGCCCGATCCTCCCAAACCTTATCTTTAGGTACAGAGGCAATGCATGAGGAACTCAGTTTTCCTGCTACGATTGGAAAAATTATTGCCAATTCGCTTGCTTTACTTGATTACCTTTACTACCAAGTTGAGGTCTTGCTTGCAGTAGAACATTGGGTGCTTGCTTGATTTGAATATTGTTAAACATTCTTAGCTAGCGCTAGATCTTTTGGTCTTCTACAACGATTCTTAATCTATCCCATGCTCTGGTCCTGGAACAAGAGCATGCCCATGTAGTTTGGGTTGGGCATAGGGCTAGCTCAATACAATTTGAGCGATGCTAGGGATAAGCCTTACAAAACTGAGGCGTCCTCAATAAAAAATATTGATTTAAACGTTCATTTATTATGTTTCGGTCTATCATTGCCACATCCGTCTCTAAGTATTTTGTAGTAACTTTAGCATTTTTCATTTACTTAATGGTGATTGGGTTGAATTTCTATTAATCTATAATTATTTTTTGTGAAAAATGCTAAAATTTGGAATTTTACTATAAGAAACTTACAAAATAATGTAAAAAATAATGCAATTGGTGGTACTTCAAAACGATAACAAATGAATATGAATTATATTTTTCTTATGATTGGTGACAACAATTTGCACAACCTAAACAATTAAATTTGTAAATTTAGAGTATCTCCAATAGATTAGCTAAATCTATTTTTTGGAGAACAAACCCCAAAAATCAGCTCCAACTAATTTTCCAAATGCAAAACTTTTCCAAATTTTTTTTGAAGTTGATATAGTGCTTCTCTAGATATAAAAAACACTGTAGCAACTCCAAATGAATTTTTCTACTTAAAAAAAATCATACAACTCAATAAAAAACAATTCTTTCTCTCTTCTCTCACAACGGCTACAAACACAACATTCTTTTCTCTTAAATATCTCTAAATTCAAGCATAATCAAAATACAAACTCAAAAACATAATCTTAAAATTAATTAAATCATAACAACAAAAGCAAAAAAAACAAAAAAAACAAAAAAAGAAAAGAAAAGAAAAAGACAGAGAGCTAACAACGGTGGAGCAAGCAAGATATCTCTCGCTTGTTCTTTCTTTGTTTCTTATCACATAAAAAGCTAGAGAATGTTCTAGAATCAAGTAGAAAAAGAGAGAGCTAGATTGTTATTAGCTAATATTGGTGAGTAAAAAAATAATTTCAGTGGTAGGTTCAAATTAGAACTAATAATAACTTTCCACATAAGATTTTGTTGTGATTCTTGTGAAAATATTGCGAAAAATGTTGTGGATATAACATTTTTCATTGAAAAATATAGTTGTTGGGAATGATCATACGAAGAATAAATGATGATTAAAAAAAGAATAAAGAATGAATGAAGAAATAATATAAAGAATAAGAAATGACAATTAAGAAATACTACCACAATATTTTCACAATAAATTTTAAGTAACAGATTATTATTAGCTAATATTGGTGAGTAAAAAAATAATTTCAGTGGTGGGTTCAAATTAGAACTAATAACAACTTTCCACATAAGATTTTGTTGTGATTCTTGTGAAAATATTGCGAAAAATATTGTGGATATAACACTTTTCATTGAAAAATATAGTTGTTGGGAATGATCATACGAAGAATAAATGATGATTAAAAAAAGAATAAAGAATGAATGAAGAAATAATATAAAAAATAAGAAATGACAATTAAAAAATGCTACCACAATATTTCTACAATAAATTTTAAGTAACATATTGTTATTAGCTAATATTGGTGAGTAAAAAAATAATTTCAGTGGTGAGTTCAAATTAGAACGAATAACAATTTTCCACATAAGATTTTGTTGTGATTCTTGTGAAAGTATTACGAAAAATGTTATGAATATAACACTTTTCATTGAAAAATATAGTTATTGAGAATGGTCATAGAAAGAATAAATAATGATTAAAAAAAAAAAAAAAAATGAATGAATAAATAATATTTAAATGACATGAAGAAAAAGATAAAGAATCAATTGAAAAATATATTTGAAAAAGTATGAATGTAAAAATTAAATATCACTTGTTACTTTCTAAACAGTAAACAGTAAAATTTTTTAAGTTTTCTTAAATGTGGGGAAGAAAAAGTATAACTCAGGCCTGACCCGAGTCACCTAGCTAGGCCTAGCTACCTGCATGATGTATCCAAGCTTCCATGTTTCGTACAAGTTTAAAATATACTAATCTTTTTCTTTTCTTCTGTAGCTAGAAAACACGCTTTCTTTAGATAGTTTTGACCGTTAATTGTTAAATATTAAATATCTTATAAAGGAGAGGCAGAGAGAAGCAAAGTAAATATCTGTTTTTCTTTATTTGATTGTCGTAAATAATTCCAATGACCATGTGTTACCCACCGCTACTCTACGTCACTGCAGAGTGCCTCCAAGTCTACAGTTACGATTACAAATGTGCAATCAATTGCAGTTAAGGTCTCGTTCCTCCAAAAAAAAAAAAAAAAAAAAAAATTGCAGTTAAGGTCTCCCTACGGTCAAAGGAAAGAACGGTGTTAGGGGAAAAATTTGAAAATTCCCGAAGTGTCCCAAAAAGTCTCTAATATAGTTTGTGTTTGGAAATTATTGAAAAAGTTTTGTTTTGTTTTTTCACCTTTTGTCTTACGTTTGTTTGTTTTTTTATTTTATTTTATTTATAATTTTAAATAATCTAATTTTTATTATTTTTTAAAAATAAATTAGTTTTTAATTTTTTGTAACACATTTGATGTAAAAATTATAAAAATATATATATTTTGATAGAATCTTTGCAAGTAAGCTACTAAAAATAAATTATTCTCAAACAGACAATACTAGCTTTAGGAATTTTTTTAGGATGATCATTAAGAAATTTAAATTATAAAAAATTTAATAAAGAGATCATTTGAATATATTAACGTCACAAAAAAAAAAGCGCAAATATATAAAATATTACAATTTCTTTCTATTAATAAAGAGAAAAAGAGAAAATAGACTAATAACAGATAAAGTAGGAACTGAGAATGTTGAAATGAGAGTGATAAAGTGAGTGAGAGGTTGTTTGGATGGGCAAATTTCATGACTCAATTCTCAGTTTTCATAACTCAATTCTAAAAAATGGTGGGACCCATAGCAAAATACTCGTTTGTCTACACCAATACTCTATTTCCATAACTTTGTTTCCAATACTCAATTCTCTACTTTTTGAGTTATGAGTTATGGAAACTGAAAACAACTTTTGGCTGTTTTCAGTTTCCAATTCTCATAACTCAATGACATTTTTGTAAATAACACTATATGAGGGACCCACTGCCATACTTTTAGCCACAACTTTTGATCATTTTTTTTTCTTCTTTCTTTACTGGGTTCACCATCTCCCTTTTTTTTTTTTTTTTTTTTCTTCTTCACCTGGGTTCATGTCTCCTTCCTTTTCTTTTTTTTTTTCTTTTTTTTTTCCTTCTTCACCTGGGTTCATGTCTCTTTTTTTTTTTTTTTTTTTTTTTTTTTTTTTTTTTCACCTGGGTTCACGTCTCTTTCCTTTTTCTTTTTTTTCTTTTTTCCTTCTTCACCTGGGTTCACGTCTCCCCTGTTCTTCCTCTTTTTTTTTTCTTTTTTTTGGGTTCGGGTTTGTGGGTACTCTGAAAAAAAAAAAAAAAAAAAAAAACTGCAGTGGTGACAGAAATGGGGCCCACAAATAGTGTGAAAAATATTGAGTGATGGAAAATGAGTGATGTGCCAAACGGGTATTAATTTTAGAGTGATGGGTGTTAAGTGATGAGTATTGAGTTATGAGTGATGAGTGATAAGTGACGGAAATTGAGTGACGAAAATTGAGTGATCAAAAAAAGGTGGCCAAACAGCCTCTGAGAGTCTAAAATGATAATAGAGAAGAAAAAAATGGAGTTATTTGCTACAACTGAAAACCAAGTCGCTAAGGAAAGTAAAATTGTTGCAATTGTGCGCAAAATCAATGAGAGCGTAACTGCCATCACACCAAGAAGAACTCACAACTAGTTTATCAAAAAAAAAAGAACTCACAACCACAATAATTTTCTTGGTACCGTTTTTTAAGGAAAAATAAAATTATAAATTATTTTTATTGAATGAGTGAACGAGTTACAAATTTAAATTATTAGATATTTTTATCTTTTTATTTTAGAATAGGCTTTTTGTTGAATAATTTGTTCACTTATTATTGTTGTTATTTGGTCTAGTATATATATATATATATATATATATTTTTTTTTTTTTTTGGGTTATTTTGTTGATATTTGAGCTAATTTTTACTGATGTTATTAAGCTTTAAAAAAAAGGGTTAAGGATTATGTTTAAGGGGCCAGAATTATTTTTGGAGTAATGTTATGTTCACAATATTTTTATAATAAATCTTATACAAAAAGCTATTATTGGTATGTAAAAAATTGATGTCAATATTGGGTTTAAATTAGAATCATTAACAGCTTACCACATAGAATTTTTTGTGAAATTATTCTTAAAATATTATGGATATAACATTAGGGATAAAATTTACTACAAAATTGGGCTACAACCTTACTCAATAAAATAAACATTACCACATATTTTGAAAATCTAACCGTTAAATTGCATGTTCTTTACGTTCTTAATACACATATCAAATTTTGTGTCAATTAGATATTATTTATTATATGATCTATAAGTTTTTATTTTATGCATAATTTTAGATTACAAAAACTTACAATTTAAACAATATATTGGTGACATAGTTATTGATTTTTAATTTTTTAGAAATTTTGCAAGTATGGTGGATATAAGAAGAAGATGTAATCCAATGGTGAATTTGTCAAAATTCACCTCCTATACCACCGCACTCCCTTGGTGTGATGGTCACTCCACAAGTATAAGTGCTTGTGGAGTGGGAGGGGCAAGGGCCGGGGTTCAAGTCTCCAGGAGGGAGCTTCACACACATATACACTTAGATTAGGCTAGAGTAGAATTCTATCTTGTATCAAAAAAAAAAAAAAAAAATTCACCTCCTATAAAAAGATATTGAGTAAGGTTGTAATTTTATGCTATAATCAATTTTGTAACTAAATTTTATTCTAACATTAGTCTTATTTTTATTGAATTTAAATTATTGTAATTTTTAAATCAGAGTGTTTAACATTTTTATTAAAATAGTTACAATAAGTTAATTTAGTATATAATTTTTTTTTTTTTGCAAGTTAGTTTTTTTTTTTTTTTCTTGCAAGTTAGGGCGCTACTGCCACTTAATCGTAGAGCCAACCCTGCAAACGGACAAAAATAAATTTTTTTTTGGGTAAACTGGACAAAAATAATCGCCACTAAGTCCTATTATATATCTGATCAACAGTCGTCATGGTCATTGTTACCCCCTCTCATAAAAAAAAAAAAACAATTGGCGGTCTGCAAAAGTCAAAAGTCAAAACCATTATACGGAAAAAACACAATTGAAAAAATATTGGTCTCAAAACTGTGTTCCGCAAAAACTTCCAGTTCCATATCCCTCTGGGTATCCCATAAGGCCACAATATATAAAATCTTTCCACCACAAGTCTGTCGTCACGTTCCACAACGTCATCACTTATATCATTATATCATCGTACCTTTATTCTCCTTTCCCTTTTGGGATTACTTTTCCGCTTGTGTTTCGGAGTTGCGAACTCGTCATTCTCTCCCTATATAAAAAGCCAACCTTGTTGGTTGTTACATTCATTCAAACTAATTTCTAAGTTCAAGTATATACCCAGTTCAAAGTTCTTTGATTTAGCAAACTGCCTTCAATTAATCCGGGTTTCATCATGAAGACCACATACGATGCAGCTTCTTCTTCTTCTTCTTCTTCATCCTCTTCTCCAATTACAGTATTGGAAGAAAAGCCTAGTTCAACTTCACCAAAAAAATCAGCTTTAGGAAGATTACGTAGTAAATTGTCTCCAAGGAGAAAGGAGGATAAGCGTTCTCTTTCACCAACTGCTTCCAATGCAAGCAAAAACTACTGCAGCGAGCTTCAAAGGGTGTTCGATTACTTTGACGAGGATGGAGATGGTAAAATATCTCCTTCTGAATTACATAGCTGTGTGAGGACTGTTGGCGGCGAGCTGTCAATGGATGAGGCAGAAGCAGCCGTGAAAACATGTGATTTGAATGGAGATGGGCAGCTGGATTTCGAGGAATTTCAGAAGCTAATGGAAGCAGGAGGAGAGGATGACAAGAATGAGGAGCTGAGAGAGGCTTTTGGAAAGTATGAGATGGAGGGGTCAGGTTGTATCACCCCCACAAGCTTGAAGAGGATGCTGAGTCGACTCGGTGAGTCCAAGTCTACTGAGGATTGCGAAGCCATGATTCGAATGTTTGATCTCAATGGAGATGGCGTCCTGAGCTTTGACGAGTTCCAAACTATGATGCGCTAATTCATATTCCATTGCTGCTAATCGAGATTATTCAATGATGCATTGTTCTTCACTTCATTCTTTTCATCTTTTGTCAGTTACATATTTGTACAGAAATTCAGATTCCATCAATCAACTTATATTTTTTGACCTTTGCCTATACTGAAATCCTTTACTAACAATTTCTCGGAAAACTTTTTTCAGCAAAATAAAACTTCTGAAAACAAAAATCGTTGAATCTTACAATATCCTATGTTTGGGCCCGCCAAAAAGGGAGGTTTGAACTAACTAGAGATAATATAGTAACAACATCCCAACAACCTGATGGCTGATGCCATTATAAAGAAACTTTCATTATTTATGTTGACATCCCTTGCTTTTATATATATATAGTGCCTAGCTAGCCGCAATTATCTAAATATCTTTATCATCAGCCAAAGGAAAAGAGGATTGGAATTGCTTCTCCAACCAATGACACATTAGTATTGATGGGACTGACGAAGTGGGCCCTGCAAGAGGTAAATCATACCGACGAGAAGAGTCTTCAATGACGAGGAAACACGAGACTGACGAGTATAACATTCTATTCAATGCCCTTAGTAAATAACAATGACAGTTACAGACCCAGCTGGACAGACCGTTGGGACCTAATTAAAGCCACATGATGAGGCCAGGAAGCGTTACCTGGAGGGAAGTTAAGCCTCCATAAAGGGTACAACGGCTAGAACCTACAACAACATATATATATATATCCTCCACATTCTCCCATGGAAGAGGGACGATATTTTTGCTAGATTTGTGATATCTTGAGATATTATTCTTGTGCCATTCTTGACTCTAACTTGAGCATCGGAGGTGTTGTGGCAGGCACCACACCGGTGATCGTCTCTAAGACACTTCTTTCCAGGAGGCTAAGTTCATCGCCTGGCAACACTCAGTAACTGACGAATTCATACTTCATCAGTTTGGCGCCGTCTGTGGGAAACGACATTTTTTCATTCAGTTGCGAAAAGGTAGTTTCCTGTCAAAAACTTATTTCATATGGAGTCCAATCAAGATTCTGCAGCCTTGGCACAGCAAATTCAGGCCCTGGCAGCAATCGTCGAGGAATTGTCCAAACAAAATGAGGAAATGAAGCAGAAGCTTCAGCAGGAAGAGCATCGGTCCAAGGGAAATCGAGAGGACGAGGGAGATAGTCATAGAAGAATCGACCATCCAAGGCCTACCACTCCAACTGAGCAGAACTCGAATATACTCCAGGAGATGAGGAAGGAGATGGACGAGCTCAGAAACGCCATCAAAGAAAAAACAGAACGGAGTGTGGACCGACTGGTCAGGGCAACAGATTCACCGTTCACTGTGGCCGTCCTCGACTGTCCAGTGTCGTCAAAATTTCGGCTGCCCCAACTCGAACCGTTTGACGGGCTAAAAGATCCCCAAGATCATCTTAACACATTTAAGACGACCCTGGGACTCCAGCAGCCCCCAGACGAAATTTTGTGTCGTTCTTTCCCAACTACTTTCAAAGGAGCTGCACGGGAATGGTTCACAAAGCTGCCCACATCGTCCATCGACACCTTTGAACAGTTGAGCAATGCCTTCCTGCGTCACTTCATTGGAGGACAACGACCAAAGAGAACCGCCGATCATTTACTCACCATCAGGCAGGGAGAGAGG
The DNA here is from genome assembly GCA_019022515.1 of Quercus aquifolioides. NCBI lineage: Eukaryota > Viridiplantae > Streptophyta > Magnoliopsida > Fagales > Fagaceae > Quercus > Quercus aquifolioides. The sequence continues at coordinate 89,238,448 of CM032327.1, forward strand.
GAAACTTTGAGGTCATATGTGAAACGCTTCACCCGGGAGACTCTGGAGGTAGACGAGGCTGATGACAAGGTGCAGCTAACAACCTTTAAGGCTGGTTTGAGAACCAGAGAACTTGTCTCGTCGCTTGCAAAAAATCCCCCGAAAACAATGGCTGAAATGCTCCTCAAAGCACAGAAGTACATGAACGCGGAAGACGCACTGGCCGCCATCGGGGACATTGAAAGGCCAGGAGACAAGGGTAGAAAGGAAGACGACCGTAGGGGGCAAAAGCGTGAGCGTCCCGATCGCCGAATCAATGACGGAAGTAGAAGAAAAGAAGATAAGAATCCTCGGACGGTAAAATTTACTCCTCTTGTAATGCCTGTTGATAAAATCCTAACGCAGATTAAGGACGAGCATTACCTAAAGTGGCCGAGGCCGTTACACTCGTCTCCAAATGTTCGTGACAAGAACAAGTACTGCCGGTTCCACAAAGACCATGGCCATTACACCGAGGACTGTCGGGACCTCAAAGAGCAGGTAGAAGAGCTGATACGAAAGGGGAAATTGCAGAAATTTGTAAAGAAGGGTGAATATAGTAGATCTCGAGACGGGAACAAAGGCCAACCCGAGGCTTCGTCACGAGGTAGTGACCGTCAGTCCCAACCTCCTCAGAATGTGGTCGGGGAAATACAGACAATCACAGGTGGACCCGTCACCGGAGGTTCGTTCAGGTCCCTCCAAAAAGCATATCAACGTCAGGTAAACAGCGTCCATACGACTCCCCCGTTGAAGCAGAGACGAACCGAGCAAGACATGACTTTCAATGAAAATGACGCCAGGGGAGTGAAACAGCCCCACAACGACCCCCTAGTCATAATGCTTACCATAGAAGGGTTCAACACCAAAAGGATCCTCGTGGACAATGGTAGCTCTGCTGACATCATTTACTTCCCTGCATTTCAACAGTTGAAGCTGGACCCCAGAAGGCTACGTCCTTTTGACTCCCCCCTCGTCAGTTTCAGTGGTGACAGGGTCTACCCCAAGGGCATAGTGACGCTAACAGTGACAGTGGGAACATACCCAAAGCAACTGACCCGTCAGCTGGACTTCTTGGTGGTGGATTGCCCCTCCTCCTATAACGTCATCATTGGAAGACCTGCCCTCAACAAGTGGAAGGCGTCCACATCTACCTACTGCTTAAAGGTAAAGTTTCCTGTGGAAAACGGGGTTGGTGAAGTTAAGGGAGACCAAGTCTTAGCTCGAGAATGCTACCAGGCCGTGTTGGCCGCAAAGGAAAACCACACCTGGATAATTGAAGAGAAGCAAGAAGAAAAAGTGGAGGCTCTAGAAACAGTGCAACTAATTGAGGGAGAAACGACCAAAACAACCAGGATAGGGACGACCTTGAGCCCCGAAATGAGAACCAAGCTCGTCCAGTTTCTTAAGCAAAACCTGGATGTCTTTGCCTGGAGCCATGACGACATGCCAGGTATATCCCCGAAAATCATCCTACACAGGTTGAATGTAGACCCAGAGAAGAAACCCGTCAAGCAGAGAAGAAGAGTCTTCGCACCAGAAAGAGCTCAGGCAGTCGCCGACGAAGTAAAGAAGCTCTTGACTGCAGGTTTCATCAGGGAAGTGTACTACCCAGACTGGCTGGCCAATACTGTTCTGGTAAAGAAAGCAAATGGGAAGTGGAGGATGTGCGTAGATTTCACAGACCTGAATAGGGCCTGCCCGAAGGATAGTTTCCCCCTTCCAAGAATAGACCAGCTCGTAGACTCCACAGCCGGGCACAAGCTATTGACGTTCATGGATGCTTTCTTAGGATACAACCAGATAAAAATGGCTGACGAAGATGAGGAGAAAACGGCCTTTGTCACTAGCCAAGGCCTCTACTGCTATAAGGTAATGCCTTTCGGACTAAAGAATGCAGGTGCTACTTATCAGAGGTTAGTGAACAGAATGTTCAGCGGGCAGATAGGCAGGAATATGGAGGTTTACGTGGATGATATGCTCGTCAAGAGCAGGGAAGAGCTTACCCATCTGGACGACCTCAGTGAGACATTTGCCACTCTCAAACAATACCAAATGAAGCTGAATCCAAGTAAGTGTGTGTTTGGTGTAGCCTCAGGGAAGTTCTTGGGATTCATGGTATCCCAGAGAGGAATAGAGGCAAATCCGGAGAAGGTTCAGGACATAATCAACATGGCGTCACCCAAGACCGTCAAGGAGGTCCAAAAGCTCACAGGACGGATCGCCGCCCTTAACAGATTCGTCTCTAGAGCAACGGATAAATGCCTCCCCTTTTTCAAGACCCTGAAGCAGGCCTTCGCCTGGACCGACGAATGTGAAGCGGCTTTCCAAGAGCTCAAGCGCTACCTGAGCAATCCACCTCTCCTGAGCCCGTCAAAAGAAGGAGAGAACCTGTATCTATACCTAGCTGTTTCGTCCACAGCCGTCAGCGCAGCCCTGATCCGCGAAGAAAACAGAGTACAACTCCCCGTTTATTATATCAGTCAAGCCTTCCAGGGGGCTGAGTCCAGGTACCCAAAAATCGAAAAAATCACGTTCACGTTGATAATTGCCTCACGCAAGCTCAGACAGTATTTCCAGGCAAATCCAATCTGGGTAATGACGGACCAGCCTATCAAGAAGTCCATGAGCAAACGCGAGGTAGCAGGGAGAATGGTCCAATGGGCAATCGAACTTAGCCAGTTTGATATAGAGTATCATCCCAGGGCAGCCATTAAAGCACAGGCTCTGGCAGACTTTATCGCCGAGTTCACCATTCCGGACGAACAAAGCCTTGCCAAAAATGGCAAACTTTGGGTAATACAGACCGACGGTTCATCAGCCCAAAAGCGGGGAGGGGTAGGGGTCGTCATAACCACCCCCGACGGAAAAGTATTGAAGTATGGAGTTCAGCTGATATTCCCGGCGACGAACAACGAAGCCGAGTATGAGGGGATTCTGACGGGGTTGAGGTTAGGGAAAGTTTTTGGAGCAAAGACCCTGTTAGTCCAAAACGACTCAAAGCTAGTAATCGGGTAGATCAAGGGAGAATACGAAGCAAAGGAAGAAAGAATGCAGAAATACCTCAGGTTGGTGAAGCACTTGACTCAAGAGTTCGAAGAGGTAGAGTTCATCCAGATTCCCAGAAGCCAGAATATGGCAGCAGACGAAGTATCGAAGATAGCCTCGTCGAAAGAAACGGGGTCGAATGCAGACCTGATGATGGAAGAACAGAAGAACCCCAGCATAGAAGAAATTTCAACCTTTGCAATCCAGAGCACAAGTAGCTGGATGTCGCCTATTGTATCCTTTCTTCAGGATGGACACCTCCCTGAAGACACAAATGAAGCCAGGAAGATCAAGAAGAGGTCTGCCAGATTCACAATTCTTAATGACACTCTGTACAAGAGGGGCTTCTCCATGCCCTATTTAAGGTGTGTGAACGAAGAAGACGCTAAGTACATCCTAAGAGAGGTCCATGAAGGAATCTGCGGAGATCATGCAGGCCCTAGATCATTGGTAAGCAAAATTATGCGAACAGGTTATTTTTGGCCTACTATGCAGGTGGACGCAATGAAGTTCGTCAAGAAGTGTGACAAGTGCCAGCGGTTCGGGAACATTCAATGACTGCCAGCCGAAAGACTGACGACGATAGCGTCCCCTTGGCCATTTGCACAGTGGGGAATTGACATCGTTGGCCCATTACCCTTGGGCAAAGGCCAGGTAAAATTCTTACTCGTCGCTATAGATTACTTCACAAAATGGGTTGAGGCAGAGCCACTGGCAACTATCACCGAAGCAAAGATCCGGAACTTTGTATGGAAGAACATAGTCTGCAGATTCGGGATTCCACGGACGATCATATCGGACAACGGACGACAATTCGACTGCCAAGGCTTCAAGGACTTCTGCTCTGGTCTGGGCATCAAGAACCATTTCTCATCACCAGGCCACCCTCAAGCAAATGGACAGACAGAAGTGACGAACCGGACTCTACTCAAAATCATAAAGACGAAGTTAGATGACGCAAAGGGCTCTTGGCCAGACGAGCTACCCAACGTCTTGTGGGCCTACAGAACAACAGCAAGAACCCCGACGGGAGAAACCCCGTTCAGGCTTACTTATGGAACTGAGGCAGTGATCCCAGTCGAGGTCGGAGTAACCAGCACCAGGCGAGAGATGTTCAGCGAGGAAGACAACGACGATCACCTACGAGTCAACCTGGACTGTTTGGACGAAGTCAGAGATAAAGCCTGCAGCCGGATAACAGATTACAAGAAAAAGATGACAGAATATTACAATAAAAGGGTGAAACTCCGACGACTCAACATCGGCGACCTCGTCCTGCGCGAAGTAACTCTGGCGACCAAAGATCCAACTCAAGGGAAACTTGGCCCCACATGGGAAGGACCGTACCGGGTTATTCATTACTCCAGACAGGGAAGCTACCACCTTGAGACTCTAGACGGACAAAGACTCCCGAGGCCATGGAACATTGAACACTTAAAGAAGTATCATCAGTAGACGTAACTCTCAAATGTACTTGTTATCAAAAACAATAAAGAATCTATTCAGCTGATATTATTCTGTGAGTAGGTGTATGCAACCGAAGGTAACTGACGAAGGAAATATCCCTAACACGGGTATAAGTCACCTAAAGCCAAAAATGGCTAAGTAGTAAGATTCCGCAGTGACGGATGTAAACTACTGACGACAACAAATTAAGTTGTTGAAAAGCCAAAAATGGCTAAGTAGTAAGATTCCGCAGTGACGGATGTAAACTACTGACGACAACAAATTAAGTTGTTGAAAAGCCAAAAATGGCTAAGTAGTAAGATTCCGCAGTGACGGATGTAAACTACTGACGACAACAAATTAAGTTGTTGAAAAGCCAAAAATGGCTAAGTAGTAAGATTCCGCACTGACGGATGTAAACTACTGACGACAACAAATTAAGTTGTTGAAAAGCCAAAAATGGCTAAGTAGTAAGATTCCGCAGTGACGGATGTAAACTACTGACGACAACAAATTAAGTTGTTGAAAAGCAAAAATGAACTAAGTAGTAAGATTCCGCAGTGACGGATGTAAACTACTGACGACAACAAATTAAGTTGTTGAAAAGCAAAAATGAACTAAGTAGTAAGATTCCGCACTGACGGATGTAAACTACTGACGACAATGTACTCAGCACAGCATGTGAGGCCAGGTCAAAACTCATCAGATACATAGACAATCATGAAATGCAAGTAAGCTTGTTATAAATCTAAATAAGCATGTAATATTCAGTAAAGGTCCCCAAACCAAGGGCAATTTCCATTTGTTTTCACAATAAAACCCATAAACACTGGGCTGCTAATATCGTTGTCAAAATAAACAAGCAAATTGTTCAAAGGTTTGGCCCGAAAACACGATGGGCACCCATATATAAAAAAATTTAGCACAACAAAATTTTTTTCATAAGTGTCAGGGTCAGGCGTTGGCAGCATCGTCACCAACTGGAGCATCGTCAACGGGGGTATCCTGACGAGCAAAGGGAACAATGGCAGAGGACTGGCCAGCCTCGTCAGCAGACATTTCCTGGTCTATCTCCTCCAGATCCAGCTTCTCCATGTCCACTCCAGTAGGATGTTTTAACAGGTACCTCCTCAAGAGCTCAAACCCTTTGAAGTACCAGCTGAACAAGACGGTGCTGTACTCATCGGTTGTCTGGAAGGCCTCAACCGACCTCGCAGCTATCGTCTTTAGTGATTCCCTGGCATTTGAGAGCTGCTCGTCCTTCTCTTGCGTCAACTGACGCTCCACCTTGATATCGTCATCTAGTTTTTTCAACTTCTCCTTCAGGGAAGCAGACTCACCCATAGAGTCAACAAGACTTCTCCGCAGTTTGGAGTTCTCCGCTTCCAAGGTCTCCATCCTGGACGTCATAGAGGCTACCTTCGTCTCCTGAGTGAGATACTCCGAAGCAATATGCATGCTCTCACCCAGTACCTAAAACAAAATTTTTTCCTCAATAAAAGAAATGGAACGAATAAGAAGACGAAGGAAAGAAGGAGCAGAAATAAGCTAACCTGTACGAGCTTGTGAATATGTCGAGCCGCCACATCATTAAACGGGACACCCGACAAAGCCTTCAGGTCCACAGCGGTCACCACCTCGTGGGCCCTATCCACAGCCAGCCTCTCGTCATTCCAGAGGGTGGATGGACGAGGGACGCTCTTCTCCTTCTCCTTCTCAGTCATCCTCGGTCTTTTTGAAGATGGAGTACCCTCGATCTCCTCCACTGAAGTCGTGGGAGAAGCAGTCCTCGTCGTTGCCACCCCTGACACGACTGGGCTGACGGAAGCAATTGGAGGCGCCAAGCCACTCTTCCCAGTGACACGCACAGCCTTTTTTCCCAAGCTGGACAGGGGCTCGTCCTTCTTGGATCTCATTTTGGCATACATCTCCTTGTTAAATTTTGTCGTCATCTCTGCAAGAAGGAAGCGCTTGTTTAAAAAAAAAAAAAAAAAAAACAACCTGCTGCGTAAGAGACAAATACTGACGAACTAAATACTTACTCCTTTTTCCTTCAATTTCAAGATTTTTCCGAACAAAGTCAGACGGATCCGGCCCAAGACAATAAAAGGCAAGTGTCCTGGGATCAATAAGGTCGTCCCAATTTTCGATCGTCTGTGCGTATTCGATCGCCTTCTGGACCCGACTCCTGTACCTGCTCTTCAATTTGGGTCGTCTCTTAACTGCACAGGAGAGGAGACAATAGAGTCAGTGACAATAAAGGTAAAGTTGCAGAAGATTAATATATCAAAGGGAGTATTAACGCACCTAAAGTCGGGGTTCCCCACCGACGATGCAACCTCGGGAGATCACCCCAAACCTCGCCCGAGGGAGTTTCAAAATCGTCCCCAGATACAAAGAAAAATCTGGACTTCCAGTATCTGAAGGACGAAGGTAAATTCTTGACGATCCTAGTATTCCTCTCCCAAGGCACCAGTTCATAGTACCCGTGCTCCTTCGACGCTTTCAGGCGATACAAGTAAGTGAACTCATCGACCCTAAGCATATCTCCGTCCAGGGCAGCCAGCCATATTCCCATACAACTGACCAATATTCTCCACGAATTTGGCATAAGTTGCCCGGGAGCAATGCCAAACTGGTTTAGCAGCTCCATCACAAAGGGGTGGACGGGAAACCTTAACCCACAGACGAAGGCGGACTCATAAAAGCACACCTCGCCTGGAGAGAAGTGGCAAGCCCGTTCCTCTTTGTTGGGCAGACGAACCCTAACCCGATCTGGGAATTGGAATCTATCCCGAAATCTCCTAAGGGTATCATCGTCCAACCCACACCTCTCCTCCAGAGCATAAAAAGCCCTAACCTCACGAGAGACAGAAATGGCCGTATCCCCTTCTACTGGGCCGCCGCTAGACGACAACCCAGTCTCAAGCTCGCTAGACCTGACCACTGACATCGTCCTTTCCTTCACTAATTCCTCAAACCACTCGACGGATTGATGTAGGATTGGCAATAATTCAGCCAACGCTACAGCCAAACTATTGCCTTCGTAAACAAAGTTTTCTAGGTAAGGAAAAGTTCCTAAACCCCCTCCTAATCGAGCGAAGAGGAATGAAATTGAAGGGCACCCTAACTTAACCTCAGAGCTACTAACCATGAAAAAGCTAGAAAAACAAAGAAGACACAGCAAGCAAAGAAGAAACAGCAAGCGAAGAAGAAAAAGCAAGCAAAGAAGAAATAAAAAGATCAGAAATTTATGATAGCAAAAATAAACAAGGTAAAAAGGAGGCAGAAAAGGAAAAACTCACCTCAGAAAAGGAAACTACGCAAAAAGAAAACCGCTGAGAAAGAAGGCGGAGAAGCTGAGAACCAGAGCGACAATGGAGGAGTACTTTTTCAAAAAGGTAAAGAGAAAATAATGAGGAGAGGGGAGTTTAAAACCAAAGATTGAGAAGCTGAAAAACCAGCGGGAAAATCAAGGAGCCTCATCATGTGAAGCATTGATTCCTCCAATCAAAAAGCGCCACGTGGGCCACAACCCAAAAGGAACTACCATAGCACATTAAATACGGCTCGAAAACCCAACCGCCTACTGCCTAGAAACTTTTCACCTTCCGTGGTCGTCACGACACGTCTTGACGACCTCAGAATCCGGGGGCAACTGATGGGACTGACGAAGTGGGCCCTGCAAGAGGTAAATCATACCGACGAGAAGAGTCTTCAATGACGAGGAAACACGAGACTGACGAGTATAACATTCTATTCAATGCCCTTAGTAAATAACAATGACAGTTACAGACCCAGCTGGACAGACCGTTGGGACCTAATTAAAGCCACATGATGAGGCCAGGAAGCGTTACCTGGAGGGAAGTTAAGCCTCCATAAATGGTACAACGGCTAGAACCTACAACAACATATATATATATCCTCCACATTCTCCCATGGAAGAGGGATGATATTTTTGCTAGATTTGTGATATCTTGAGATATTATTCTTGTGCCATTCTTGACTCTAACTTGAGCATCGGAGGTGTTGTGGCAGACACCACACCGGTGACCGTCTCTAAGACACTTCTTTCCAGGAGGCTAAGTTCATCGCCTGGCAACACTCAGTGACTGACGAATTCATACTTCATCAAGTATATTTTGCTTTACTTTTCTTCTTTTCCCTTGGCTTTTTCAAATATAAGCATGGTTCAAGTAACGCACATTTTCACACATTTTGTCACAACTGTTCTACGTGGTAGATTATGAGTTGTAGAAAAAAAAATTGTGAATTCATATGATAGTGATAAACATCTAATCACAGTTAGCCACATAAAACAATTGTGGCAAAGTGTGTGAAACTGTATGGTAATAGAATTATTCCAATGATCTTGTTAACGGATGCTTTTAAGGCATTTGTTAATGTTGAAAAATTGCCTAATTTCAATTGTGATTTGGAAAGTCAATTGAGTTTCATTGTTGAAGAAGGAAAAATTAATTTGGGTTTCTTTGGTGTGGAATGAAAGACTATTATTTAGTGTGAAATGAAAGTTTATTATTTGTTAAAAAAGTAATGTATTCTTTGTCCTAGAGATAATAGAAAAAGAGTTTTATAAATAGAAAATGTTACAAAGAATTTGATGGCTTCGACTTAAGGGTTCTCCTTAAGGGAAGAGGGAAAATAGAGCGTGAAATCAAGAGAGAGAAAAAAGAGTTTTCGCTTGGGAGCTAACGCAAGAAAAGAGACAACAAGGTTTGAGTTTTGTCAACAACATTTTTTGTAAAGCACACAAATCAAGGAAAATTTGTAAAATTTTGTTTGATATTGCAAAGTGCCAAAGAAAGAGGTGCTGCATAGAGAGAGATAGCCAATGAGAGTTATGTGGAAAAGAGGTAGAAGAAGAGAAGAAATATAAAAATAAATAATTAGTGTGTAGGAGAGTAAAGAAAAAAAAAATGAGATTTTTTTTAGTCATGAGAAATAATTTCAAAACCATTAAACCACCAGAGCTAGAAAGTTTAGGATAAAGTTTAGGATATACTAATCCCTATCTATTTCGTTTGTTGCTAGAAAACACGCTTTCTTTAGAAAGTTTTGACCGTTAATTGTTAAAAAAATAATAAATATCTTAGAAAGGTAGGATAGAGAGAATCAAATAGCTGTTTTTCTCTATTTGATTGTCGTAAATGAATCCAACGGTGGTGAGCGACAACAGGTACTATGAGTTAGTTATTGTACGACACTGCTGAGTGCCTCCACGTTTAAAATTGCAATTACAAATGGACGATCAATTGCAGTTAAGGTTTCCCTATAGTCAAAGGAAAGAACAATTCAGAGATTAAAAAATAAACAAGAAAGTCCCCGAAGTGTCTCGATAGACAAAAGTCTAAATTTATCCTCATCCCTTCACTCGCTACTACCACTGAATCCAACTCATATTATAGTACTGTACATCTGATCTTATCCACAATTGTCATGGTCGTCGTAATCTCATCTTCTAGTAAACAACTGGCGGCCCAGAAAAATAAAAGAACATCATGCCATAAATACGTACTCCGTGTGATGTGACACGTCAAAACCGTGTTCCGGCCGTACCATCACCCGTTACCTTTATTCTCCTTTTCCGCATGTGTTATATATCTCTCTCTATATAAAGAGCCAACCTTGTTAGTTGGTACATTTCTTTCAAACTAATTTCAGGTTCAACTATATACCCAACTGCCTTCAATTAATCCAGGTTTTATCATGAAGACCACACACGATGCAGCTTCTTCTTCCTCTACTCCAATTACAATATTGGAAGAAAAGCCCAGTTCAAGTTCACCGAAAAAATTAGCTTTGGGAAGATTACGTCTTAAATTATCTCCAAGCAGAAAGGCGGATATGAATTCACTTTCACAAACTGGTTCCAATGCAAGCAAAAACAACTGCAGCGAGCTTCAAAGGGTGTTTGATTACTTTGACGAGGATGGAGATGGTAAAATATCTCCTTCTGAATTACAAAGCTGTGTGGTCACTGTTGGGAGCGAGATGTCGATGGATGAGGCAGAAGCAGCAGTGAGAACATGTGATTTGAATGGAGATGGGCAGATCGATTTCGAGGAATTCCAGAAGCTAATGGACCCAGGGGGAGAGGAAGACAAGAATGTGGAGCTTAAAGAGGCTTTTGGGATGTATGAGATGGAAGGGTCAGGCTGCATCACCCCCACAAGCTTGAAAAGAATGCTGAGTCGACTCGGTGAGTCCAAGTCTACTGAGGATTGCCAAGCCATGATTGGAAGGTTTGATCTCAACGGAGACGGTGTCCTGAGCTTTGATGAGTTCCGAACTATGATGCGCTAATTCATATTCCGTTGCTGCTTAGCGAGATTATTTGTCCGTTCACTTCAATGATGTATTGTTCTTCACTTCATTCTTTTCGTCTCTTTTGTCAATTACACATTTGTAAAAAAAAGATTCCACTAATCAGCACTTTGCCTATACTGATATCCTTTACTACCAATCATTTAGAATGATGTAGGACACATTTTAATATTTAATATTTGTAATTATTTAATTTTAGTATTTTTATATAATTTTTGTTATTTTAAATTTTGGTGATTTATTTCTTTATTTTAGGTGTTTTTAATGTTTTATAGGCAAATAAGAGTTTTATATGCTTTCGTAGTCGCCTTAGGATTTTTAACTACCCTAGATTTTCTTTTTCTTATTTAAACACATTGTAACCTTCAAAGACAATTTAGTTTTCAAATTAATCAAAATACAAACTTTTTATCAATTCTTTTTCTGATGGATTCTAGTTTATCTCATTATAAATTTAAGAAAACTCTCGTAGATTTGAGGTTTACTATCAGAAGCTAATAATTTAGTTTTTGTTCCATCAAAGAAGTATCGTATGTGTTTTTTTTCAGGCTTTCACGGCATTATAGAAGACCATTTTTTTAGCAAAATAAAACTTCTGAATGAAAATTTTTTTGTCGTTGAATCCTACAATATTCAACGTTTAGGCCTTAACCCACCAAAAAGGAAGTTTGAACTAACTAGAGATAATAAAAAGTCTATTTGGATATTGTTTATTGCTGAAAACTAAAAACTAAAAACACTATAGCAAAATAATTTTTAAATGTGTGAATAGTACCGTGAGACTCAGTTTTAAAGTTGTTTTTGCTAAAAAAAGTACTTGCAGGTCTCGTGAACAGTGCACGAGACCCACTGTTTAAACGCCGGATGCAATCCAAACTCAACCAAAGTAACAACATCCCAACAACGTGATGCCATTACAAGGAAACTTTCATTATTTATATTGATATCCCTTGATTCTATATATATTGAAGTGGTTCCCTAATCTTTGACAAATTATTCTACATCCCGTCGTTAAAACAACTCGAAAACCTTTTGAATTGTTGATGTGGTGGATTGAAATCTAGACCTCCAAATTAATTTGCATCACGAACTCATACTAATGACTAATGAGCTCATACACCATCGATCCACACCTTAGTGGCAACACATATTTCTTCATTAGTTATTCTAAAATCAATCTATTGACATAGTCCTAGATAATTAAGAACTCCCTTGAACACTATCATTAATTGATCAAACTAATTAATGAATATAAATTTCTCATAATAGCTTGGGTTCTTAACATCACTCAGATGCTATCTTCCTTGAGTTCTTAACATCAAGTTTGAGTTCTTAACTAAAGAAATAACACATATTGCTTCATCAATCATTCTAAATAAATCTATTATACCGTCCGTGATAGGTTAGAACCCCCTTTAACGCCAGTTGATCAAACTAATGAATCTAAATTTCTCATAATAGTATGAGTACTTAACATCATTCAGATGCCTTCACGACAACACCACAAAAATCATTTAGATGCTATCTTCACAAAGCTTTATCCTTCTAAAACCAAGTGACAAGCATTGGCATTTAGTCGTTTATTAACGCATTTAGTCATTTATTAACGCATTAAGGGTGAGTTTGGTTCAGCTTTTTGAAATTGGGCTTTTTGAAAAAGTGGAGTTTTCAAAAAGTGCAGTATGAAAAAGTGATTTTCAAAAAGTTGAGTGTTTGGTAAAAGCTGTTAAAAAGTGTTTTTTGAAAAAACTGAGTGTTTGGTTAGCACTTATAAAAGTGGCAGTTTGAGGGGTAAATTACCAAAAAGGATAATGTATATATAAGGGAGTTTATTTCATACTTAAATCAATATTGTGAAATTATTTTTTTTCACAAATATTAGTTAATAATAACCTATCACTTAAGATTTATTGTGAAAGTATTGTGAAAACATGGTGATAATTTATACTGATTTTAATTTGAACAAACTATTACAATTATTTTTTTCTCTTTCTAAACGAATTATTTTTTTCTTACCAATATTAACTAAAAATAACCTATCACTTATGATTTATTGTGAAAATATTATGACAGTTGTGGGGCCGGTTATCCAAAAAGATGATGTAGAAATTGTAGGAAATGGGCTTGTGGCCCAACGGCCCAGTCCGATGACATTCACTTATCCGAGGATGGTTAAAGAAAGGTATTGTGGGAGTAATATAAGAAAAAGGGATGTAAGTCATGTATAGTGGTCCAAAACGCGTCCGAGGATAAGATCCACCTCGGATATCATGGTCCGAGGTGGATGTAACTATCTTAGTATTCAAGGTACTCCGCAAAATTGTATACGAACTGGAAAGTGAATATAGAACAAAGGAGGAACCGGGAAAGATAACAAATATCTTCTAAAGCTGCTACCTCCACATTAAATGCTTCCCAGCTAACTCTCTGGCCGCATTAATGTGGAGGTGATACCTGAACAGTAACCAAGCAGCCTTATGGCTATTGAGCGAAGGTTCCGGGAGGTGCTGGATGGGATAGAAAGGAGTTCCCAGAATAGAACCTATACGTGTACGATGAAAATGGGGTGAAGAACGCAGTATATAACAGGAAAGTGTGTGACATTAGAGGAGACTTTTGGGAGAAAGAGAGAAAAAGGATAGAACCCAGAAAGATATCCCCTGAGGCCTAGCCGAGGAGAGTTTTTATCGTGTGGTTAGTTTGAAGAGTCCTTTACTGCACAATGATCATGACCTTTTCTACCGAATGGAACCAGTTCTTTCACCCACGCTCTAAAAAATTTATTGTTTGGGCTTGTTGGGCTAGAAACCCTTCCCTATTCTGGGTCCAATCCAATTTGAGTCCCTACAATTGGCGCCGTCTGTGGGGAGAGCTTGATCTGTTTGTAGGGAAAGGCAAGTGCAGCGGTTACGATGGAAGGGGGAGCACTGCAGCAGCCAGTGGCGGGCCCACAGCAAGTGGATGTTAATCCACACCAGGCAGAGTCCAGGGGGTCTCAGCATGGTAATCCGTTGGTAATCCTTGAACAAAGAGGGGATTGTGAGGGAAGTGCGCGAACAACCCACACTGATAGAAGTCATTCTCGGGGGAAAAGCCATATTTCCCACGTAAAGAACGACAGGGACATGCAGCATGAGATTAACAGATTAAAAAGGGAATTATGATATGAGCGACGAAAGCGTATGGCTCACAACTCTGGGCAATCCTCTGAGGAGTCAGATGACACCAGTTACAGACGGAGGTCAAGAACTCCACCCAGTGAGCCTTTTTCGTATGATGAGGAGTACCACCGTGAACGAAAATATAAGAGTCTGCCTCGCCAGGGCTTAGGGAATGACGCCCTGAACAAAGCGTTGAGTCAAATTTCCAAATCGCCCTTCATGCGACGCATTGAGGATGCAAATCTTTCTCGGTGGTTCCATCAGCCTGTGTTCACCATTTATAATGGTTGAACAGATCCAGTGGAACATGTTAGCCATTTCAGTCAAAGAATGGCCGTTCATGCTAAGGATGAGGCCTTGATGTGCAAAGTTTTCCCATCTAGCCTGGGTCCGGTGGAGATGAGATGGTTCAACGGTCTAAAAGCGAATACCATTGACTCCTTTGAGAAGCTCACCCAAGCTTTTAGTGCCCGCTTTATCACCTGCAGGAGGGTTGTTCAGCCATTGGGATCGTTATTATCCATGTCTATGCGGGAGGGGGAAACCCTGAAGGCCTATTATGATAGATACTGAGAAATGTTCAACGAAGTAGATGGAGCCTATGATGACGTGGCCATTAATACCTTTAAGGAGGGCCTTCCAACCGAGCATGATCTGAGGAGATCTTTGACTGGTAAACCTGTTACCAGCGTGCGTCAGCTTATGGATCGGATTGACAAGTATAGAAGAGTAGAGGAGGATCAGATACAAGGTAGAGGAAAGTCCAAGGTAGTCCCTCAAGAGAGGAGGGATTTTAGGTTGGACCAGTATAATAACAACCGACCTCGGAGGGACTTTGAGGGCCAATCAGGATCTGCTAATTCCCAGGTGGTTAATGCTGTGTTCCGAGAACCAGTACAACGGGTTCTGGAGAAGATAAAAAACGAGTCATTCTTCAGATGGCCCAATAGGATGGCAAGGGATCCTGCGAAACGTAATCAAAACCTTTACTGCCAATATCACCAGGATCATGGACATACCACTGAAGATTGCAGAAATTTGTGGGACCATTTGGATCAGTTGGTTCGATAAGGGAAGTTGACCCAGCTTCTGCATCATTCCAGTGGCCGAGAAAGTCAGGTAGGTTCGACATTTCGGGGAGATGCCTCTTCAGGACCCCCCTAGGCACGATAAACGTTATATTTGCCGCCCTGGAAAGAACCGGGTCTTGCCCCTTTAGGGTAATGTCTGTGTCTCATTGTTCGGATGAGGGATCCAGTTCAATGCCGAGGAGAGCCAGACTGGGCACTGGTGTTGGGCTTTTCAGATGAAGACAAGAGAGGAACCATACAACCACATGATGACGCTTTGGTGGTTACACTTAGGATCGGGGGGTATGATGTGAGAAGGGTGATGGTTGATGAGGGGAGCGCAGCCGAGGTGATGTATTCTGACCTGTATAGAGGGCTGAATTTAAGACCCCAGGATCTGATAGCCTATAGCTCCCCGTTGGTGAGTTTTGAGGGTAGATCGGTCATTCCGGTGGGTATGATTAGATTACCTGTGCAGACTGGCTCAGACGTGGTGGAGGTGGATTTTATTGTGGTAGATGCTTTTTCTTCGTATACGGCTATTTTGGGTAGGCCCTGGCTGCATACCTTTGGGGCTGTTTCTTCTACTCTTCATCAAAAGGTAAAATATCCATCGGGAGACCAGGTGTTAGAAATATTGGGAAATCAAGCTATGGCTAGGCAGTGCTTGATAACGACTATTCAACATCGGCCAGAGACAGATACTTCGGCCACGGCCGAGAATGACTTATAGCAATCAAAGACTCCGGCGACCCTCTTCAGCACATCTGCCGGTGAAGCGGAGTATGAGAATTTGGAGAAGGTGAGTGTTGGGGATGATCCAGATAAGTTCTTTTAGGTTGGGGCACAGTGTCCTTTGTTGGAGAAAGAGCAATTGATTGAGGTCCTTAGGAGAAATATTGATGTGTTTGCATGGAATGCTTACGAAGCCCCGGGGGTGGATCCAGACTTCATTTGTCATCATTTGAATGTTAATCCTTCAGTTACTCCGAAAAAACAACCACCTCGGCGTCCGTCCAAAGCACATGCCGAGGCTATCAGAGACGAGTTGGCCAAGCTCAAATAGGCAGGGGCTATCAAGGAGGTGTTCTACCCCCAATGGTTGGCTAATACGGTCGTGGTGAAAAAGAAAAATGGAAAATGGCGCGTATGTGTTGATTTCATTGACCTAAATAAAGCTTGTCCAAAAGACCCTTTTCCTATGCACTATATAGATCAGCTGGTGGATGCAACGATGGGCCATCCTCGGATGAGCTTCCTAGATGCCTTTCAGGGCTATCATCAGATCCCACTAGCATTGGATGATCAGGAGAAGACCGCTTTTCTCACTCCCACTGGAAATTATCACTACAAGGTAATGCCATTTGGCTTGAAGAATGCGGGGTCTACTTACCAGCGGATGATGACGAAGATGTTCGAGCCACAGCTGGGCAGGAGCATCGAAGTCTATATTGATGACATGGTTGTGAAGAGCAGGGTAGTGGCCGAGCATGTGACAGACTTCACCAACACTTTTGAGATTTTAAGGAAACACAGATTGCGATTGAACGCATCCAAGTGCTCATTCGGGGTAGTCTCAGGAAAGTTTTTGGGCTACATGGTGACTCACCGAGGAATTGAGGTGAACCCCGATCAAATTAGAGCCATAAGTAGCTTGCAACCACCTCGAAATCCCAAGGAGGTCCAAAGGTTGACTAGGATGACCGTTGCTTTGAATAGATTCATATCCAGGTCGGCGGATAGGTGCAGACCTTTTTTCCTTTTACTCCACAAGTGGAAAGGATTCGAATGGACCGAGGAATGCGCCCTGGCATTTCAGCAGCTTAAAGAATATCTATCTCGGCCACCCATTATGTCTAGTCCTGAGGTGGATGAGGTCCTTTTTTCCTACTTGGCGATAGCCACTTATGCGATTAGTTTTGTTCTGATATGAGTAGATAATGGCATACAACGGCCAATCTACTATGTGAGCAAGTCGCTTCATGAGGCCGAAGTACGTTATCTGGCGTTGGAAAAGACCATTTTGACAGTGGTGCACGCTACAAGGAAACTTCCCCATTACTTCCAGGCACACACTGTGGTCGTCCTAACTCAGTATCTGCTCAAAGCAGTACTTCGGAGTGCAGACTACACTGGCAGGGTTGCCAAGTGGGGCACAATTCTAGGAGCTTTTGATATTAAGTATATGCCTCGTACTTCTGTGAAGGGTCAGGTTCTCGCCGACCTGGTGGCCAAATTTGTTGAAGGCCCTGAAGAAATAGAAGCAAGCCTACATGGCATGGATGAAAAATCAGTTGGCCTTATCTCCGCGCAACATGCCTCACCCTGGAAAGTGTATGTGGATAGAGCAGCAAATCAGAAGGGGTCAGGAGTGGGGCTGGCTCTGATATCTCCTGAAAAGGTCATTATCAAGAAGTCTTTAAGGTTGAAATTCTCAGCTACTAACAACGAGGCAGAGTATGAAGCTTTATTAATGGGGATGGCGATGGTTAAGAAACTGGGTGGAAAAACAGTGGAGATGTTCTCGGATTCAGGATTGGTCGTGGGCCAGGTTAAAGGGGAATTGGAAGCTCGGGACACCAGAATGCAGGGGTACTTGAGCCAGGTTAGGCGTATGCAAGTGGATTTTGAATTTTTTTAATTATCCCATGTCTCTAGAAGTGGAAATGCCCATGCGGACTCTTTGGCTACCCTTGCTACCTCCTCGGCGCAGAACTTACCCCGGGTGATAATGGTTGAAGACTTAAACACACCTACCCCAGTAACGGGGGACTCGCTTTAGGTCAATCAAATCAATTCGACGCGTAGTTGGATGGATCCTATACTGTTATTCCTTGAGAAGGATATACTGCCCGAGGACAAATCAGAAGCTGAAAAGATACGAAGAAAAGCTCCTCGATTTTGGCTGTCCGAAGACAAAAAGTTATACAAACGTTCTTTCTTTGGGCCATATCTGCTTTGTGTACACCTTGAAGCATCAGAGGCATTTCTGGAAGAGCTACATGAAGGGATTTGTGGGAGTCACACTGGAGGAAGATCTTTATCTCACCGGGCAATTACTCAGGGGTATTGGTGGCCAGGCATGCAAAAGGAAGCACAGGAGTATGTTAAGAAGTGTGATCAATGTCAAAGATTCGCACCCAATATCCATCAGCCGGGGGGAGTTCTTAATCCTCTTTCTAGTCCTTGGCCTTTTGCTCAGTGGGGCTTAGACATCGTTGGCCCTTTCCCTAAAGCAGTAGGAAATAAAAAATATCTGCTAATTGGTACAGACTATTTTACGAAGTGGGTTGAAGCCGAGCCTCTGGCCAATATCAGGGATGTGGATGTCAAGAGGTTTGTCTGGAAGAATATCATTACTCGATTCGGGGTTCCTCAAGCCCTCATCTCGGATAATGGTCTACAATTTGACAGCAAGGCTTTTAGAAAGTATTGTTCCGATCTGGGGATAAAGAACAGATATTCCACTCCGGCCTATCCACAGGGAAACGGGCAGGCTGAGGTTGTCAACAAGGTCATAGTGGGTGGGCTTAAAAAAAGGTTGGATGATGCAAGGGGAAAATGGGTGGAGGAGCTGCCACATGTCCTCTGGACGTATCGAACAACGCCCCGACGGTCAACAGGGGAAACCCCATTTTCAATGACGTATGGGGCTGAGGCTGTGATTCCTCTTAAAACGAGCTTTCCCACATTAAGGACCAGTACTTTCACCTCGGATGGAAATGATGAACTGTTGAAGAAGAATCTAGACTTGATAGACGAACGATGAGAAAATGCGATGGTTCAATTGGCCTACTACCAACACAAGCTAAAACGAAGTTATGATGCAAATGTCAAGTTGAGGCCGTTAGCCCCAGGAGATTTGGTATTGAGAAAAGTCTTGGGAACTACCAAAAATCCGGCCTGGGGAAAGTTGGGGCCTAACTGGGAAGGGCCATATCGTATCACATCTGTAGCAGGAATAGGTGCTTATTACTTAGAGGATTTAGATGAAAAAACTGTACTCCATCCCTGGAATGTAAGCAACCTAAAGAGGTATTATTATTAATAAGAACAGTTCTGTTTTACTTCCTTTTACAATTTATCCTAATTCTGCAACTTGTGTTACTTAATCTATTGAAGTATTAAACAGAAACTAAGTTATGTCAGGTCCTCGGACCACAAACTTAGTGGATATTAATATACTATGACATCTATTGAAGTGTTAAACAGAAACTAAGTTATGTCAGGTCCTCGGACCACAAACTTAGTGGAAATTAATATACTATGACATCTATTGAAGTATTAAACAGAAACTAAGTCATGTCAGGTCCTCGGACCACAACTTAGTGAAAATTAATACACTATGACCTCTATTGAAGTATTAAACAGAAACTAAGGTATGACAGATTGTTTAGACAACAAACTTAGTAGGAATCAATGCTTTTTAAATAAGGTCCATGCAGCTAAACTTGTGCATCAAAGCAAACTCCATGAGCATCACTTAAAGCATTTTAAGGTGCCTAGTACCTCCCTGGGTTAAACATTTAGAATACTTTCTCAAATGTGGATACTTTTTAATGAATTAAAAGCAAGCCTTTGTAGGGCTGTGGAGTTCATTGTTATAATTTTCTTTGGTTTCTAATTAACATACAAGTTTTCCCTTATAGTATCAGATTTTGTTTTTCTATAGCCTGGGATCATGTAAAAACAAAGAATATTCGTGCAGAAAATTATATAAGTGATAGATAAAGCAGCAACATCTCATATAAATTTGGAAAGGGAAATATGCATTACAATTAAAAATATCCTCAAAAATAAAAATAAAAAATAAAAAATTGAATTGAAAAATAAAGGGAATTCAACTATGTTAACTATGGTTTTAATTTTATTTGGAGCTTGGGTTGGGGAGCTTTGCCAGTTGCCTCAAGAGGAACATCTTTCTCTTTTTCCTTTGGAACTTCTCCAGCAAGTAAGATGGTTGAAGCTAAAGCCTGTTCAAAGCTTTGAGAAGCTGTCCCACCCTTAGGCCCCTCTGCTGCTTTGTCCGAGGAAATGTCTTTTGCAACTTCAGGCACTTCAGGTTGCTTCTGCTGGTTGAGAAGGGGAGGATTCTGAGGTTGTGCGTTTTTGGCCGAATCAGCAGCTGTGGAGGATGCCTCTTTTTGTTGAGAAGAAGAGCTAGAGGCTCGTATAGCCGGAGGGAAATAAATGTTTTCTGGTCTTCTCAGCTCGGATGAAGACTCAACCCTAGCTCGGTTGAGAGCTTCTTCCCAAGTCTGAGCACAGTATGTCCGGCAGACGACTGGAACCTCAGCCCAGAAGTTATCCTCGGTCTCAACAACGCCGACGTCGTATCCATGCTGTTCGGCTTTGTCTTTTTCTTTTTCGGCCTCAGCTTTTGCTTTTTCAGCCTCAGCTTTAGCTTTTTCAGCTTGGTCTCTGAGTCTCTGGGCTTCCTCCAGTTGTTTCTTCAGAGTTGATATCTGCTCCTGGGAAGTTGCCAGCTGGTCATTAGCATCGCGCAGACGTTTCCTCTGGTCCTCGGCCTGCCTTTGGGCGTTCTCCAAAGCTGAGTCAGCACTCTTCTGAGCATGTTCTTCCTCGGCTAGCTTTTTCTTCAGTTGTACAGTGGTTTGTTCAGCCACGGTAAGTGTGTGCACAGCTGTTGCTTGCTTCTTCCTCTCATCATCTAGTTGCTGGTAGCAAGAGTTAGTTATCTCCTCTAGCCTGAAAGTGGCTTGAACGGCCTAGAAAGAAAAGAGTTAGAGATGCAATACATAGAGTTGTGTGCACGACGTTTAAAATAATTAAAAATAAAGGGAAAGCAATAAAGGTATCATACCATGCCCAAATATCTTTTGGTATTCTGGAAGACCTCGTTACATCTTAGTATTCAAGGTACTCCGCAAAGTTGTATACGAACTGGAAAGTGAATATAGAACAAAGGAGGAACCGGGAAAGATAACAAATATCTTCTAAAGCTGCTACCTCTACATTAAATGCTTCCCAGCTAACTCTCTAGCCGCATTAATGTGGAGGTGATACCTGAACAGTAACCAAGCAGCCTTATGGCTACTGAGCGAAGGTTCCGGGAGGTACTGGATGGGACAGAAAGGAGTTCCCAGAATAGAACCTACACGTGTACGGTGAAAATGGGGTGAGGAACGCAGTATATAACAGAAAAGTGGGTGACATTAGAGGAGACTTTTGGGAGAAAGAGAGAAAAAGGATAGAACCCAGAAAGATATCCCCTGAGGCCTAGTCGAGGAGAGTTTTTATCGTGTGGTTAGTTTGAAGAGTCCTTTACTGCACAATGATCATGACCTTTTCTACCGAATGGAACTAGTTCTTTCACCCACGCTCTAAAAAATTTATTGTTTGGGCTTGTTGGGTTAGAAACCCATCCCTATTCTGGGTCCAATCCAATTTGAGTCCTTACAACAGTATTTCTCAATTTTAATTTCTTATTCTTTATTTTATGTTTCCCTTATATTATTTTATTTTTTTATCCATATTTCCTTCTTTTTTTTTTCCTCTTTTTTTCTCCTCCACACACGTACCCTTGCTTTTTTTTTTTATCTTTATTTCCTTCTTTCCTCTTTTTCCCTACCACTTCCTCCACACATGTGCCCTTACTTTTTTTCTTTATTTCTTTATTTTGTCTTTTTCCCTACAACTTCACACTCCAGAACGCTCCACACAGTCTCCGCCCCTCTCTCGTCCCTCAAAGTCTCTGCATCTCTTTTTTTTTTTTTTTTTTTTTGACAGTTTGAAAGCTACAAGGAAGAGTGAAGATGATGATGATGATGATGATGAAGATGATTGAAACATTAGGAAATCCCTCATCTCTCTCCCTAATTCTCAGATTCCTTAAGTCTCTGCCAACATTGGGTTTGTATTTGATTTTGATTTTGGGTTTGGGTTATGGGTTTTCAGTTAATGGTTTAATTTTGAGTTGATTTTTTGTGGATTTTGGGTTTGATTTTGAGTTGATTTTGTTTTTGGTTGATTTTGAGTTGGGCTTGGGATGGGTTTTCCAATGGGGTTTGAGTTGATTTTAAGTTGTTTTGTGTTGATTTTGAGTTATTTTTTGTTTGATTTTGTTGATTTTGTGTTTGGATTATCAAATGTTGAAATGGATTGTGGTGGTAGACCGGTGATAGTTGGGTGGTGCTGTGTTTGTATTTGGTTGATACTTTCTTGACCGGTGTTGGTCTGTAATAGAGGAGCACGAATATGAGGGAGAAGAGAAAAGGGCAAAGTTAGAGTTTTAAGTAAAAGTTAGGGCAATTTGGTAACTAAACCAATAACCCAACGGATAGATTCATCAACGCGCATGGGCTTTTTCCAAAATGCACCTCTGAGCTACTTTATGGCATTGCGCGTTCTCTTCACAAACCCAAAACGCAACTTTTTCCAAAAAGTTGCATTTTATACCTAACCAAACGGGCTTTTTGTATTTGCTTTCTTCAAAACGGGCTTTTTGGGTTGGGAAAGCTGAAACAAACAAGCACTAAGTCATGGACACACAAATAAGTATATTATTCCTTACATACATAAAAAGAAGAGAAACAGAACTCTCTAAAATTTAGGGTTTCATATTCCATTGAGGGTAACCACAACTTTGTGAGAAGTAGTGTTGTCACATTGCTCACACAGCAGGATCCGTTGAGGCATAATAGCATAAGGTGCTCTTATACATTTAGAGCAATTGCATCGGTCCGGCTAAATTTTCCGTCTATTTTATACTAAGAACCTACTTTTTCTATTTTACACTACCACTTTTCAAAAGCACCCACATTAGTTTATCTATTTTACAATCTATTCTATTTAAATAATAGTTTTTTTTTAGTTTTTTTTTTATTTTTATTTTATATTTTTCTTTTGTCTCTATCTCTTTATCTTTTCTTTTGTCCCTATCTTTTTATCTTTTTCATTTGTCCTCATCTCATCTCTCAGATCAATCTCTTGTCCCTCTTTTTCTTTTTCTTCTTCTTCTTCCTTTCACGGTCACGGTCAAATCACCTCCCCTCCACAAGCATCTTTTTTTTCCTCTTTTTCTCTCACGATTAGATCACCTCTCCACCATAAGCACCGATCTCCGACGACCCACAAGCACCGATTTCCACTGCCAGCATTGATCCACAAGCATCAAAACCCATTATGCACGACCTAGAAGCACCGATCCAAAAGCATCCAGACCCATTTCCATCAACCCACAAACTTTGATCTTCACCACCAGCACCGATCCACAAGCAACCAACACCAACACCGATCCCTTTCTCTCTATTGGTTTGTCCGGTGTGTTTGCGTATCCTTGTATTGATTTGTCTGTGTGGATGTGTTTGTGTGGGTGTGTTTGTGTGTATCTGAGGAAAAAGAAGATGAGAAGAGGAGAAGTCTGAGACTGAGTTCGTTTTGCACACGAAGAAGAGAGAGAAAAAAAGCTGCGAAATTGTGAAAATAATAAAATAATAGTATACACAGCTACAGTAAATGTGTATATATACACGGTTACTGTAGCTAATATGTAAATATACATTGTTTTAGTACCCATTTGGTTCAGCTTTTAAAGCCCAAAAGTTGGCTTTTCAAAAACGCTAGCTCAAAACGTGCGTTTGGTGAGAATAAAACCCAACTTTTCGGAAAAAGTTGGCTTTTATATTTCTGAAGATATGCGCGTTTCAATTTTGGGTCAGCTGAGGTGCATAAATGAAAAGTTGGGTCTGGGCGTTTTTATATATATCCGTTGGGAGAGTGAAATTACGAAATTGCCCTTGACTAAAGGGCAAGGGGTCTTTAGAGAATCACGCACGGTGCCCTCATTCCTCTCATCTCATCTCATCTCTCTGCGCAGCTCCCTCACATTTGAAGTCTCCTCTCAGCTCAGCTCTGCTCTGCGTAAGTACCCGTTTAGTCTCTCTTTTCTTTTGTCTTGAAAATCTTCTTCCTCTTCTTCTTCTTTCTTCGTCTTCTTCAGCGGGCCTTCCTCTGTAATATATATATATTTTTTTAATTTTATTTATCTAATCTGATCTGAGAAATACGTTTTGAAGGTAGAGTTTTGATCAACAAAACACCAAGCAAGGCCGATTTGCTACCAAAAACTGCCAGGTACCAACACTGATCTGAAATTTTTTTTTTTTTAATTTTTTTATTTTTACCTATCAAAATTTTTTTTCAGATCTTGCATGCTTTGTTCTTGCTAAAGATCTATTTGTTCTCTTGCCGGGTACTGAAAAAAATTTGTGGGTACATGCTTCGTAATTTTTTTATTTATTTTGTGGATGCTCTGTTTAAGTCCTCTCCCCTGCAAACTCTCATCTCAACTGAACACCCCCTCCCTTTTCTTTATCTTTCACTTCTCTCTCTCAAAACTCTCTCTCTCACTGTGCGTGTTCATGTTTGTGTTTGTGTGTGTCACTGTGTTCGTGCGTGAAGATGGGTTTGTTTTTGTTTTGGGTTTTACAGATTTTTTTAAAAATTTATTATTATTATTATTAATTTTTTTTTGTGTGGTTCTTGATGCCATCATTGATTCAATAATAGAATGTTAACTTTAATTACTCAGAATGAATGCTTGTTGAGTTATTACTCTGCATTAGTTTTTGGAGATGGGTTTGTTTTTGTTTTAGGTTTTACGGATTTTTTTTTTCTTCTTTTGTGGTTCATGATGCCATCATTGATTCATATTTGCTGAATGTTAGCTTAATTACTCATAATGAATGTTTGCTGAATGATCATTGCTGAATGATCATAACGATTATTGGGCTTGTTTGGTTGCTGCATGGTGAGGTGTTGCAGGGTGTGCGTGCTCTGCTGATGTGGGGTGCGTCTGTTGCTGATGGGGCATGCGTGTGCAACTAGCATGCGTGTGCAGTTGCACACGCATGCCCCATCAGCAGCAGACGCACCCCACATCAGCAGAGCACGCACACCCCATCAGCACCCCACACAACCAAAAGTTTTTGTGTTTTAATGTTGATTATTAGTTATTTAATTATCTGGGTTTTTAAGGTTGTGGTTGAAAGTCTTTTGCTTGATATGAATTTTCAAGTTTTATTAGTTATGTTATGGGGTTATATTTATTAGTTATTTTTATAGATGGGTAAAAACACATTTTCCAACCCCAAGGTAAAAAAGGCTAGAGCAGATTGGGATATTAATCCAACATGGACAGCTATTTTTTGTGACCTTTGTGTGGAACAAATTCAAGCCGGGAATAGAACAAAAGGTGCTGGCTTTAATACCAAAGGTTGGGTCAATGTGGTGACCAAATTTTGTGATATGACCGGTCAAGACTATGATAAGGACCAATTAAAAAGTAGGTGGGATGTATTAAAAGGTGATTGGAGAGTGTGGGAACAATTAAGGAGTCTTGACACAGGTTTAGGTTGGGATGCAGTGAAGGGAACAATTGCTGCTCCTAATGATTGGTGGAAGCGGAAGTTGAAGGTGAGTTGAGTATTTTATTAATATGTAATTAGTTGGAGATAGTTTTTTTTTTATATTATTGTTAACTGAGTGAAATTACAATTAAATTTTGTAGGAATTACCCAAAGCTAAAAAATTTCAAGAGAAAGGTCTACAGAATCTAGAACAACTTGAAATAATGTTTAGGGATGTTGCAGCAACTGGGGTAGCTGCATGGACCCCTTCTTCAAATACACTCCCTCCAACAATGCCAGAAGAGGGTGCTGGTAATTCAGATGGTTGCTCCGAATTTAAGGATAACCAATGTGACATGAGTTTAGACATTGATAGTTTACTGCAAGGACATACTAGTCAATCACGTAGTTCAGGACAAAAGCGAACTAGTGAATCAATACCTTCACAGAAGAAAAAGAAGAAGATAGGAGGAGCTGCAATGTTGGACAATCGTATTAATCAATTAATAACTGTATGTCAGAATAGGAATGAAGGTACTTCTCGAGAGTCACCAAGTTCAATTGATAATGTCATGGCGATTGTGAGAGCACTTCCTGGAGTGGATAACCAGTTTGCGGTTCAAGCTTCCATTATCTTACTAAAAAAGTCACGTACGGAGATGTTCCTAACTTTCAAGGAGCCAGAGTCACAGCTGGAGTGGCTACAAGAAATGATTGAGCGCAACCAAAAGAAGTGACCAACCTTATGTGGTACTCTGTATTAGCTTAGGACTAATATTAACTTTATGTTGTATTAGCATACGACTAATATTAGCTTTATGTTGTATTAACTTTAAACTAAGTTATGTGATATTTAGTATTATCTTTGGACTAATATATGTGTAATGTAAACACATTTGAAGCAACTGTTGCAGTGTTATGTAATTGATGTTGAATTGTTTGATGTAGAGTTTGTTGATTATTATGTTGATTATATTAAGTATTTGCAATGGTTGATTATTTGTTACTTTGTTGTGTAGCCTAAACCAATATGGATGATTATAATGGTACTTATGAGAGTGACAATTTTATGGAACTATTAATGGATAGGGATTACAGAAATTACTGTGATTATCATGATGGTAGTGATTATAACAATGCTGACAATAATAATGATGGTGATAACAATGATGATGATGGAGATAACAATGATGATGATGATGGTGAGAGTAGTGACAGTGATGATGACAGTGACAGTGATTCTGATGATGATGATAGTAATGACGATTCTGATGAGGAGTTTTACCAGCTTGTGGCAGTTACCTGTGAAGCAGTTGTGACATATTTCAATAAATACATTAATAAGACTCCTTGTTATGATTCTGTACAAACAGGGTGGGTTTGGGTGAGACGCTGCATGGAAGGTAATGAGATACTGTGTTACAACATGTTTAGAATGAAAAAGGAAGTGTTTAGTAATTTGTGTCAAGTTTTACAACGTGACTATGGACTTCAACATTCAAGGAATATAAGGTTAGAAGAGTCAGTGGCAATCTGTTTACTGATACTAGGTCATGGAACATGTAACCGAATGGTTCAAGAAATATTTCAGCATTCGGGTGAAACCATAAGTAGACATTTTGAGAAGATGATTACTCTGTTGGGTGCTCGCTTTGCAGCTGCATATGTAAAGCCTTCTGATCCAACTTTTAGTGAAGTTCCAACCAAAATACAAGACCATCCAATTTATTGGCCACATTTCAAAGTATGTGTACTATTGTATATTTGAATAAGTGTTATTGTCTTTAAGATAATACAATGCATGTGGAACTGAAAACTATTAATGTTTTTATTAGGATTGCATCGGTGCGATTGATGGCACACATGTGACAGCGGTTGTACCTACTGAGAAGTCCATTCCATACTATGGAAGAAAGGGATATCCAACCCAAAATGTGATGGCTGCATGTGACTTTGATATGTTATTCACATTTGTTTTGCCTGGATGGGAAGGTGCAGCACACGACACTCACATTTTTCTTGATACTATTCGTAAAGAAAGTAATAACTTTCCGCACCCACCACCAGGTTTGTAATTGATTAATCAATTGTTCATTATAATGACATATTGTGTGAGTGTGTTAATACAATTGAATTTTTTTTTTCTAGGGAAATATTATGTAGTTGATTCTGGATACCCAATGGTGATAGGCTATTTGGCACCATAGAAGGGGATATCATACCATCTTCAAGACTTTCGAAGGAGAGGTGGAAGCCCTAGAACTAGACATGAAAAATTTAATCATGCTCACTCGTCTCTTCGATGTGTGATTGAGCGCACTTTTGGTGTGTGGAAGAATAAATGGAGAATTATCAGAAACATGTCATCTTTTCCATTCCATATCCAAATACTTATTGTATCTACTACTATGGCTCTTCATAATTTTGTTAGACTAAATGATAGGGATGATAGGGGCTTCATAAACGCCAATCGAGATTCAATTTCTAGAAGAGAACATAATAGTGAAGCAAGTAGCAGTTATGAGCAGAACTCAGACAGACCCTGCGATGGTGGTTCTTCGTGATCCCATTGCTAATTCCATTTGGGGGGATAATAATTAGTAGTTGTCTTTTTTATTTATTTATAATATCATGTAGTACAATTTAAACTTGGGTTATTGGTATGTATTTTATCATCTTTTTTTACATTTTTGTGTTGTACAATTTAAAATTGGGTTATTGATATGTATTTTATATGTTTTTACATTTTTATGTAGTACAATTTAAATTTGTATTATTGGTGTATATTTTATCATCTTTTTACATTTTCATTTTGTGCTTCATGATGATGAAAATTATTTAGATTTAATTAATATTAATAAGAAGTCATTAATGGTAATAACAAATAATTATGACACTAAAAAAGAAAAATTGCCCAAACATTATTAAAATAATATCAATAATATATTTATTATTATTATTATTATAATTATTATTATTATTATTTAGTAAGTATATGACGTAGTTGATTTTTAATTAAGTATGAAATAAACTCACATCCAAAAAAAAAAAAAAGTATGAAATAAACTCCCTTATAATACATTGTTCTTTTTGGTAATTTACCCTTCAAACAGCCACTTTTATAAGTGCTAGCCAAACACTCAGCTTTTTCAAAAAGCACTTTTTAACAGCTTTATCAAACACTCAGCTTTTTGAAACTCAACTTTTTCATTATGCACTTTTACAAAAAGCTGAACCAAACTCACCCTTAGAAGGACTGATGTGGAAAGTTTTGTCGTTTAAATGTGAAAAATTTATCTCTTTTTCTATTATACAAGAACTGGTGCAGATACTATTAGATTTAGTAATTAGCAGGTAAGAAAAGGTCAAACAGTTTATACACATGGTTGACGTATATCACCCAAAGAACGTACCCGTGATTTACATGGTTGACTTAAGGATATTCCTCTTGTATACTTGGGGAATCACAAAATTCAAATGCTTATGCTAGATGAAATTAAGCCCTAGAAATCAAGGTTTGGAAACCTGGACTGGACCGTACGGTCCGACTGGAAAAACCTCGAACCGCTCATTTTTGCGGTTCTTTTAACCTCAAGAACCGCACTATGGGAAAAAATCAAGGAACCATTCAAACTGCGGTCGGACTGTGCGGTTCTGAGAATCGTGACCGGTTTTTAAGGTTCGAACGGTTTCTTTTTGTTTCAGCTTTTCTGATGAATTCTGGCCAATACACCGGTATGAAGTTATGATCAGATCTAGAAGAAATGAAAGAACACGAAGAAGAACAATGATCGGAAGGAGATCTAATAATTTCAGATCTTGAATAAAGGGATTTGTAAGGAAAAAAAAAAAGAACCAGAGAAGAAGAAGACAAGCTCCTCAAAAAAAAAAAAAAAAAAAAAAAAGAGAGAGAAGAAGAACACAACGAAGCAGGGTCTGTGCCCAGTTGAAGTAGCAGCCAGCAGGTTGCCAACATAGTCGCCAATCACGCCTTCATCTTCTGCTACTGCTTCTTCTTCTTTCTTCTTCTTTTTTTCTTCTTCTCTTTCTTTTTTCCATTGATGGAGATCACTATGTAATTTCCTCTTTTTCGCTGAATACTACTGCTATGTGTTCTCTTTCTTTCTTTCTTTTATTACTTTGTTACTCCTTTTGAATTCCCAAGTCCCTCACGTGGCTAACATTGGAATGATGAAAGGTTTTAATTTTCTAATAAAATCAAAAAAAATTTAGCCATTATATTCAGATTTTTTTTTCTTTTTTTTTTTTTCAGCTGCCCAGCATGATATGACATGCATTGCTAGGTGCATTAAATATTTTAAGTATTTTTAAGAGGAGTAACGCTCCGGGCACAAATTATTTTATAATATTTTTACAAAATGTTAATGTAGCCAACATTTTATTGGTTTTCATCTAGACCTACCATTAATATCACATTTTTATTTATCAATAATCACTCACCACATTAGTAGTATGTAAAATTTTTTGTAAAATATTTGTATCTCTAGCATTATTTTTTTAAGAGTAATGTAGTATCACAATATTTTACACAATTTTTTGCTATAATTTGACACATGGCAAAGTGTGAGTAATGAAAAAAAAAAAAAATTATGGGTCTACGTCTCTACCACTCACATCTCGTCACGAGGCAAATTGTGGCAAAATTTGAATAAAATGTTATGGCACTATTATTGCTCTAATTTCAATTAATATTTACAGTTAAGTATATAATAATTATTAAATAATTATTTCAATTTAAAATTATTAAATAATTTAAATATTTTATTTTATTTGAGTATCTTTCTAATTCTTATATTATAATAATAATTATTATTATTGTAGGGGCTCGTTTCGTCGTAGATCTCCCAACAATACATTTATTTAGAGAGTGGGACGTAGGGTTTGGCGCTAACAGGCTTGCCACCGGCTCGCCGGAAGCGTTCTTCCTTCCTAAGGACTTAGCCCTGTTCTTTTTGGCTTGGGGGTTGCTCCTCGGACGGCCGAGGAGCCCCCATTCTGATGGGCACCTTGCATTATATACTTTCTTTGGTCAATCCTAGCCTTCCAGCTGTCAATCATCTAGACCACTGCTTAAGGACCTGTCCCATCAGCCACGTTCCCCACCTTGCTGTGGGTCGCAATGCCCAAGGTTCCGCCGTTCAGGAGTCCTCTCAGCATTAAGATTGCCAGGGGAGTTAGGTAGATGCATTAAGTGTGGATGTGACCGCCTATACTGGGCTTGTCCCCCTCCTGGGATTAGGATAGGTACGCCGAGGAAAGGGTCGTCCTCGGCGTGGCCCAGAGGGCAAAAAGCCCCTAGACAACTGTCTGGGACAGCCATCGATCCTCGGCGTGGGCCTTGGGCTAGCCTAGAGGTGGGCCGAGACTTCCAGGCCCATGGGCCCCACAATTATTATTATTATTTATTATTATTACAAGTTTAACTAATCAATATATAAATAAATAAATAGATATTATATTTAAATTTGCTTAGGATTTGATATTTCTTATTTGTCTTGTAAAAGTTATGATATGAAAATATATATTTGAAATATAGATATTTATATTTAATTGGATTATTTTAGTTAAATTTTCTATTTATACTAATTTAATATATTTATTTATATTAAAATAATTATTGAATTAATTATGATGTCATCACAGTTCGAGCTCAGTTCGACCTCGGTTTGACCTCAAAAACCTTGAACCTCTTCCTTTTACGGTTCAATGAACGGTCCGGATCTAAAAATCTTGCTAGAAATGCATAGCTCTGACATTCCATTAGAATCACCTATCTTCTATACGTGTTCTAAAGGATATATTTTCAATTTCATCTGTATTTAACACCAAGTGTTACAGTAATAAGATCGATAGGATTTTAGCTGGGTTGTAAAAGAACATGAGACGTATATATATACATTTTTTTTTTCTTTTTGGTTTGACAAGTAACACGTATATACAGAACCTAGCTGCAATTCTCTTTCTAAAGATCTTTATCACTAGCCAAAAGAAAAGAGGATAGGAACTGCTTCTCCAACCAATGACACATTAGTATTTTTTGCTTTACATTTCTTCTTTTCCCTCGTCTTCATTAAATACAAGAATAATTCAAGTTGTACACATTTTTATACACTTTGCCATGATTGTTCTACGTGGCAGATTGTAAGTAATAGAGAAAAAAAATGATTAATAGAGAAAAATTGTGAGTCCCTATGATAGTGACATACAACTAATCATAGTCAGTCATATAAGACAATTATAACAAAGTGTATGAAAGTGTGTGATACTATAATTATTTCAAATATAAACTCATTTGCTGTTGCCCTAAGGTAAATTAAGCCTATATCAAAAAAAAAAAAAAAAAAAAAAAAAAAAAAAGGCATTCTTAACTTCAATCGTATGCTTCCAAGGAGTAGACCTTCCTAGAAAATAGATATCCAAAAACCATAGAAGATCTTTGTTAATATGAGTAGAGATGACATAGGCTACTAGATGACATACTAAAAAAAGGCAAACAAACCTCTAGATCTATCTTGTTGAGGAATGACTCAGGATCATCCCTAACATCAGGGTCGTAATTCTCATTGATAGTAAGAAGGGATGCAGTAGTACTTGTGTGCTGCTCTAAAATGTTTAAAATAAAAGATGAAATTCTGTCAAACTAAACCACGATGAACTTGAAGGGGAAAATACTTGATGGATATCGTATATTCGTATCACTTTACATAAGAGATGAGCAAGGCCACACTTGAATTGTGACAGATCTTGCCCAATTTCCTTCACGATCTGACATTTTAAAAGCAAATGTAAGTTATATAAAAGATGGTCTGTGATTATATTGAAAAAAAGAGAAGACAAAAGACGGTCTTTAAAAAACTAAAATGTGCTGGTACCAACTGGAACTGCATGTACGTACTGTTTTTCAGTGTATGAGTCACTATTGTGAACTTTTTTTTTTTTTTTTAAGTTCACTATTGTGAACTGTGAACATAGCATAAATAAAACCATACTACTATAAGAGCACCCACAGCAGATGTGGAATATGTGCCAAATGCTAAATATTTGGCAAATATCCCACATCAAACCGTGTTTAGCCCCATTTATCAGATGGTGTAAATGGTATATTTTTTGCAACATTGAACAGTACAATCACAAATTTGCAATTGTACGGTAAGATGTGGTATATTGGTTTATTAATTTTTTAATCCTCGTTCACTCTCATTTCTCTTTCGTCTCCTTCAGTGTTCAGCATTCACCGCCTCCATCTCCATCTCCACTCTCTCATTCTCTTTCCGCTTCCCTCTTCCCTGTTGCTCTATTTTCTTCCCGTTCATGAATATGAGCTACCACCGACTACCATCACTGATCTATATCCTTCATTGGTTTTTTTTCTCCCTTTTCTTCGCTCTCTCCTCTCTGTTCTCTCGGCGTGGGTCTGGGTTGTGGTTGTGATTTTCGATTGTGGGTTTGGTTGTAGGTTGTGGTTGTGGTTTCCGATTGTGGGTTTGGTTGTAGTTTCCGATTGTGGGTTTGGTTGTAGGTTGTGGTTGTAGTTTCCGATTGTGGGTTTGGTTGTAGTTTCCGATTGTGGGTTTGGTTGTAGGTTGATTTCCGAGTGTGGGTTTGGTTGTAGGTTGTGGTTGTGATTTCCGATTTCCTCTCTACCATCACTGATCTATATCCTTCACCGGTTTATTTTCCCCATTTGCTTCGCTTTCTTCGCTCTCTCCTCTCTGTTCTCTCCCTTTTTTTCCCCCTTTTTTTTCCCCCTTTTCCGTTGGTCTCTTTGTTGTGGGTCTCTCATCTCTGTTCTATATCCCGGTGAACTGACCAAGCCCTTGTCTCATCAGAGAGTAGGCTCTTTGAATCAATTCTTGGCGCAAGAACTTTGTGAGTGGACTTCCGGTTTCGTGAAAGAGGCCCTGGTGAAATCTGTGCACGGGAATCACGACAGGAATAGCTCGTTGGTCTTACTCTGTTTGGGCGATACTATTTCATCGATTCACCGTACAGGTAAGTTCTCCTTCTTCTCTGTGATTGTCTTGGTATTTCAGTGTTTACTTTTGATTCTCTCTATCTACTTAGTTCATATGTGCTGTTTGCTGTGCTAAAACCGTATGTATTTGTTCTGCCTAATCTATCCGACAATCTTCTCTGTTGCTCTTGTCTTTAACCTTAATACAGTCTACTTATTCTTAAAAACAAAACAAAACAAATGCATGTGTTTGATGAGGGCTCACATTTTGAGTTTGGTAAATTTTGCTAGAGA
This sequence comes from Quercus aquifolioides, assembly GCA_019022515.1. Taxonomy (NCBI): domain Eukaryota; kingdom Viridiplantae; phylum Streptophyta; class Magnoliopsida; order Fagales; family Fagaceae; genus Quercus; species Quercus aquifolioides. Next base: position 89,272,175 of record CM032327.1, read on the forward strand.
GATACATTGACAAAGTTTAGTAATGATATATTTTGTTGTAATTAACAAACCAGAACAAGCAGTCTTCATAGATATTTAGAGCATGGACTCAAGAAATTATTCATCATTCACTGATCTCATACGGGGGAATAGTAATCTTGGTATCCATAACTTGTTTAAGGCTTTAGGACATCAGGCCTTGGAGTGAGCACACATGTGGGCTGAATGCACCTGGCCGTTTGTGGTCCATGCAGTTATACACCCATGATTTCATTTCTCCTACATCTAAATAGTTGTAAATTCCACTTTTTTGCATGTCTGTTAAAACGATTATTCTCTTTATGGCCAATTGACTACAGGGATATTGTGACCCAATTATTGGTGGCTATTTGTGTGTATCTTGTCCTCTCTTTTGTAGCTTATATATATTACAACTCTTTTTGATCCATTTTGGGAGGACTGGGGAAAATGTTGTTGGGGTGACATAAAAAAGTTTTAGTAATTCTTAAGGCACCTTTTGGAAATAGGATAGGTTGCATATTATCAGTGTTCACACAATCTATTGATACCTTATTTAAATATAATGTTATAAATCTTCCAAAATGAGAGGAAGTGGCTTTTGTTCTTATGAAGTCTATTTGGAATTTTTTAAATGATTGGTAAGTTAGACATGCACTTAGTGGGTCTTGAACCCATGACCTCATCCTCTTGTCCCGTTATTATGGAAGGAGGAAGTTTCATTTGAGCTAGAGCTAATTGGTGAAGTCTCCTTCTGGAAATTGATTGTCTATTTCTAAGTCATCAATCATTTATAACAACTTATGTATAGGATATCTCAGCATCTTTATTTTGTTATCATTTAGGTAATGCATCCTGATGTTATCCCAGTATTATACTTTTGTAAAATAGGTATGTATCTAGTGCAGTTTTTGCTCACTCTCTGTGTGTGTCTGTGTTCATTGAATTCTTTTAATCTTGGATTATGCTATACCCATCTTGGTCTATGTGGTATTTTATTAATAGTTGCAATAACAAATTTTCATTACTAAAGAAAGGACCCTCAATACTTGTTTTGTTGTCTTTTTCTCCATCCTTTCACAGCCAGACCGGGATTTGAGAAGGATGAAGGTTGTAGTTCGGCAAAAAAATCATACTTGGAACCTGTTCCTACCACTGAGAACGGCTTACTTCCACCAAGTTTTGTTTTGGAAGATCCAGATTCTCACTTTATATATGTGTGTAGAAAGACAGATGAAACAGAGCTAATCTTCACACCTACCCATTGAAAACTGACATTCTATAGGAATGCCTAGTGCTGGTAAGGAAATTTGTGCTGTTTACAAGCTCCAACATGCATCATAGTCACTTATATGATTATTGTTGCGAAATTTACAACCTGGACTAGTCATTAGTATACTTGGAGTTGTTTGTAAAAGATACAAGATCCTATTTTTTTTGACTTGACATCGTAGGCTAGTTTAGACATGAAGAATAAAAAGGAAATGAAACCCATTGGACAAATGGTGAGCTAAGCATCGGCTTTATTTCATGCTACTATACCACTAGACCAGAATTTTGTTTCCTATTTTTGAAGCACTTATCTGAATTAATTCTGTCTGCAAGTGTATTGTAGCATTGGTTGTAATGTAACATTCTAGCTTCAATTTACTAGTTATGGTGACTGTTATGGTTGGGTATGTTGGTGAAGTGTATTATACTTTCTTTGATTCTTTTTCTAGTTTTTACGAAGAGGTGAAATACTGTGGTAAATCTATAGAATTACATATTTTTGGGTTGACTCCGTCCCTAATACTGGTCATGGCCGCAAGAAATGGCTTTTTGGCCTTTTGGGGTTGTTAAGAGTATTGTTTACTTATTTTCATTTGAGTTAAGAGTATTGTTGAATTAAGAGTATTTTCAGTTTTCAAAATTTTGTCATGCATGTAATACTGTGGCTGATGCTTTAGCAAAAAATATTGTGGCTGATGCTTTAGCAAAAAAAGCCAAACTTTGTACAGGGTAGCAGGTGTGGCTGGATTACTAGCAAAAAAGGCCAAAATTTGTACAATGCAGCAGGTGTACAGGCCAAAATTTGTATAGGCCAAAAAAGGCCAAAATTTGTACAGGCCAAAATTTGATGCCCATGTCAATAAAAGGGGAATGTTTGTATATAAGGTTGGTGTTATACCCACCGCAGGTTGAGGATATGGCTACCACTACTAGGAATTAGAATGAAAACATAATTATAGAAGTTCAGATTAGGTGTGTCATGTGTGTGTATGAAACTATGAACAAGCTTGTTTTTTTTTTACTCTATTGAGTATATTGAAGCCCAGGCTGTCCGGTTTTTAAAAAAAAAAAAAAAAGATGAAAATGTTACCGTTTTAGAGCCCAGGCAGATGGTGTGTATGAAACTATGAACAAGCTTGTTTTTATTGACTCTATTGAGTATATTGAAGCCCAGGCAGTCCGGTTTCTAAAAAAAAAAAAAAAAGATGAAAATGTTACCGTTAGAATTGAAGAGATTTGAAAATGAGATTTGGGTTGTGGACAAAATGTTACCGTTGAACAAATAATAAAGAAAGAATAAAATAAGAATTAAGAAATAATATTTTAATGAAGTGATAAAAATATAGAACATCTGATAAATGAAATATTGTAAAATGATGTGGTAAAATAATAAAGTAAACTTTTGGTGTGGTAAAATGGTATAAATTTTGCAACGTCTGCTATGGATGTTCTTAGAGATACTTTGTAAAATAAAAGTTTAAGAATTAAGATATACTAAATTACTAATCCCAATTCATTTCGTTTGTTGCTAGAAAACACGCTTTCTTTAGACAGTTCTGACCGTTAATACCTGTTTTTCTCTATTTGATTGTCGTAAATAATTCCAATGGTGGTGACCAACTACAACAGATACTAGGAGTTACTTATTGTACGACACTGCTGAGTGCCTCCACGTCCACAATTACTATTACAAAATAACAAAGGAAAGAACAGTACAGAGGGAAAAAAGAAAAAGAAAATTCCCAAAGTGTCCAGAAAAGTCAAAAGTCAATATATACTCTCACAGTCTCATCCCTTCACTCGCTATTGCCACTGGATCCTACTCATATTATATATATCTTATCAACGTCATGGTCGTCGTAATCTCCCCTTAGAAAAAAACAACTGGCAAAACATCATACTTTAAATATGTTACTCGGTGTGACACCTCAAAACCGTGTTCTGCATACCATCCAACCATATTCCCATTAGAAGGCCATATACAACATATATAAAAGCTTTTCCACGAGTCTGTCATCGCATTCCACAACATCATCAGTTATTTCATTATATCGTCATACCTTTATTCTCCTTTCCGCTTTTAGGTTTCCTTTTTCCGCGTGTTTCAAACTCATCATTCTATTTCTAACTTGATATCTCCCTCTCTATAAAGAGCCAACCTTGCTGGTTGTTACATTCATTCAAACTAATTTCTAAGCTCAAGTATATACCCAGTTCAAAGTTCTTTGATTTAGCAAACTGCCTTCAATTAATCCGGGTTTCATCATGAAGAACACACACGATGCAGCTTCTTCTTCCCCCTCTTCTCCAATTTCAATGGAAGAAAAGCCTAGTTCAAGTTCACCGAAAAAATCTACTTTGGGAAGATTACGTAGTAAATTGTCTCCGAGGAGAAAGGCGGATAAGCGTTCTCTTTCACCGACTGCTTCCAATGCAAGCAAAAACCACTGCAGCGAGCTTCGAAGGGTGTTTGATTACTTTGACGAGGATGGAGATGGTAAAATATCTCCTTCTGAATTACAAAGCTGTGTGAGAACTGTTGGGGGCGAGCTGTCAATGGATGAGGCAGAAGCAGCAGTGAAAACATGTGATTTGAATGGAGATGGGCAGCTCGATTTTGAGGAATTCCAGAAGCTAATGGACGCAGGGGGAGAGGAAGACAAGAATGAGGAGCTGAGAGAGGCTTTTGGAAAGTATGAGATGGAGGGGTCAGGTTGTATCACCGCCACAAGCTTGAAGAGGATGCTGAGTCGACTCGGCGAGTCCAAGTCTACTCAGGACTGCAAAGCCATGATTCGAATGTTTGATCTCAATGGAGACGGTGTCCTGAGCTTTGATGAGTTCCGAATTATGATGCGCTAATTCATATCTAATAGTATTATTGCTGTTCACTGAGGATATTTGTCCGTTTCCTTCAATGATTGGTCTTTGTTACTTGTTAATTAGTTCATTCTTTTGTTAATTAGTTCATCGGTAAAGAAAAGATTTCCATAATCTTGTAGAATAATCAGCTTATATCACTCCGAATTTTTTTCTTTCCACTTCCTCTGGCCCCTCCTCGACTTGTTTTTTTTTTTTTTCCTCTCTTATTGTTTATACTTTATACAATTATGCAGCAAAATAAAACTTATAAACCATAAAAGACAAGAGAAAAAAAAAAAAAAAATCGTGGAATCCTATAATAGTCTATGTTTAAAGTCTTTAGACCAGCCAAAAAGGAAGTTTAAAATAATTAACTAGATAGTAAAGTAACAACACGTACCCCAACTACCTGATGGCCGGTGCCATTATAAAACAAACTTTCATTATTTATATATACATCCCTTCATCCAACAAGAGCAAAACGATAATAGACACCCAAACCTAGAAAAAAATATCTTAAAAGATGGCCTTACAAGACTTGTCTCATATAGCATATATAGATTCCGCGTACTATGAGAGGATAGTCTCGTGAAAATATCCCATGAAATATCCTGTCTAAAAATAAACGAAATACCTACCTGAGGGGCAACACATATTGCTTCATTAGTCTCTCTAAAATCAATTTAGCTAGTATATTGTCCTTGATAATTTAGAACTCCCTTGAGCGTCAGTTGGGATTATCATTAATTAATTAAACTAATGAATCTAATATTTCTCATAATAGTTTGATTTCTAAACATCATTTAGATGCTTTCACCCAAAAAAAAAAAAAGGAAAATTATTGGATAGTCTAAGAAAAAAAAAAAAAAAAACCATTCAAATGCATCCTTCTAAAACCAAGTGACGAGGTAGCACATCATTAACATTTAATTACTTACACATCAGGTCATGAATACACAAATAAATATATTTGTAGCTATAAGGGCTCAAGATTATATATTGGGCCTTGGGCCTTGGCCGAGGACATTGGTTAGTCCGAGGACGAGTAAAACAATAGTGAGGGTGTTAAGCTCAGAATCCCATGAATATGTTGCGAATGGAGAGGTTGGGGAGGTTGGTCTGAGGAGTAGTATCTCCTCGAATAAACGAGGCACAGATCAAATGTATATCCTATCGTTCAAAGTGACCTTCCAGGAAGCTCCGCTGATAAGGACGTGTATTATGAATGCACTGGAAGGATAGGAGCTAGGAAATATCTAAGGAAAAATTGCTACTACCGCATTGAATGCTTTGCAGCTAACTTTCTGGCCGCATTTATGTGGAGAAGACCTCTGAACAGTGCTGCCTTGGCTATCCCAACTCACAGAGGGCCAGATGGGGTGTCCGATGGAGTGGCCTGGATGGTCAGCAAATGGAGGGTCATGATCATTGAAAGAGAGGTATATAATGTAAGAAACCCCTGAGGAATAAGGGATCGAGAAATCAAAAAAGAAATACTGTAGCAATCAAGAATCAAACTTGTAATCAAACTTAAGAGCAATACATAAGAACTGATCTTCTCGAACCTTGCCGAGGACGATTTTCTATAGTTAAAACTTATCCATCTTCTTTTTCTTGTCATTTGAATCCATCTTATTTGTTGTCCAACTCATTCTAGCCCAGTTTTTCTAACACACTCTCTACAAATTCATTATTTTGGACCTAAGTCCATCCACCTTTTGGGCTAGGGACTCAAATCTGGTCCTTACAATATTATTGCTTAGATACAAAAAAGAAAAGAACAAAAATCTCTTAAACAATAGAGTCTCAAATTCCATTGAGGGTAACCACAACTTTGCGAGGTGTAGCGTTGTCGCGGTGCTTACATAGCCAGATCCTCCGAGGCATAATAGGAGAAGGAACTATTACACATATTCTTATATAGTAATTACCAAGTGGGAAAAGGTCAACCAGCTTATACAACTAATCGACAATTTAGACATGACATGTATCACCTGAAGCATATACGTACATTAATATACAGAATTGAAACGTTATCTAGCATATTGCCTCGTTTAATTGGGGAATTACAAAATTCAAATGCTTACACTTGATGAAGTTAAGCCCTAAAAATGTCTAGCTCTGCCGTTCCATTAGAATCACCTATCTTCTATAAGGATATATTTTCAGTTTCATCTATATATATCTTACACCAAGTATCACGTTTATAGGAGTTCACCTAGATTAATAGGATTTTAACTAGGTTGTAAAAGAATATGAATGGTAATATATACAGTTTTTATTCCCCTGATAAGTAACATGTAGATATAGTGTCTGGTTGCAATAATTCTCTTTTTAAGAATCTTTATTGCTGCGCTATGTACCCAAAAGAAAAGAAAATTGGAATTGTGACGTGGAATAGACCACCGTGACCTTCTTGGACTCTCAAAGGCGCCTGAAATCATGCAAGACAAAAAAAGTAGTAGCAGGAATCATTTAGGCGACGAGGTCAGAATTGTATGAAATTTGGTAAACTAAAGGGAAATGGCTTTCTAATCAATAGTCGTCACTTTGCCACGAGGTGCACCTTGATTTTGGTGATTTCCTTCATTTAGCCCCTGAAAACAGTGATTTTGTCGCTTTTAGTAATTTTTTTTCCTTAATAACTTTTTGCAAGTCAGAATAAAGTCCCGCTTGTTTTGGCACAACCTTAAGATTAATAGTTTATGATTTTGCATTTATCTCAATTTTAACATTTTTGGTAAAATTTGGTATTTTGCCACCTAATCTCAAAATTAGTATGAATTAGGGTTTCAACATTTCCTACCGTCTTAAGGTCTTACTTTGTTAGTATTTATATTTTTTGTTGCCTCCAAAGGCAAACTAGGTTTTAAATCAATACAAAATTCAGACTTTGCCTATTTTTTTCTCTAGTAGATTTCAAGAATTTATCACCTTGTGAATTCAATGGACCCCTCGTAAATTCAAGATTTATTACCAAAAACTAATAATTCAGTTTCTGTTTTATCAAAGAAAACATTGTATATACTTTCTTCAGACTTCCGCGACATTTGATTACTTCCCCAACCATGACATGTTACTATTTTTTGCTTTACTTTTCTCTTTTCCCTCCGTTTTATCAAATACAAACCCAACTGTTGTTGTCCTAGGCTAACTAATTTTCTCAAACACATTGATAGATATAAGTTATGGAAAAAAAATCGAAATGAAAATTATCTTCTAAGCATTCCTCGTTTGGTACACCTAGTCAAACTCATTTTTTCAGTTTTTAAACAACATTACACGTATTTTCACACATTTTTTTCACCCTCACGTATTTTCACACATGTTTTTAATTTTTAAGTGCATGTACCAAACAACCCTTAATATTTGTACCGAATTTCAAAAATAAAAAATGCTGTCATATTCCTGCCAGGTTCTCATATAAGCTGCCCATTTGTATAGGAATGGCAATGGGTCGGGTTCGGGCCGGGTTTTTTCATACCCGGACCCGGCCCGTTTACTAAGCGGATTTTTTTCCTGGGGCCCGGACCTGCCCCAGCCGGGCCCCACGGGCCCCATTAAGGGATTGGGCCCAATTCGTGGCCCAACCCAAAAAAAAAAAAAAGTAATTCAGCAAGCACAACACTGACTAAACACAGAAACACCCAATTTTATTTTTCCCATACTAATCTAACACCTAAACACCTCCAATTTTTGTATTTGAAAGTTTTCAAGTAAATCTACAGCTGAAAAAAAAAAAAAGTTTTCCCCTTGCTTCTTCGTGTTAAGTGATAAAGATTCATCACCCAAGATACCATTTACAAAAGCATAAAAACGAAAATCAACATTCAGATATAGGGCACAAACTAGATCTCAAATCAAATCCACCATACCCATTCATATTTCCTATTCACAGAAACCAAATTCATTTGAAATCAAACTTCTTCTTTTTTTGGGTTAAAAACGACGATATCATTAAACTAAACAATTACATCCAAATCAGTACAAAGTCTGTTGAAATAAACTCCATTACAGTCATCCTCTAAGGTCTTAAGCAAGTCCACAGGCGGACTGGAAAACAAAAGGAAATTTGCCTCTTGATCAACACCTATTCTAGCTAAAATCAAACTATTCACAGAAACCAAATACATTTGAAATTAAAATCTAAAACAAGCACATGCAAGGAACATCAAATCTTAACAACTAAATCTAAATCCCCAAACCCACAGGTTAAACAACGAGAATCTAAATCCCCAAACCCACTAATCAAATAAAGAAAATATGGAAGAAGAACATCAAAAATCATTGCCGTAATCACCGTGGTTGTGGTCGTTGGCTTCAGCTTTCATTAAACTCGTTGCAAAGCAAATATAGGGCGCAATATAGAACGAAACTGGATGAGATCGGAGAGGCTTTGAGGCGAGAATCTTAGATTTTCGTCTTCGTCTTCTTCGGCAAAGAGAGTGAGACCGAGAGGTTGAGAGAATGAGAGAGGTGCGGCTGACATTCAGTGGCCGGCGGCATGAGACATGAGAGGAGAGTGAGTGGGAGTGGGAGTGGGAGAGAAGAGTTAGTGAGAGTGGGAGGGGCGGCTAGGGGGCTGAGTGAAATGAGAAATGAATAAGTTAGGGTTTATAAGTTTATATATATACTAGCGTATTTTTGGTAATTTCCTTTAAGCGGGTCGGGCCGGGTCCGGGTTCGGGCCGGGTTTTTGTAAAAACCCAGACTCGACCCGGACCCGCTTCGGGTTTTTTTTATAAAAAAACTCATACCCGACCCTATTTTTAATCGGGCCGGGTAAAATCCAGCCCATTAGGATCGGGCCGGACCGGGTATCTGCGGGTCGGGCAAAAATTGCCATCCCTACATTTGTAATTGGAATCCTGCAAGGAATGAAGCCCAATCAATCGGAGACAGACAATATAACTTTAGAGTATAGACACAGTCCTAACTACTAGTATGAGATCATTTGTACATGAGTGTTCAGCCAAGGCCAGGTCAGTACATTATGGGGCCAAGGAGAAAATTTGTTGTTGTCAATGTCTATTACGGCAAATATCACTAGCTACTTGTTTTAGGAAAAAGAGTATCAGCAAAACCATCTCCAATTTATTACATGACCAATATCGTATTCTATACATATATTATTTTTACTTCATAATATTCATTTCTCTCATGACTTTGTCAAAAATTTGTCATTGTGAAAAATGCTTAATTCTTTTTCCGTAGGTCTAGCCCACGGGTGAAATAATACCCACTCTTGAGTGGGATATGTGGTGAAGCGTGTGTCAAAAAAGTGTTTTTTTAAGGAAAATATTGTTACACACATCTTATTACATACTGTGGGGGTTAGTGCCCAAATTTATATATTGGGCCTTAAGCCTTATCCGAAGATGTGGATAAGTCCGAGGAGAAATAAATGATTAGGAAAGGCCCCAAAACTGAAAATCACGTAAGTAAAGAAGGGAGGAGTATAGTCCGAGGAGCATCTCCTTCTCAGATATGATGAACATCGGTCAAGCATGCGTTTGGATAATTTATGTGACCTTCCAGGAAGTTCCAACCATCAGGATGAACCATAAGCATGTACAAAGGTGATAAGAACACAGAAATATCTAAAAGAAAAGTTGCTACCACCGCATTAAATGCACTGCAGCAACTTTTCTGGCCGCATTTATGTGGAGAAGACCCCTGAACAGTGCAGTTTCAACTACCACCACTCATAGAGAACCAAAAAAAGATGTTTGATGGGACATGTACTCAAGTGAAGGCTTAAATGGTTAACAAGTGTACGGTCAAAATGGCCTGAGAGGAACTATATAATGTAAAAGACCTCCTATAAGAGGAGGATCAGAAAACGGAGGGAGAAAGGAGAGCAAAAGAATTACTGTAGTACTAAGAACTGTGTTAGTTTCCAGAAATATTGGTTCAATTCATAATTACTCTTCTCGGACATTCACTTCATCGAGTTTTAAGTGTATTTTCATGCTTGTTCATCTTTTAAATCCTTACTAGTCGTTGTCCCGTTCGCAAAAAGCCCAGCTCTTACACCCATTCTCTACAAATTTATTGTATTGGACTCATTGGGCTCACATCCCAATTCTTTTGGGCTTAGGCTACAAATCGTGACCCTACACATACATTTTTACTTAATAAAACATACAATTTGTCATAATTTGCCAATGCTGAACCTATTAAACCTAAAATTTACTTACTGCCACGCTAAGATTTTGAGAAAAATATGACAGTTTTAGTCTCTCTCTTGAATATCATTTTAGCCTCTCAAATATTAAAATTGGTGCAGATAAACCCAAAAAGAAAAATTTTGATAAAAAGAACCAAAAAAAAAAAGAGAGAGAGTATCTTGTCCATTTCTTTGACCCATAAAGTCTCCAAATACATCCAAAAAAATAATTTAACAAGTTCCCAAGATCACCAAAAAAAAAAAAACCAAATTCCTTAAATTATGACTTCTCTTAAAATAAAAACACCCACCAAAAAGAAAAACATATTTAATATATAAAACAAGATGAATCCTATGTTCATAACATTTTTACAATATTTTCGCAACAAATTTTAAGCAACAAATTATTATTGATGGTTTAAAAGAATTATTTCAATTGTGAAATTTTTTTTTTGAACCAATTGTGGATTAAGTGATAGTTTTAATTTCAGAATAATAATATATTCTTGTGTTAAAGTATATATTATTTAAATGATTGGTTGTGGTGGTTAAAAAAAAAAAAAGTGAGTGGTTGTGGTTTGTTATTATTATATTAATATAATTCTTATGTTTTTTGGGAATCATATTATTATTGTACTATCAGCCAACTCACCTTACTTGTTTTCATATAAAAAAAAATAAAAAAAAAAAAAAAAAACCAAACTCATCTTAATTATAATAATTTAAAAAGAAAAAGAAAAAAAGAAGCAGTACACCATGCAGCAAGTACGAGTGGTTTCCAGCTTGCAATTAATTTGATAATTGAAAGCTGCCTACAACACTTGCAGGAGCCAGGAAGTATAAGTAAATTCCAGTAATAGTGCCTGCTGCATTCACTTGCAGGTTGCTCTAACAAGCTGAGAGTATAAACAAAACCCAGTTTGTTCGCTCAATTCCATATGGAGGAAGTGGAGAACAAGCAAGTCATATTGAAAGAGTACATAGACATACTTCCAAAAGAGTCAGACATGGAAATCAAAGTTAGTAAGATTAAGCTCAAGGCTCCAAAAGGGTCAGGAGCTTTTCTTGTCAAGAATCTCTACTTGTCTTGTGACCCTTACATGAAAGGCCGTATGCGTGAGATCCAAGCCGCAAATTACTTATTTCCTCCCATTGTTCCAGGTCAGGTAAACCCATCTTCATCTCTTCCACTCTTACTTCACTTAATTCACTCTTGTTGTGAGTTTGTGTGGTTCTTGCTAATATTGTTTTGAGTATAGTTTTTCTAAGACCAGACAAGTTTTATCATAACTTTGATGCGGCCCACCATGATTGGCTCCCTATCATTTTCATATAGATTTATCACTTTTTCTCTATTATTTGTAGTGACTACATTAGAGTTGTAACAAAAATTGTGTTTTTAGACTTCCTCGTTTGAATAATGTAGCTATCAATTATACGAAGACAAGAGGTTCCATAATCTAGTATTTCACCTATTGTTTATAAAAGTCATTTTTTCTTACAAATTCTCAACAATGGCGTGTTTTGATGAAGGCCTTGGAAGGATTTGGTGTATCCGAAGTTATAGATTCTGATGATCCAGATTTCAAGCCTGGTGATTTAGTTTCCGGATTTACTGGCTGGGAAGAATACAGTTTGATTCACAGAACTGAGCAGTTGAGGAAAATTCAGGCAAAGGATATTCCACTCTCATACCATGTCGGCCTCCTTGGTATGATAACTTTCTAGTTTTGATATCCCTCATATTTTTGTATTGCTTCTCTTTTTTTTTTTTTGATGAAGTATTGCTTCTCTTTCACCTATGCACACAGTAACATATTTAATATTTTTTGACAATGATTTAAACTCTTTTCACCTAAGTACACTATAACATCTCAGTTTTCAGGTAATATTTTTTAATGGTTATAATAATGTGAAAATTGTGAGATCCACCTCAATTTGATTTGACAAAGAGAGACACTTAGGGCTGATTTTTACATATATTTAAACACATGTTTTCAGTTTTTAAACAACATTACACGTATTTTCACATATTTTTTTACTCATACGTGTTTTCAAAAAAATAGAAAACTGTTGTTTAAACACACGTACCAAACGAACTCTTAACGGTGCTTTTTTCTCTCTTTCATGACTCTACGGGTGTGTTTGGTTGGGGTGATTTTAGAAAGAATGAAAAATGAAGGAAAGAAAAGTGAAGAGAAAATGATTTTTTGATTGTTTGGTTGAGGATGGAAAAGATGAGAGATTTTAGTGGGGTCCACAAATTTTCTCTTCTTCCCCTCAAAGTACAACCTCTCCAAATTGGAGAGAAAATTGAGATAAAAAGTGAAAAAAAATGATTTGGACAAAACTACCCTTACCTCTTTTAACGTTTCTAGCTCTTTTATTTTATTTTATTTTTTGACTTTTCCTTTCTCTGGTAACACTAGCTTTTTGTTTTGGTTTTCTTTTTTCTTTCTTTGGTTTTGTCAAGATGTGGTGGGTTCTTCTTTTTCTTATTTTTTTTAATTTTTAATTTTATTATTTTTTAAGAAAATACTTTTGGATGATTTCTTATACTATTTTTTGAAATGTTTACTTTCATCTGTATACAATTTTTTTTAAAAAGTATAATGTATTATTTTTTGTTTTATTTAAGAAGAACATAATAGTAAATTTATATAAACATTTTTTTCAATCAACCTAAAAAGTTTTTATCCTTCTACTTTTTTATCCACTCAACCAAACACAAATAAAAAAATTAAAAACTTTTCTATCCTCTCCAGATAAGTTATTGTGTACTTCCGGGTAATGCTGGGACTCACTCCTCACGCGAGAGGAAAGACATTGCTCCGGGTGTATTGAATAAATTTTCCTTCCCCTTTCTCAATTTACTCTGAAGTTCATCTCTCACACCTTTCATCAGCACTTTTTTCTTCTTCGTTTTTTTTTCCTTATGTCCCCCTTTTTTTTTTCTAAAGTTCAAGATCCCAAGGGCCCTTTTTTCTTAGTTGTCTTTTTTATTTATTTATTTATTTTATCTTTATACAAATATGCATTTGAAGGTTTTCCGTTGCAAGGCCTGCGAAGTAAAATTGCTTTATATTGTGGTTTTGAGTTTTTTTTTTTTTTTAATAGTAATATTGTTGTTTTATGTTGTTCTCTGTGGCTTGGGTGTTACAGGATTGAAGTGAAATTGATGGTTGAAACTTCTTGGTTGATTTATTTTTTGGGGTAAATCGGAGCTTGTCGCATAGGTTTCTCACTATTTTGTGTCATGAGTTCCATTGATGGTTGGTTGGTTTGGGTATGTGAACAGCACCTTTTTTGGGATTTCTTTGTAAAATTTGCGGGTCTTTTAGAGTATTTCGCAAAAGAGAGGGAGATATGAAAGAAAAGAGAGATTGTGGCTGCTTCAACGCTTCCGGAAAAGAGAGGGAGATGGGTAGAGGAGAATAGAGAAGCGAGAAAATGGTTCAGTTTTTTAGCCCGGACTCTCTCTTTCTTGTCAAAAGCAAAACCCACGGCATTGTGTCAGAAAATGTTCATCTTTATTATCAATAATCTTAAAATATTAAGTTTATGAAAAAAGGAAATATTTAATTATTTTAACTACTAGTCTAACATGGGTCAAAAAATTGTTGTTCAAGGAAGAAGTTACTTGTTGACGCTGTAAAAGCCACCTCCATTCATTAATTAGAAAATTCTCAAGTTTGCTGTGTCCAACTCTGTACTTTTTGTCAATAAAAAAGTTGTGTTGTTGTATGGCTGATTTAAATTAAAATTTAATTTCTTAAATTTAATCTGAATAATTTTCCAGTAAGATTGTGGTTTAGTCATCTAAAGCAGTCCCTAAGCAGAAGGTTTTCTTCTTCTTCTTCTTCTTCTTTTTTCAACACAGGTATGCCAGGTTTTACTGCTTATGCTGGATTCTTTGAGATCTGCTCCCCTAAGAAAGGGGAATATGTCTTTGTCTCTGCAGCTTCTGGAGCCGTTGGTCAACTTGTTGGCCAGCTTGCTAAATTGCATGGTTGCTACGTTGTTGGAAGTGCTGGCACAAGCCAAAAGGTAAGTTTTTCTCTATTTCTTTTAAGGATTTTATAAGCTATCTTTATCTTTGCAGACACTTTCTAACCACTATATATATATATATATATCTTATAAAGCTTTTCTGCATATGAGCAATAGACTTTTCTTTGTATGATCAATCAACTCCAACAAGCAAGATAACTTAAATGAGTGATTTTAGGTTGATCTTTTGAAGAATAAGCTTGGATTCGATGAAGCTTTTAACTACAAGGAAGAACCAGACCTTGATGCAGCATTGAAGAGGTTAATGATTAGTTTTTGAGAGTGAAGTATGATAAAGAACCCATTTTGTTTTATGTTTATCCTTGAAATAATTTGGTTTCAAATGAATGACTTAACTAAATAGGTACTTTCCACAAGGCATCGACATCTATTTTGATAATGTGGGAGGGGATATGCTTGATGCAGCACTTCCTAACATGAGGATTCATGGCCGAATTGCACTTTGTGGGGCAGTGTCTCAATTTGGCCTCTCTAAGCCACAAGGGATTCATAATTTGTTCAATCTCATAATCAAGTCCGCCAAAATGGAGGGTTTTGCGCAACACAATTACTTGCACCTATATCCACGCTTCTTGGAACATGTTATCGGTTATTATAAGCAAGGGAAAATTGTTTACATTGAAGACATGAATGAAGGTTTGGAAAGTGCTCCTGCTGCCTTTGTTGGGCTATTTTCTGGAAAAAATGTTGGTAAGCAGGTCATTCGTGTAGCCTCTGAATGATTCGTGCTCGATGTGATGCATTTTCATTGAAAACATTCCGTAAGAAAGTGAAGTGAGTTTAGGGCTTCACGATGAATCATGAATAATGAGACATTCATTCAAAGTATCTAGTTTATAATTGAAATACTCTTAATCCTTAGATCATGAATGAAACGTTTGAAATAAAAATATGTGGTTCGTGTTGTGTACATAGTTATATACATGTGTTAGTTTTAGACCCTTGAACAAACAAGGTTTAACCAAGTTTGAGGCCAAGTTGTTATTTAGATTAATTATGCAAGCTTTAGGTTAAACAAATTAATAATCAAACATATCATGCAAAACGGAAAAGTAAATAACACAATAATATGATGACTCAGGAAACTTTATGAAACAACCTACTCTAAAGGAAAAACCTAGAGGGACTAATCTCAAGAAGAAAAATCCACTATCAAATGGAAGTTCACAATCAAAATATTTAATTCATAGTAAACCTAACTAAAGTTAACAAATTTAGCTCTGAATCCCGCGAACTTCTCTGATATGGATCTGTTTCAACATGAACCTCCAGTCCATGAGTACTCCAAGACTATCCTTGAAAGTTTTCTTCAACGTAGACCTATAGTCTAAGACTTCAAGATCACACTTGAAGGTTTAAATATCTAGCACCCTTGATGACTAGAATGATGGCAACAACTTCTACAACACCGGATCTTGAGTTTCTTCAAAGAATATTGCTAGTAGAAGATTTGAGAGAGCTTTAGGTACATAAACTCCATATCTAAAATAGGAGGCAGAAGAGACACTCTTCTCTCTCTATTTAAAAACTCTCTAAGGTTAGCTTATAATATCCTTTAAATACTGTAACAAACAGATCATGATTTGGGCTTGAAACAGACAAGTTATGGACTTTTTACGTTTGTTGATCCACGACTCTCGATCGATTGAACTTCAGTTTTGATCGATCAAAACTATGAAAAATCTAGATCCTTGAATCAACTTCTTTCCTATTCTTTCACACTGAATACTAGCATCTTGAGCATTGTCTAATCAATTTTATATACTCTATGAGCTATATCTAAACAATTTTGTGTTCACGTGTTTACCAATAAAACTATACAAGCATAGAACCTAACAACATAGAGTTGTAATATATAATGAGTAATCATACTTGAACAGTAGAAGAATAGAAAGTATTTTAAAGTAATAAAACAAAGTTTAAGAATTCACTCAAAGTGAGATTCTGTTTTGTTTGAGTTTGGGACAAGTGAGGTACTGGCCAAAGTTTCTATATGAATCTTGCTTGAGAGAGACACAAGTGAGGGATGAATAGGGGTGTAATCGGTTCGGGTTGGTCGGTTTTGAAGGAAGTTTTTATATTGAACCGAGGATTTTTAGTTTTGCCGTATTTGAAACCGACACCGATTTGTAAGGAAGTAATGCCAAACCAACCCAACTACAGTTGGTTTTGGTTCTGTCCGGTCAATTTCGGTGTTTGGGGTGTGAGAAAAAAAATCAAAAAGAAAAAGAGAAGAAGATGGTGGTTTAGGATGAGAGAAGAAGACATACCCATAGACAAAGCATGATTGACAGTAGCATATCTTGGAGAGAGATAGAGTAAAAAAATTTAGGGAGGACAACAATGCTGAAGGAAAAGAAAAGAGAGAGGGAGAGAGAGGGAGAGAGGGTGGCTAGAAGAAAAGAAAAGAATGAAAGTGGTACTTATATGATGCTAATAGGGTTTTAAAATTTTAAATAAAATTTAAATAACTCAAAAATGAGGCGAAGGATCGAACTAGAGATCACTAGGCCAAAACATAGCATACCACTAAGCTATTGAATCAATTATGTTTCAAAAACTAAAAAATTTGAAAATTTAAAACCCAATCGAAATCAGAGAAAACCGCTCGAAACCTGAAATTTCAATCGATTTTAGTCGGTCCATTCGGTTGGTTGGTTATTTTTACACCCTTAAGGATGAATGAAAGTTTCATGTTTGGTATTTTTATAAACGATTACTAAAGAGCTCGCTCAAGCAAGAAATTCTTGCTTGAGCGAGAAAACATCTCACTCGAGCAATGTGCATTCTCACTCAAACGAAACAGTATTAGAATGTATGTTTTTGTAGAAATTTGCACCCAAAAAAAAAAAAAAAACCCCAAACAAACATATGAAGAAGTTATTATTATTTCTTTTTTTTAGTTCCTAATAATGACTAGTAATAGCCTTGACAACATTTTAGAGTGTTTGTCTCAACATAAGTGGCCTTTTAAATGTTCTTATTAGAGCATTCTCATCAGGTGTGTCAAATGCCAAATATTTGGCATTTGACACAACAAATACCAAAATATGAGACTCATGAGGTATTTCAAATGCCAAAAATTTTGGCACACCGCTACAGTACCGTCTCAAATATGAGATGGTACGGACACAAATGCCAAACCAAACAACTGATTTTTTATTCAACCTTTTCTCTCTCCTCTCAATATTTTATTCAACATTTTCTCTCTCTTCTCATTGATTTGTCTCTCTCCAACCCATGTTCTCTCTCTCTTTCTTCTTCAAATCAAATTCCCTCAGCCTCAAATCAACGATATGGTGGCGTTATGGATTGTGGAACAAGCCGCTCTCACTAATCAAGCCACCACCATCTCTTCTCATTTGAAGACTCCATTGCCGCCTATCTGAAGACGCCATCGTCGCCAGTCTGAAGCCGTCGTTTCCACCTCGGTCTGAAGCTACCATGCCACCTCAATCTGAACCCATCTCAGCCATGGCTTGAAGTTGCAGCACCGCTTGTCTGATGCGCATCTCAGCCCCGGCGCAAAGTCGATCTTAGCCACTACCATCGATCTAAAGCTACCACCGCCGACAAAGAAAGCCACCACTGCCGGATCTCTCTACCTTTCTTACCTGTTTGTTTTTGTTTTTAATCTGATTTGTGGTGGTTATGGCTGTGGATTTGTTGTGGGTATTTGGTTGGAATTTATTTGGTTTGTTTTGAGTTGTGTTTTGGGTTGTGGAGGATGCGGTGGTGGTTGGTTGGTGGCTACTGGTTGTGGCGGTGGTTGTTGGTTGTTGGGTGGTGGCCACTACCACTATTTGTGTTTGGTATATTGGCAGAGTTTTGTGTTACAAATATATTATTTTAATATTTATATATATTATTTTAACGTTTAGAATCAAAGAATAGAAGATGTGATAAATGGTAAATTGTAAAATGGTGTGTTAAAATAATAAAGTAGACTTTTGTTGTGTCAAAATGACATTTTTTATAAGAGAGCTTTGATAAGAATGCTCTTAGCAACTCTTCATGGTTTATAAATAAACAATAATATCAGTTTTATACACACACACATTCAAGTGGAACAAATATCATCTTAGAAATACGATTATTTCACACCTTTAAAATATCAAATAATCCTATTTATTTGACTTTTTATTTTATATACATTTTTATGTTTTAAAAATGTTTTTTTTAGATGTAAATTTTTTAATTAAGTTTTTTTTATCACGGTTTTATTTATTTCACTTTCACAAATTGTTCGAAAAATTTTCGTCAATGATTATTCAGCACATTCATAATAAGTTCATTCAAACTAATTTCAAATTAAACTATATATCCAGTTCAATGTTCTTTGATTAAGCAAACTAACTTCAATTAATCCAGGTTTCATCATGAAGACCACACACAATACAACTTCCTCTCTAAGCCACAAGGGATTCATAACGTGGCCTACAGAGTACAAACACATAGTTGACACTAGTACACAAAATAACAAAAACCAAGAAACACACAAAACACAAAGAAAAGAAATAAAGAGGGGAAAGAAAGAGACAAACAAAAACAGAGTAAAAGAAGAACTGTTAAGAGTTAACCCAATATGCCCATTTCTGGCCCAATTCAAATAAGTAATAAATATAAATATCTCTACTTAAATTTTAAAAAATAAAATAAAGAAGCCCAAAAGCTGAGCCTTTTTTTTTTTTTTTAACTTGAACCATTCAAATTTGAAGAGTAATTTTAGGGCTATAAATTATTTTACAACTTTTTTTGTCACAAATACAGTGGTTAACCATCACTTATATATGAATCTACAATTTTTTATTCACCAATCATACTTTGCCATGCAACAATTGTGATAAGAAGTAAAAAAAATTTATGGTCTTTGACTTTTTCAAATTTGAAAGCATGGAATCACCTGTACAGACACATAGTTGATGCTAGTTCACAAAATAACAAAAACCAAGAAACGTACAAAACACAAAGAAAAGAAATAAAGAGGAGAGAAAGAAGAAGAAGAAGAAGAGTCTCAGCGATTGGTGACTTGTGGGTTGTGGACCTCGTGGTGGCGACCATCGGTGACGTGGTGACCATTTCTGACTTCTTTCTTCTTTTTTTACTATTAAATTTTAATTTTTGTATTGGACGATTTTTGTTTTCTGGCTAAAATGACCAATATCACCTGGTATGTAGAGTGTTATGATATGAAAGGATTTTTGTACTAGCACTGACCCCGGTCATACCAGCTAGTACGGTACCATATTGACTCTCTTGCAGCTACTAAAATATCTTCTCTTCAAATTGAAGAGAAAACAAGAGAGAAAAAGTTTGGAAACACCATATATTGCAACGTGCTAGGTTTTCTTGGTTTGCATTTTTTTTTTTTTTTTTGGTCCTCAACTCTTCCTTCTTCTTTTTTTTTTTTATTTTTTTTTTTTAATTTCCTTCTTTAATTTTTGTCTTTTTCTATACTCAGTTTTTCCTCTCTCTTTTTTTTTTTTTTTTCCCTTCGCTTTCTTTTTCTGTTTTGTCGTTTTTGTTTCTCAGCTGTTCCTTTTTACTTTTCGTTTTTTTTTTTTTTTTTTTTGGTTGTGTTTCATCTATTTTGTTTTTTTGTTTTTTGCTTCATCTTTTTTTATTCTAATTTGTTATTATTATTATTTTTTATCTAGTAGGGCTATGAAAATAAATTTATACAAACTACATTTTCTATCCCCTCACATTTTCATCTCCATACCAAATTATATGAGGGAAAATTAAAAATTTTTCTATTCTCCAATTTTTCTATCATCCCCCAGTTTTGATCCTCCCACTTTTCCGCCTCTCCAACTAAATGGACGTTCAAAATTTGTATCTAGCTATATAATTGTTGTTGTCAATGTCTATTACAGCAATATCACTACTTGTTTTAGGAAAAAGAGTATCTGCAAAATCGTCTCCAATTTATTGTATGACTAATGTTGTATTCTATACGTGTATTATTTTTACTTTGTAATATTCATTTCTCTCAGAATTTTGTCAAAAATTTGTCGTTGAGAAAAATGCTCAATTAGTCTAGCCCATAGATGGAACAAAACCCACTTTTGAGTGGGATATGTGGTGAAGCCGCATGTCAAAAAGTGATTTTCTTGGGAAAAAACTGTTACACACACCATATTACACACATTCTTACTTAATAAGACTTACAACTTGTCATAATTTGCCAATGCTAAAACTATTGAACCTAAAATTTACTTACCGCTCTAAGATTTTGAGAAAAATATATCAGTTTCAATCTCTCTCAAATATCATTTTAGCCTCTCAAATATTAAAATTGGTTCAGATAAACCCAAAAAGAAACATTTTGATAAAAAGAACCAAAAAAAAAGTATCTTGTCCATTTCTTTGGCCCATAAATCCCCCCAAATACATCCAACAAAATAATTTTAACAAATTACCAAGATCACTAACAAACAAAAAAAAAACCAAATTTCTTCTAAATTACGACTTCTCTTAAAATCAAGACTTCCTACCCGCCCACCAAAAAGAAAAACATCTTTAATATATAAAACAAGATAAATGCTATGTTCATAACATTTTTCTAACACTTTTATGACAAATTTTAAGCGACAGTTAATACTAACGGTTAAAAAAGTAATTTCAATAATGGGTTGAGTAATATTTTTAATTTCCTACTAATAAAATATTCTTGTTTTAATTTTTTTTTTTTTAATTTTTTGGAAAAAAAGTTTATATTATTTAGGTGACTTTTGTTATTATATTAATATCATTTCTTTTGTAGTATGCCTTTGTAGTAGAACTTTTTTTTTTTTTCACCCACCCTTGTGTGAGTGCTTGTTTCAAAAAAATGAAAGTAGTAGCAGACTATGCAGTAAGTACAAGTGGTTTAGTTAACCAAAAAAAGAAGCATGAGTGGTTTCCAGCTTGCAATTAATTTGATAATTAATTGAATGTTGCCAACACTTGCAGGAAAGTATAAGTGATTTCCAGTAATAGTGCCTGCTGGCTGCTGCCTGCACTTGCAGGTTACTCTCACAAGCTGAGAGTATAAACAAAACCCACTTTGTTCGCTTAATTCCATATGGAGGAGGTGGAGAACAAGCAAGTTATATTGAAAGGGTACGTAGACATACTTCCAAATGAGTCAGACATGGAAATCAAGGTTAGTAAGATTAAGCTCAAGGCTCCAAAAGGGTCAGGAGCTTTTCTTGTCAAGAATCTCTACTTGTCTTGTGACCCTTACATGAGAGGCCGTATGCGTAAGATCCAAGCCGCCAATTACTTATTTCCTCCCTTTGTTCCTGGTCAGGTAAATCCATCATCATCTCTTCCACTCTTACTTCACTTGATTCACTCTTGTTGTGAGTTTGGTGTGGTTCTTGTTAATATTGTTTGAGTATAGTTTTTTACTTTTCTAAGACCAGACAAGTTTTACCATAACATTGACGTGGTCAGCTCAGCTGTGGATGACTTCCTATCATTTTTGTATGAATCTATCAATTTTTCTCTATTATTAATAATTGACTACGTTAGAGTAGTAACAAAAGTTGTATTCATAGATTTCCTCGTTTGAGTATCGTAGCTATCAATTATACAAAGACAAGAGGCTTCATAATTTAGTTTTTCACCTTTTGTAACTTTCATTATAAAAGTCATTTTTACAAATTCTCAACAATGGCGTGTTTTGATGAAGGCCTTGGAAGGATTTGGTGTATCCAAAGTTATAGATTCTGATGATCCAGATTTCAAGCCTGGTGATGTAGTTTCCGGATTTACTGGCTGGGAAGAGTACAGCTTGATTCACAAAACTGAGCAGTTGAGAAAAATTCAGGCAGAGGATATTCCACTCTCATACCATGTCGGCCTCCTTGGTATGATAACTTACAGAATATATTACTTACAGAATTTTACAAATAATACTTATTACAATTGATTTTTAAGAAAAGAAAAATTCAAAATTGAAATTATCAAAATCCTACATAAAGTCGATATACTATAATAAGATAAAGAGAATTAGTCATAATATCAATTGGTAAAAAAGATGTAAGCAAACTTCAATACAAAACCTCAATGTATCTTAAAAAGAAAGAATAATGGATTTTTTTATAAAAACTATATTATACAATTTTAAATAAATATTATTTAAGTGATATTAAAATATAAAATGTCCTCATTTAAGTTGTCAACTTAGACCACAAGCTATATCCATACGGTCCAAGATATAGAGTGGAGACAAGTTCATAATTAAATAAATTGTTATGATACGTAATTTATTATTATGAATAATTTTTAAATATTAATTTTATGAAAAATTAAAATTTTAATTATTTAACTATTAGTCTAACATGGGTCAAAATATTGTTGTTCAAGCATGGAAGAAGTAAGTTGGTCACTTATATATTGACGCTGTAAAAACCCCACCTCCATTCATTGATTAGAAAATTCTCAGGTTTGCTGTGTCTAACTTTGTACTTTTTGTAAATTAAAAAGTTGTATTGGTGTATGGCTAATGTAAATTAAAATTTAATTTCTTAAATTTAATCTTAATCATTTTTCAATAAGATATATAGTGTCATCTAAAGCAGTCCCTAAGCAGAAGGTTCTTCTTCTTCTTCTTTTCAACACAGGTATGCCAGGTTTTACTGCTTATGCTGGATTCTTTGAGATTTGCTCCCCTAAGAAAGGGGAATATGTCTTTGTCTCTGCAGCTTCTGGAGCCGTTGGTCAGCTTGTTGGCCAACTTGCTAAGTTGCATGGTTGCTACGTTGTTGGAAGTGCTGGCACAAGCCAAAAGGTAATTTTCTCTCTTTTTCTTTTTTGTTCTTGTTATTGATATATTTCTTTGGGTTGTGTTTGTTATACAAACATTGTATTTCATAGCTGAAAACGTAACTTTAAGTCTATAACAGGATTTTCTCTTTTTCTTTTATCTTTTGAAGGATTTATACGCCATCTTTATCTTTGTAGACACTTCCTAAACACTATATATAAGGCTTTTTTTGCATAGCAATAGACTCTTCTTTGTGTGATCAATCAACACTGAGATAACTTAAATGAGCTATTTTAGGTTGATCTTTTGAAGAATAAGCTTGGATTCGATGAAGCTTTTAACTACAAGGAAGAACCAAACCTTGATGCAGCATTGAAAAGGTTTATGATTAGTTTTTGAGAATGAAGTATGATAAAGAACTTGTTATGTGAATTAATAACCCCATTTTCTTTTATGTTTATCCTTGAAACAATTTGGTTTCAAATGGATGACTTAAATAAATAGGTACTTTTCACAAGGCATTGACATATACTTTGATAATGTGGGAGGGGATATGCTCGATGCAGCACTTCGTAATATGAGGATTCATGGCCGAATTGCACTTTGTGGGGCAGCGTCTCAATTTGGCCTCTCTAAGCCACAAGGGATTCACAACTTGATCAATCTCATAACCAAGGCCGTCAAAATGGAGGGATTCGTGCAACACAATTACTTGCACCTATATCCACGCTTCTTGGAACATGTTATTGGTTATTACAAGCAAGGCAAAATTGTTTACATTGAAGACATGAATGAAGGTTTGGAAAGTGCTCCTGCTGCCTTTGTTGGGCTATTTTCTGGAAAAAATGTTGGTAAGCAAGTCATTCGTGTAGCCTCTGAATGATTCGTGCCCAATGTGATGCATTTTCATTGCAAACATTCCGTAACAAGGTGAAGTGAGTGTAGGGCTTCACATTGAATAATGAATAATGAGACATTCATTTGAAGTATCTAGTTTATAATTGAAATAATCTTATTCCTTAGGTCATGAATGAAACGTTTAAAATAAAAATATGTTGTTCGTGTTGTGTAGATGGTTATATACATGTGGTTGTAATATATAATGAGTGATACGTGAACAGTAGAAGAATAAAGAGTATTTGAAGGTAATAAAACGAAGTTTAAGTATCAGTTTGGATTCAACTTAATTGGCGTCTACGTTTTGCGTTTACGTTTCTTCACCTTTTTTTTTCCCCCTTGCTGCTGCGCACTCGTTTAGGGGACAACGGCTACTGTTCATGTGAACAATAGCTGGCAATTGTTGACTTTTCAGCCCCTTTTATCAGTTTCGTGGGTCTTGTGAACAGTGCACGGGACCTACAAATCTCACTTTTCAGCAATTTTTTCATTAAAACTGGGTCTCACGGCACTATTTACACATTTAAAAATTATTTTGCTACAATGTTTTCAGTTTTCAGTTTTCAATTTCAGCAAAATAAGTTCTATCCAAACGAACCCTAAGAATTCTCTAAAAGTAAGTTTCTGTTTCATTTGAGTTATGGACAAGTGAGGCACTGGCCAAAGTTTCTATATAGATCTTGCTAAAAGTGAGGGACGAATGAAAATTTCTTATTTGGTACTTTTATAAACGATTACTAAAGAGCGAGCTCAATTAAGAAATTTGTGCTTGAGCTAGAAGATATCTCACTTGAGCAAGGGCATTCTCACTCAAATGAAATAGTAGTAGAAAGTATGTTTTTGTAGAATTTTGCACCAAAAAAAAAAAATAATAATCCAAACAAACAAATGAAGAAATGATTTTTTTTTTTTTTTTTAAGATCCTAATGACCAATAATAGCCTTGACAACATTCTAGAGTGTTTTCAATATAAGTGACCTTTCAAATGTTCTTATTAGCAACTCTTCATGGTTTATAAATAAACAACAATATCAGTTATATATATATATATAACAATTTTCCTACGAGCCAAATTTCATTTAAGTGGAACAAATATCATCTTAGAAATACGATTATTTCATGCCTTTAAAATATCAATTAAATGCTATTTATTTGACTTTCTATTTTATATACATTTTTTTGTTTGATGTAAAATTGTTTATTAAGTTTTGTATTACAGTTTTATTTACTTCTTTTTCACAAATTGTTAGGAAAATTTTTGTCAATGATTATTCGACATGTTTATAATAATTTTTTTTAGTGAAATAGTTTATAATCAATTTAGTTGGAGTTTTACTGGCTCAATATTTTGGGAACCTTTAAAGTGGGGAAAAAAATGCAAAATTCAATTATATATTTTTATTTAAAAATAATAATTATCATTGTATAATTTTGAGATAATTTGTATACAATTTTAGGGACCTTTTACTTATACAATAGTGGGCTTTGAGACCCTTTAAATTTTTTTTTGGGACAAGTCGGTCTTAGGCCTAACTACCTTAGCCTTAAGCCGGCCGTGTCATAATTTGTAGAATAATTTCAAAACCAGAACCATTCTCAGGTAAAATGTAAAACAACAAAGTTTTAGGGTGAGTTTGGTTTAGCTTTATGATATTATATTTTTTGAAAAAATGAAGGTTTTAAAAAGTGCAGTATGAAATTGGGCTTTTTGAAAAAGCCAAGTGTTTGGTAAAAGCTATTAAAAAATGTTTTTTTTTTAAACTGAGTGTTTGGCTAGCATTTATAAAAGTGGCGATTTGAGTGGTAAATTACCAAAAAGGACAATGTGTATATAAAAGAAGTTTATTTCATACTTAAATCAACTACTTTATAATACTTAAATCAATTTTTCTTCATACATTTCTAAAAACTATATTCATAATATTTTTACAACACTTTCACAAAAAAATCATTTGTGATAAATTGATATTGATTTTAATTAGAACGTACTATTAAAATTATTTTTTTCTTACCAAATATTAGCTAATAATAACTTACCACTTAAGATTTATTGTGAAAATATTGTGATAGCATTTCTCAATTTTAATTTCTTATTCTTTATTTTATTTTTCCCTTATTTCTTTCTTTTTTTTATCCATATTTTCTTCTTTTTTTCCTTATTTTTTTTCCCCTTCCTTTTTTCTCCTTCACACACGTACCCTTACTCTTTTCTTTTCTTTTCCTTCTTTCCTCTTTTTTACCTACCGCTTCCTCCAAACTCCAGAACATTCCACTAAGCTCTCTTTCTTTCTCTATCTTTTTTTATTTTCTTTCTTCTTTTCTCTCTTTTCTCTTACCACTTCGTGTGCAAGTTTCTTTCCCTCTATCCCATCAAAACACACAAACTTAAAGGTCACATACAACCACACTATTTGATTCTCATCAAACGAAGATAGAGAGAGGGGGAAATCGCCAAGGGAGGAAAATCACCTCCGTCGTCTGCTAATCTGCTCTGCCTTCACCGCCGCATGTCTTCCTTCCCATCGTTGCTTGATCTCTTCCCCATTGTCAATGACATGTGGTAGAAATGGATAGTCAAATCGGTTTTTTTTTTTTTTTTTTGTTCTGATTTTATTATTAGGTTTCTTTGTAAAATTGTGTTATTGTAAGGAGATAAAATTGGCTTTTTAAGAATAACTAGTAGGCAATTTAGGAAATTTGTGTAACTTCCAACGGTAACATGAAACTTCCATCCTTGCTTTTTTGCAATAGAACTTCTTTCTGCTTTTGCAGTTAAAGCTTTTCTTTCACAAATAAAAATACATCTTTTTAAAAATACAACTTTTAAAATTTTACCAAACACACATTTTATTTTTTTATTTCAAAAAGCGCGTTTTATTTTCTAAAAACTTAAACAAATAGGCACTTAAAATTACTAAAATATTCTATTCGTTTGTGCTTTTGTTTGCCACTAAAAAACACGCTTTTTTTAGACAGTCACGATCGTTATAATCGTTAAATATTAAATATCTTTTCCCAAAAAGGGCCAGAAGAAGCAAATATCGGTTTTTTTTTTGTTTTTTTCATAGGAGTGGGCTCAATTGTAGTAAAGAATTCAAATGACGGTGACCAACAACCGGTACTATGAGTTACCATTATTGTACGACAATGGCACATCTGCCTCCACGTCCACATTGCGATTACAGATGTACAATCCGATTGTGTTTAGGCCCCCCTAGTCAAAGGAAAGAAGTCAAGGAACAGAGCAGTACAAAGAAAAAACAATAGTAAAAGAAAATTCCAGAAATGTCCCGAGAAGCCCACTCGCTATTGCCATTTGCCACTGAATCCTTATATATATATCTTATCAACAATCGTAATTGTCATCGCTAGCCCCAGACTCATAAAAAAAACAACTGGCTGTAGGCAAAACCAAAAATTATCATCATACTTACAACTCAAAACCGTGTTCTCTGCATAATTTCTACCCATATCCTTCGGGCCGTGGTATTTCCCATTAAGGCCATAACTGATAACAGCTAGCTTCTTGTTACATATATTCATTCAAACTAGTTTCTAGTTCAGGTATATACCCAGTTCAAAGTTCTTTGATTTAGCAAACTGGTTTCAATTAATCCAGTTTTCATCATGAAGACCACACACGATATAGCTTCTTCTTCTTCTTCTTCTTCCTCCTCTTCTCCAATTACAATATTGGAAGAAAAGCCTAGTTCAAGTTCACCAAAAAAATCAGCTTTGGGAAGATTGCGTCTTAAATTGTCACCAAGCAGAAAGGCAGATAAGCGTTCTCTTTCCCTAACTGGTTCCAATGCAAGCAGAAACTACAGCAGCGAGCTCCAAAGGGTGTTCAATTACTTTGACGAGGATGGAGATGGTAAAATATCTCCTTCTGAGTTACAAAGCTGTGTGAGGACTGTTGGGGGCGAACTGTCAATTGATGAGGCAGAAGCAGCTGTGAGGACCACTGATTTGAACGGAGATGGGCAGATCGACTTCGAGGAATTCCGGAAACTAATGGACACAGGAGGAGAGGAAGACAAGAATGAGGAGCTGAGAGAGGCTTTTGGAATGTATGAGATGGAGGGGTCAGGTTGTATCACTCCCACAAGCTTGAAAAGGATGCTCAATCGACTCGGTGAGTCCAAGTCCACTGAGGATTGTAAAGCCATGATTCGAATGTTTGATCTCAATGGAGACGGCGTCTTGAGCTTTGATGAGTTCCGAATTATGATGCGCTAAGTCTTTATCCATTGCTGTTTACTGAGAATGTTTGTCTGTTTCCTTCAATGAATGGTTTTTGTTCTTACTTTAATCTGTTTGTTACACATTGTAAAGTAAATAAGTTCCCATAATCTTGGAGAATAAATAGCTTATTTTCTATTAATCTTTTACTACGAATTACACTTTTGACTTTCCCCCTCCCCCTTTTCTCCCCTTTATTATTTAGTAAAACTTTTAGAGCAGAAGTAGCGGAGGGTGGGGGAAACCTTTCTTGTTCTAGAGCATGAAGGCAAGAGAAAATAATTTTCACTCGTTAATTCCTAAAATAATCTATGTTTATGTCCGCCAAAAAGGAAGTTGGAAATGATTAGATAATAGAGTAACAACATCAAAACTACTTTCTTTTTTTTATTGGATAAATAATGATTAGTTTTATTAAAAAAAAGGCAAAAAATGGAGAGAGAACCTACCCTGCATCAGCATTCAGCAAAGACCCAAAAGGGGGATATGGTGCAAATAAAAAAATAAAATCAAAACAAAATTGAACCATGTAATGATTTGATTTCTCTTGGGGGTACGTTGACAACTTGGTATTCTTTACTAAGTTTAGTCACAACAATTGCAAGCTTAAAATGAGGCATGACTGCATGAGACCGTACGTTATTGAATGAAACTTTAATGACGCGTGGTTCATAAACAGTTAAACACCTGCAATCCACATAAAAAGAAAGAGAAGTACGAAAGACCTGTAGCCAAAAATCCGTTGGAAAGATTTCGCAAAACCTTTTGTTTGCAATCTTCAAGGGAAGAGCAATGCATCTCCCTCCATTGTCATCCCTCAAAGGCTCAAACTTCTTCTCATTTGCTTTTACATTTCTTGCTGAAATCTTGACTGGGGCAGAGTTAATAGTCATTGAGTCTTTGCTATTGCTTTTTGCATTCCTGTCATTTGATGGGTTGGGATTCCCAAGTCTTATAAAAGGAGGTCCAATAGGCCAAATTATGGATTAAACAATTAAGAGACTTGGGACAAAAGGAGAAGGAGATAACAGTGCAGTTACACATAGGCTCTAATATCTTTTACAATAGATTGGAATTCCATTTGAGTTGCAAGTCAGGATTTATAGAGTCGATAATTATTTTGGGCGTCTCCTTCAAAGTGGAAAAATTTGCAACCCTGATTGATGGCAAAAGAGATTGCAAAGAAGAGCAGCTTTTGCTTCCGCACACGTGAGAGTGCACGAGGAAGCCATTTCAATATTAACAAATAAAATAGAGCCTTGAAAATCTTAGCATATTGAGGCAGGGAGAGATCCTGGATTGGTTACAGAGGCATCAAAGTTGAATTTGGACCAGCTAAGATCTTTCCTTGCCTCAATATACTATGTAGAAGGCTTTTTAGCTTGGGCATACTATGTAGAAGGCTGCTTAGGGATGGTGGATGCCCAAGCTTCAGTACGGGAATTGAATGCTTTATTGATTTCAATTGCTAAGTTGATGGGGCGGATTATGGAAATATTGTAAAAATGAACTTGTTTTTGTGCAGCCAAATTCAGCCACATGCAAGATATGCTAATCGGGTGAAAGGCTTTGCCTCTGTTCTGTTTAAACTAAGGATCTTTGTTGGGTCAAGGATGTAGCGAATCCAATTAGATAATGACTTTGTTAGGAAGAGATGTGAGGTGAGCGGGGGACTTGGCATGTCTCCATACAATCGTGGCAAAAGGGCTCTAAAATAAAATATGTACCAGAGATTCGGAATGATTGTGGCAACTGGGGGTAGCTTATATCACAAATTTGGATTCAATGAGCCCTAGTAGGAATCATACACCAAGCAATTCTCCAAAATATATAAAGAATCGTTTATTAAGTTTTAGGATCCATAGCTTTTTCCATTCAAAAGGGTTCAGAAGGCCAGTCACAGATTCTAAAACCTTGGTCGACTAAGCCAGCCAATTTGGTAGAAAAATCCCACTTGCAAACAACGCCAATCTTCAGTTGAAGATTAAGAAATTGTATGATGCTAGTTGTATGGAGGTCAAAGGTTCTATGAAGAAGCTCTCAGTTCCATTGGTTGCTCTCTAGGGAGATGAGATCGGATTCTTAGATTATAGGCATTTGATTATCTGGTGGTGGGAAGGGATAAAGTTTGGCAACATCCCAAGTCCCAACTGCTTGCTGCCGTTAAAGATCTAACTTTCATTATTAGCTTTTGTTAACAAGTGTCCTAAAAGGCACAGTAGATGTTTAAGGCTTGCAATCCATTGACATCTCCTGATTCAACAAGGGCACGACAGACAATAGACAACAAATACTAGGTAGAATACCAACTTTACTGGCAACACATATTGCTTCATTAATCTGTTTAAAATCAATCTATTGATATTGTCCTTGATAATTTTGAACTTCCTTGAGCACGGGTTGGCATTATCATGAATTGATCAAACTAATGAATCTAAATTTCTCATAATTGCCTGAACTCTTAGATGCCATCTTCACGAAGCTTTATCCTTTTAAAACCAAATGACAATGCAGCACAACACTGGCATTTCATTACTAACACATCAAGTCATGGAAATACTAAAAAAAAGTATATTATTGCTTACATACACAGATGAGAAAAGAAACAGAAATCTCCGAATTCTTCGAACCTCATATTCCATTGAGAGTAACCACAACTTTGCGAGGAGTAGCTTGGTCACGGTGCTCACACAGCCATATCCCCTGAGGCATAATGGCAGAAGGAACTTATAACACATTCTGATATAGTAATTACCAGGCAGGCAAAGGTCAAACAGCTTATACAACTAATCACTAGAGTCAATTTAGATGTGACCTGTATCTCCTAAAGCATGTGTGCTATAATTGATTTATGTGAAGCATATGCGGGAATGAAACATGATCTCACCTACACCTCTTGTTTACCTGGGAAGGAGAGGAGAAAAAAAAATTGGGGGGGGGGGGGGGGGGGTGTGCGCAGAGAGATATGCCGTGTGGGCCAAAGATTATTGGCATGATCTGCAATATTTTGTCCATGTTTTATCCTTGCCAACATTTTCATCATCTTTAGTGAATTACAAAAAAATTCTTACACTTGATGATTTTAAGCCCTACACAGATAAGTCCAGAAAAATGCCTCTGCCATTCCATTAGAACCACCTATCCTGATGTGTCTCTTTTTTTTTTTTTTTGATAAATATCTTTGATGTGTCCTAAAGGACATATTTTCAGTTTCTTCTGTATCTTACACCAAGTATTACGGTTATAGGAGTTTACCTAGATCAATAGGATTTTAACTGGCTCGTAAAAGAGAATGATATGCATCACTATGCTATTCTCTTCCTAAACATCTTTATCAATAGCCAAAAGAAAAGAGGATAGGAACTGCTTCCCCAACCATGACACATTATTATTATTATTATTATTTTTAGTAAGTCCATGACACATTAGTATTTACCACATACAAATCCAATTGCTAGTCCTAGAGTAATTAATTTTCTGAAACACGTTGTTAGATTAATCATGGAAAAAATCCATATGAAAATGATCTTCTGATTGTTAGATATTTTTGGAGAATTTTGAAAATTAAAAATACTGTCATATACCTGCCAGGTTCCCATGTTAAGCTGTCCATTTGTAATTGGAACCCTGTACAAGAATGAAGACTGGTTAATTGGAAAATAGATGATATAACTCAAAGTAAATACACAATCATAACAACAAGTATAAGATCATCTTACGTGAGTGTGCAGCCAAACATTGAAGATTTGATATGTGCTGGCATGTCATCTGGGCCTGCAAAGGTTACACAACTAAGAACCAAAACTTGTGTATAGGAAAATTGAGAAAATAGAGAGCATATATAGAATTAGAAATCAGCCCCTAGCCTAATTCAGGTTAAAAAAAATACATACTTACCTTCCATTGTATGCTTCCAAGGAGCAGACCGTCCCTGAAAATAGATATCCAAAAACCAGTTAAGATTTTTTGTCAGATGATATAGACTATAGATTTCTAGTTACTACATGAAAGAAGGCAAACAAACCTCTGGAACTATCCTGTTGAGGAATGTCTCAGTATCTTCCCGGACATCAGAGTCATAGTTCTCATTGATAGTAAGAGAAGCACTTGTGTGCTGCACTAAAATGTTTAAAATAAAAGATGAAATTCCGTCAAATAAACCACAATGAATGTGAAGGTAAAATCACTTGACTGATAACATATCACTCACAGAAGAGATGAGCAAGGCCACACTTGAATTCTGACAGATCCTGCCCAATTTCCTTCACAATCTGATATTTTAGAAACAATTCTTATCAATAATGTAAGTAATATAAAAGATGGTCTTTAAGATATGCCAGTAGCAAGTGTAGGTGCTTCTATTTTTCATTGTATGAGTCACTACTGTGAGCTGTGAATATAAAATAACCATACTACTATAGAGACAATCAAATTCAGAGTTGAAGATACTTTGTCGAATAAATTCAAGACCAGAACCCATTCTCACTTGAAAAGCTAGAATGAGTTGAAAATTGCCACAACATCTACCAGTGAAGTTTCCTTTCTATGCATACACAAGTAAACAAATACAATAGTGAGCCGATGAAGGGGACTAAAACAATGAAAGGTTAATATTGTTCAATTCAACTAGGATGAAGGTTGTGACAAGCATGTTTGATTCCTATAGGTTGTGTCGGGATTCAACGATTCAAAAACAAGGGATTTAAAGAACAATTGCTAGTATTAATAGCTAGATATAAATTTAACAATACGTGATGAGTTGAGTTCTGGATATTTTGCTCAAACAAAAATACTTGTGATATTAATCTATTATGGATTTTAAATGACATCTTATACCTAATCATTTCAAATCCATTATATTAATAAAGCTCAAAGCTAATTACAAATTTCAACAATCAAAAAAAAAAAAATTCTGCTCTATTCAAGTCATTTAGACTTATAGTTCATATGATACAACAGGAGTCAAGTCCCAAACAATTCAAACATATCATAATATGTTATTGAAAGACCAAAAAAAAAAACATTAATCTAGTCTAGCCAATAACAAGGAGTTGATGTTGTCTCTTGTCTCTAGGGTTAGGAAATGAAATTAATGGAATTGGTGATTTTGGTACCTTAGGGGTGATGAGATGACAACCCCTTCTCTGGGGAGGAAGAGTTATGGTTTTCTGAGCCCACTTAGGACCAGCTGCCGCCATTGAATTGGGATCGTTGGTGGTGGTCGGAGTCGGTGGTCGACTTGTGTACAGCGAGTTCACGCGAAGGGGAGCCCAGGCAGCACCAGCAGCAGCAGGAGGCTTGGCAGCTAAGAATACTGAGGAGCTTTGCATGGTGGGTTCCAAATCCGAGCCCACCTTATTCCAACTAAGCCCAACAATGTTCCAGACGTAGGGTGCGATGGTCAGGGTTATAAGTGGCACAACAATGTATTTGATGAATGCTAACGCCCACTTCGCTCCACACATTTTTCCATTCCATTCAATTGGGGCCTTTTGTGCTGTGTGTGGTTTGAAATAAGAGCAATTTTGGACACAATTTTTTTTTACAATTGGTTAAGTTGGTATTAATCCAACTTCTAATATTTTGCCATTTTTAATCCCACAATTTTACCCATAATTTTTTATTAATTTATTTATTATGTCAAAAGTAAGGATGGCAATGGGGCGGGGCGGGACTAAAGGATGGGGTCTTTGCCCTCGCCCCGCATAGTTTCGTCTTGCCCTATCCCCGCCCCTTGAGACCCGCAAAACCCCATCCCACCTTGTAAAACTCTACTTCTTGTTGATTTGCCTATAACTATTTTAATTTTTTTTAATAAAACCTGTTTCATTAATAAAATTATATTTGAAATTACAAATAAATTTATCCCATAAAATCAAACTAATTTTTAGCAAAAACTGAATAATATTATCCAAGTGTTTAAAAAAACAAAAATCTCATAGTACAAAATCAATGATTCAATAAAATATAAATTTGTTTCTAATAAAGACAAGAGAAAACATTAAAATTGATACCTTATTTCCAACCTTGCTAGAGAAGGGAAAAAAGAAGAAGATAGAGAACCATATTAGGTAGAATAAAAAAAATTGATAATATATGTTGGGGTGTGTTTTTCGTCGTCTATATGATGTTCGGGGAGTCAAGACCGAGACTCGACTTTAGGCTTGGAACATGGCCCAAAGGCTATCAGTGAAGTGTGAAAGACCCATTTTGCTCAAGGTCTAGGTTGCATCCAACAAAGATTATAGTAAGGCCCCAAAAATACCTCCTGCAAAGATGAGCTAGCACAAAGGATGGCCCACCACAACAAGTACTTAAATAATATTCTAGCGATAAGCAAAAGAAACAACCAATGGTAGATGTTTGGAAAACCAATAAATGTATTTGCATAGTAAAAATTATGCATTTCCTCCATAGTTGGTTAATACAAAAGTGGGCCCATTATAACAAGTACACGAGGAAAAAATGGTTTAGTAGTGATTGTGAGAGACCTCCAGCGGTAATGTTTGATTAGACAATAAATGTGTTTACATGATAAAAAAATCATATAGTTTCTTTATTATTATCAAGTCAACATGAGGGAGCACTTCTATAGTATCCAAGATATTATGGCTTTCATCATAATAACAATAAATGAGGATTAAAGGCTTCATAATTACAAATAAAAGAGGAAAATAGGATGGAATGAAGGGAGAGAGAGATTTCAGCTCAGTGCAACATATGAACTAAGATTTTCGGGGAATATATATGTGGTGCATGAATAGGGTAGTATAGACTGTTTGAGTGAGTGGGTATGTAAGCTTGTGATGGTATGAATGTATGATAGAGTTAATGCTGAAACTAAGTCTTTAATGGGTAAAGGGTTGTTTATGACTAATTAGAAAGCATTTATGAGCTGTGAATATGCAGAAAAAGAAAGGGAATGTCTGAGGCTAAATGAGTGTGGGCTAAGGGGAATGATTTATGAGCTTGGGAAAAGTTAAACCACAAGCAAAGTGACAAGAAAATCAGAAACTTTAGAGGGGTTGCTGTCTTGTGGGTCGGTATGCTTAGGCTTTTATAGGGGAGTTTAAGGGAGAATTAATTAGCTAAAGTCCAAAATGTAGGACTGATTCAAGGGCAGAATAGCTAATATAATTATCCTAGAATTTGGCCTAAAATGGGAGATTTGCTTTTAGGACTGTTTTGCTTCTTTGGGCAATATCACACATGGGTAAAAATCAGCATAATCTTGCATTAAATGCTAAGAATTCTAAGATTGTGTTCAGCCAATGGGATTAAGGCAGGTATTAAGGAGGAATCCTAATACTGCAACTGAGATTTGGACCCTAGGAAGTAGGATTCAACACCCCAAGCTAGTTGTCAAAGTTTAAGTCCACTTCAGAGGGTTCCGTTGGAGATCCCTTTATGCCATCTAAATCACATATTCCCAAACTTTCCCCTTTAGGATTCATGGGCTTGGTTCATGAATCAATTACATACATTTTTGTAAGAAAATAAACTATTTAGTTGAGGATTTCATGAGCTTGGAGGTCTTAGTTATGGCCTCCTTGAGTTGTGACCAAAACTTAGAGAGGAAGGGTATTTATTGCCCATTAGCTTTTAGATGTCAGCCTCTGGTACTGTTCATGTCAGAGTTGGCAGTGAGATAGGTGGCAAGCTCCTAATTTGGTTTAGGAGCTTAGTTGCTTCTTGAGGTAATCTCCAACGGAATGCAGAACTGAATAGAGTTCTCCAGCTGGGTCAATTTACACACATGGGCTATTTTGGCTGAGATTTCATGTTGGGCTTGGCCATGAGAACTGAGTATTTTGATGGGCATCTGACTTGGTGGTTCTCTCCACTTGAGCCTATCCTTTTGCTTTCTCTCTGTGAGCCCTACAAAATGGACAAAACTACCATATATTGCCATGAATTTTTATTTCACATGGGCTTTAGTTGTTAGTAGAAATAAAATGAATCCATCAGCTATAATAAATATTTATGACAGGTTTTGGGTATAAATTTTCATGGGCTTTAAATAACAACTTATATAGTTTCTCATAACTTTTTTCATGGATTATTTTGTAAATGATATTTTCTTTGGGGCTTTTAAATAATGACCTCCAATATTTCTTGAGAAGAATATTTACCATGGGTTTTAAATAGAGGCCATATCCATGGGTTTCAAATAAAATATGGTAACAACCACTATAGTGGAATAATGTAATATTCTCATGGGTTTTTCTATAAATAATTATAATAAGGTGAATAATTATCATGAGTTTTGGAAATAGATATTAAGAATGTATAAGATAAATAGTGACCATGGGTTCTTATATAAATTCCATGAGTTTATATTATGGTTGAAATAAATAAATGTCATAGGTCTAAAATAAATAATCATCACTTTCCATGGGCTTTTATATTAGTAACACAAATTTATAATTCTCCACGAGCGTGATATATGTTTGCCATGGGTTTTGGAAAAATGAATAGTGTTACGTAACATAAATAGTTACCATGGGTTTATAATAAGGTATGAAATAAATAAATATTATGGGTTTAAGATAAATCATAACTTTCCATGGGTTTTTATATTAGTAACACAAATTCATAATTCTTCATGGGCTTGATATATGTTTGCCATGGGTTTTGGAAAAATGAATAGCCTCACGTAACATAAATGGTTACCATGAGTTTTATAAGATAGATTTCATAGGCTTTTAGAATTATAGTAATAGGTTTAAGAACTTAAAACATTGTTAATCATTGTACTTTAAGTGAAATCCTTATGATA